>SZWC01000216.1:423330-433957 GCA_023375785.1 Penium margaritaceum | reverse complement strand
CCTTGACAAAGTTGGCATGTGCCACTGACCATGACCACAAAGTTTACCAAGTGACTTTAACTTCTACGAATCGTAACACGAGTCAGCCACATTCAGAGTGCCCAATCACAGAGCACATCTAATATGCATTATCTTGCAGGTATAAAGAAGGTAAAAAACCGGTGGCTTGGCACCGCTATTGTGCGCAATGCCTTGACAAAGTTGGCATGTGCCACTGACCATGACCACACTGTTTACCAAGTACCTTAAACGGCTATGAATCATAACACGCGTCACCCACAGTCAGAGTGTCCAATCACAGTGCAGATGTACTAGGCATGATCTTGAAGGTGCAAACAAGGTAGAAAACCAGTGGCTTGGTGTGGCTATTATGCGCAATGCTATGAAAAAATTGGCATGTGCCACTAACCATGATCACAAAGTTTACCAAGTGACTTTAACTTCTACGAATTGCAACACGAGTCAGCCACGGTCAGAGTGCCCAATCATAGTACAAATCTAGTATACATGACCTTGCAAGTATAAACAAGGTAAAAAACCGGTGGCTTGGCACGGCTATTGTGCGCAATGCCTTGAAAAAATTGGCCTGTGCCACTGACCATGACCACAAAGTTTTCCAAGTACCTTAAACGGCTAGGAATCATAACACGTGTCAGCCACGGTCAGAGTGTCTAATATCAGTACAGATATACCGGGCATGACCTTACAGGTATAATCAAGGTAAAATACTGGTGGCTCGGTGTGGCTATTGTGTGCAATGCCTTGACAAAGTTGGCATGTGCCACTGACCATGACCACAAGTGTATCCAAGTGACGTTTACTTTTATTGATCATAACATGAGTCAGCCACGGTCAGGGTGTCCAATCACAGTGCAGATATACTATGCATGATCTTGCAGGTACAAACAATATAGAATAGTGGTGTCTCGGTGTGGCTATTGTGCGCAATGCCTTGACAAAGTTGGCATGTGCCACTGACCATGACCACAAAGTTTACCAAGTGACTTTAACTTCTACAAATCGTAACACGAGTCAGCCACGGTCAGAGTGCCCAATCACAGTGCACATCTAATATGCATGACCTCGCAGGTATAAACAAGTTTAAAAACCGGTGGCTTGGCACGGCTATTGTAAGCAATGCCTTGACAAAGTTGGCATGTGCCACTGACCATGACCACAAAGTTTACCAAGTGACTTTAACATCTACGAATCGTAACACAAGTCAGCCACAGTCAGAGTGCCCAATTACAGTTTAGATGTGCTAGGCAAGACCTTGCAGGTATAAACAAAGTACAAAACTGGTGGCTTGGCACGACTATTGTGCGCAATGCCTTCACAAAGTTGGTATGTGCCACTGACCATGTCCACAAAGTTTACAAAAACTTTAAACGGCTATGACTCATAACACGAGTCAGCCACAGTCAGAGTGTCCAACGACAGTGCAGATGTACTTGGCATGACCTTGCAGATATAAACAAGGTAGAATACTGGTGGCTCAGTGTGGCTATTGTGCGCAATGCCCTGACAAAGTTGGCATGTGCCACTGACCATGACCACAAATGTATCAAAGTGACTTTTACTTCTATTGATCATAACACGAGTCAGCCACGGTCAGAGTGTCCATTCACAGTGCAGATGTACTAGGAATGATCTTGCAGGTACAAACAAGGTAGAATACTGGTGTCTTTGTGTGGCTATTGTGCGCAATGACTTGACAATGTTGGCATGTGCCACTGACCATGACCACAACGTCTACGAGTCGTAACACAAGTCAGCCACAGTCAAAGTGCCCAATCACAGTGCACATCTAACATGCATGACCTTGCAGGTATAAACAAGGTAAACTACCAGTGGCTTGACACGGCTATTTTACGCAATGCCTTGAAAAAGTTGGCATGTGCCACTGACCATGACCAGGCTCTTTACCAAGTACCTTAAACGGCTATGAATCATAACACGCGTCACCTACGATCAGAGTGTCCAATCACAGTGCACATGTACTAGGAATGATCTTGCAGGTGCAAACAAGGTAGAATACGGGTGGCTTGGTGTGGCTATTGTGCGCAATGTCTTGACAGAGTTGGCATGTGCCACTGACCATGATCACAAAGTTTACCAAGTGACTAGCTTCTACAAACCGTAACACGAGTCAGACACTGTCAGAGTGCCCAATCATAGTGCACATCTAATATGCATGACCTTGCTGGTATAAAAAGGTAAAAAACCGGTGGCTTGGCACGGCTATTGTGCGCAATGCCTTGACAAAGTCGGCACGGGCCACTGACCATGACCACAAAGTTTACCAAGTACGTTAAACGGCTATGAATTCTAACACGAGTCAGCCACGATCAGAGTGTCAAATCACAGTGCATATATACTGGGCATGACCTTACAGGTTTAAACAAGGTAGAATACTGATGGCTCGGTGTGGCTATTGTGCGCAATGCCTTGACAAAGTTGGCATGTGCCACTGACCATGACCACAAATGTATCCAAGTGACGCTTACGTCTATTGATCATAACACGGGTCAGCCATGGTGAGAGTGTCCAATCACACTGCAGATGTTTTAGGCATGATTGTGCAGGTACGAACAAGGAAAAAAACCGGTGGCTTGGCACGGCTATTGTGTGCAATGCATATCAGCCACATTCAGAGTGCCCAATCACAGTGCACATCTAATATGCAGGATCTTGCAGGTATAAACAAGGTCAAAAACTGTTGGCTTGGCACAGCTATTGTGCGCAATGCATTGACCAAGTTTGCATGTGCCACTGACCATGACCACAAAGTTTACCAAGTACCTTAAACGGCTATGAATCATAACACGAGTCAGCAGCGGTCAGAGTGTCCAATCACAGTGCACATGTACTTTTACTTCTATTGATCATAACACGAGTCAGCCACGGTCAGAGTGCCCAATCTCTGTGCACATCTAATATGCATGACATTGCAGGTATGAACACGGCAAAAAACCGGTGGCTTGGTACGGCCATTGTGCGCAATGCCTAGACAAAGTTGGCATGTGCCACTGACAATGACCACAAAGTTTACCAAGTACAATAAACGGCTATGAATCATAACACGAGTCAGCCACAATCAGAGTGTGCAATCACAGTGCAGATACAATAGGCATGACCTTGCAGGTATAAAAAAGGTAGAATACTGGTGGCTCTGTGTGGCTATTGTGCGCAATGCCTTGACAGAGTTGGCATGTGCCACTGACCATGACCACAACTGTATCCAAGTGACTTTACTTCTATTGATCATAACATGAGTCAGCCACGGTCAGTGTGTCCAATAACAGAGCATATATACTAGGCATGATCTTGCAGGTACAAAGAAGGTAGAGCAATAGTGGCTCAGTGTGGCTATTATGTGCAATGCCTTGACAATGTTGGCACGTACCACTGACCATGCCCACCAAAGTTGGCATGTGCCACTGACCATGACCACAGAGTTTACCAAGTGACTTTAACTTCTACAAATTGTAACACACGTCAGCCACATTCAGAGTACCCAAGCACAATGCACATCTAGTATGCATGACCTTGCTGTTATAAGCAAGGTCAAAAACCGGTAGCTTGGCACGGCTATTATGCACAATGCCTTGACAAAGTTGACATGTGCCACTGACCATGACCACAAAGTTTACCAAGTACATTAAACAGCTATGAATCATAACACGAGTCAACCATGGTTCGAGTGTCCAATCACAGTGCAGTTGTACTAAGCATGATCTTGCAGGTGCAAAAAAGGTATAATACTGGTGGTTCGGTGTTGGTATTGTGCGCAATGCCTTGACAAAGTTGGCATGTGCCACTGACCATGACCACAAAGTTTACCAATTACCTTGAACGGCTATGAATCATAAGAAGAGTCAGCCACGGTCAGAGTGTCCAATGACAGTGCAGATGTACTAAGCATGATCTTGCAGGTGCAAAAAATGTTTAATACTGGTGGTTCGGTGTTGGTATTGTGCGCAATGCCTTGACAATGTTGGCACGTACCACTGACCATGCCCACCAAAGTTGGCATGTGGCACTGACCATGACCACAACGTTTACCAAGTGACTTTAACTTCTACGAAGCGTAACACGAGTCAGCCACGGTCAGAGAGTCCAATCACAGTGCAGATGTCCTAAGCATGATCTTGCAGGTGCAAAAAATGTTTAATACTGGTGGTTCGGTGTTGGTATTGTGCGCAATGCCTTGACAATGTTGGCACGTACCACTGACCATGCCCACCAAAGTTGGCATGTGGCACTGACCATGACCACAACGTTTACCAAGTGACTTTAACTTCTACGAAGCGTAACACGAGTCAGCCACAATCAGAGTGTCAAATCACAGTGCAGAGATACTGGACATGACCTTACAGGTATAAACAAGGTAGAATACTGGTGTCTCGGTGTGGCTATTGTGCGCAATGACCTGACAAAGTTGGCATGTGCCACTGACCATGACCACAAAGTTTACCAATTGACTTTAACTTCTACGAATCGTAACACGAGTCAGCCACGTTCAGAGTGCCCAATCACAGTACACATCTAATATGAATGACCTTGCAGGCATAAAGAAGGTAGAAAACTGGTGGCTTGGCATGGCTATTGTGCGCAATGCCTTGACAAAGTTGGCATGTGTCACTGACCATGACGACACTGTTTACCAAGTACCTTAAATGGCTACGAATCATAACACGAGTCACCCACGGTCATAGTGTCCAACCATAGTGCAGATGTACCAGGCATTATCTTAAAGGTGCAAAAAATGTATAATACTGGCTGCTTGGTGTGGCTATTGTGCGCAATGCCTTAACAAATTGGCATGTGCCACTGACCATGACCACGAAGTTTACCAAGTGACTTTAACTTAACGAATCGTAACACAAGGCAGCCATGGTCAGAGTTCCCAATCACAGTGCACATCTAATATGCATGACCTTGCAGGTATACACAAGGTAAAAAACCAGTGGCTTGGCAAGGCTATTGTGCGCAATGCCTTGACAAAGTTGGCATGTGCCACTGACCATGACCACAACGTTTACCAAGTGACTTTAACTTCAACGAATTGTAACACGAGTCAGCCACATTCGGAGTGCCCAATCACAAGGCACATGTAATGTGCATGACCTTGCACGTATAAAGAAGGAAACAAACCGGTGGCTTGGCACGGCTATTGTGCGCAATGCCTTGACAAAGTTGGCATGTGGCACTGACCATGACCACAAAGTTTACCAAGTACATTAAACGGCTACGAATCATAACACGAGTCAGCCACGGTCAGAGTGTCAAATCACAGTGCAGAGATACTGGACATGACCTTACAGGTATAAACAAGGTAGAATACTGGTGGCTCCGTGTGGCTATTGTGGGCAATGCCTTGACAAAGTTGGCATGTGCCACTGACCATGACCACATCTGTATCCAAGTGACGTTTACGACTATTGATCATTACACGAGTCAGCCACGGTCAGAGTGTCCAATCACAGTGCAGATGTACCAGGCATGATCTTGCAGATGCAAACAAGGTAAAACACCTGTGGCTTGGTGTGGCTACTGTGCGCAATGCCTTGACAAAGTTGGCATGTGCCACTTACCATGACCACAACGTTTACCAAGTGACTTTAACTTCTACGAATCGTAACACAAGTCAGCCGTGGTCAGAGTGCCCAATCACAGTGCACATGTAACATGCATGACCGTGCAGCTATAAACAAGGTAAAAACCCGGTGGCTTGGCACGGGTATTGTGCGCAATGCCTTGACAAAGTTGGCATGTGCCAATTTTCATGACCGCAATGTTTACCAAGTGACTTTAACTTCTACGAATCGAAACACGGGTCTGCCACATTCAAAGTGCCTAATCACATTGAACATCTAATATGAATTACCTTTCAGGTATAAACAAGGTAAAAGACCGGTGGCTTGGTAGGACTATTGTGCGCAATGCCTTGACAAAGTTGGCATGTGCCACTGACCATGATCACAAAGCTTACCAAGTACCTTAAACGGCTATGAATCATAACACGGGTCAGCCACGG
This sequence comes from Penium margaritaceum, assembly GCA_023375785.1. Classification (NCBI taxonomy): domain Eukaryota; kingdom Viridiplantae; phylum Streptophyta; class Zygnematophyceae; order Desmidiales; family Peniaceae; genus Penium; species Penium margaritaceum. The sequence goes on along the minus strand of SZWC01000216.1, from coordinate 427,917 downwards.
TCAGAGTGTCTAATCTCAGTACAGATATACTGGGTATGACCTAACAGGTATAAACAAGGTAGAATACCGGTGGCTCGGTATGGCTATTGTGTGCAATGCCCTGACAAAGTTGGCATGTGCCACTGACCATGACCACAAGTGTATCCAAGTGACTTTTACTTTTATTGATCATAACATGAGTCAGCCACGGTTAGAGTGTCCAATCACAGTGCAGATGTACTAAGCATGATCTTACAGGTGCAAACAAGATGGAATACTGGTGGCTCGGTGTGGCTGGTGTGCGCAATGCCTTGACAAAGTTGGCATGTGCCACTGACCATGACCACAAGGTTTACCAAGTGAATTTAACTTCTACGAATCGTAACACGAGTCAGCCCCGGTCAGAGTGCCCAATCACAGTGCACATCTAATATGCATAACCTGGCAGGTATAAACTAGTTAAAAATCCAGTGGCTTGGCACGGCTATTGTGCGCAATGCCTTGACAAAGTTGGCATGTGCCACTGACAATGACCACAAAGTTTACCAAGTACCTTAAACGGATATGAATCATAAGATGAGTCAGGCACGGTCAGAGTGTTCAATCACATTGCAGATGTACTGGGCATGATCTTGCACGTGTAAGCTATAATACAGGTGGCTCGGTGTGGCTATTGTACGCAATGGCTTGACAAAGTTGGCATGTGCCACTGACCACGAGGACAAATGTATGGAAGTGAGTTTTACTTCTATTGATCACAACACGAGTCAGCCACGGTCAGAGTGCCCAATCACAGTGCAGATGCACCAGGCAGGATCTTGTAGGTGCAAACAAGGTAGAATAGTGGTGGCTCGGTGTGGCTATTGTGCGCAATGCCTTGACAAGGTTGGCATGTGCCACTGACCATGAGCACAAAGTTTACACAGTGACTTTAACTTCTACGAATTGTAACACGAGTCAGCCAAAGTCAGAGGGCCCAATCACAGTTCACATGTACTAGGCATGACCTTACAGGTATAAACAAGGTAAAAATCCGGTGGCTTGACACAGCTTTTGTGCGCAATGCCTTGACCAACTTGGCATGTGCCACTTACCATGACCACAAAGTTTACCAAGTAACTTAAACGGATATGAATGATAACACGAGTCTGCCACGGGCATAGTGTCCATTCACAATGAAGATATACTGGGCATGACCTTGCAGGTATGGACAAGGTAGAATACTGGTGCCTCGGTGTGGCTATTGTGCGCAATGCATTGGCAAAGTTTGCATGTGCCACTGACCATGACAATAAATGTATCCAAGTGACTTTTACATCTATTGATCATAACACAAGTCAGCCACGGTCAGAGTGTCCAATCACATTGCAGATGTACTAGCCATTATCTTGAAGGTTCAAACAAGGTAGAACACCGGTGGCTCGGAATGGCTATTGTGCGAAATGCCTTGACGATGTTGGCATGTGCCACTGACCATGACCACAAAGTTTACCAAGTGACCTTACCTTCTACGAATCGTAACACGAGTAAACCACGGTCAGAGTGCCCAGTCACAGTGTACATCTAATATGCATGACCTTGCAGGTATAAACAAGGTAAAAACCGGTGGCTTGGCACGGCAATTGTGCGCAATGCCTTGACAAAGTTGGCATGTGCCAATGACCATGACCAGAACATTTACCAGGTGACTTTAACGTCTACGAACCGTAACACGAGTCAGCCACAGTGAGAGTGCCCAATCACAGTTCAAGTGTACTAGGCATGACCTTGCAGGTCATGCCTAGTACATTAAACAAGGTAAAAAACAGGTGGCTTGGCACGTCTATTGTGCGCAATGCATTGACAAAGTTGGCATGTGCCAGTGACCATGACCACAAAGTTTACCAAGTACCTTAAACAGCTATGACTCATAACACGAGTCAGCCACGGTCGGAGTGTCCAAAGACAGTGCAGATGTACTAGGCATGCTCTTACAGGTACAAACAAGGTGGAATACTGGAGGCTCGGTGTGGCTGTTGTGCGCAATACCATGACAAAGTTGGCATGTGCCAGTGACCATGACGACAAATGTATCCAAGTGACTTTTACTTCTATTGATCATAACACGAGCCAGCCACGGTCAGAGTGTCCAATCACAGTGCAGACGTACTATGCATGATCTTGCATGTACAAACAAGGTAGAATACTGGTGTCTCGGTTTGGCTATTGTGCGCAATGACTTGACAAAGTTGGCATGTGCCACTGACCATGACCACACAGTTTACCAAATGACGTTAACTTCTAGGAATCCTAACACGAGTCAGCCACGGTCAGAGTGCCCAATCACAATGCACATCTAATATGCATGATCTTACAGGTATACACAGGGTAAAAACCGGTCGCTTGGCACGGCTATTATGGGCAATGCCTTGACAAAGTTGGCATGTGCCACTTACCATGACCACAATGTTTACCAAGTGGCTTTAGCTTCTATGAATCGTAACACGAGTCAGCCACATTCAGAGTGCGCAATCACAGTGCACATCTAAGAAGCATGACCTTGCAGGTATAAACAAGGTAAAATACCGGTGGCTTGGCACGGCTATTGTGCGCAATGCCTTGACAAAGTTGGCATGTGCCACTGACCATGACCACAACGTTGACCAAGTGCCTTAAACGGCTATGAATCATAACACGCGTCACCCACGGTCAAAGTGTCCAATCACAGTGCAGGTGTACTAGGCATGATCTTGCAGGTGCAAACAAGGTAGAATACGGGTGGCTCGGTGTGGCTATTGTGCGCAATGCCTTGACAAAGTTGGCATGTGCCACTGACCATGACCACAAATGCATCCAAGTGACTTTTAAATCTATTGATCATAATATGAGTCAACCACGGTCAGAGTGTCCAGTCACAGTGCAGATGTACTAGGAATGATCTTGCAGGTTCAAACAAGGCAGAGTACTGGTGGCTCGGACTGGCGATTGTTGACACTGTTGGCATGTGCCACTGACCATGACCACAAAGTTTACCAGGTGACTTTACCTTATACGAATCGTAACACGAGTCAACCACGGTCATAGTGTCAAAACACAGTGCACATATAATATGCATGACCTTGCATGTATAAACAAGGTAAAAAAGTGGTTTCTTGGCACGCCTATTGTGCGCAATGCCTTGACCAAGTTGGCAAGTGCCACTGACCATGACCACAAAGTATACCAAGTGACTTTATTTTCTACAAATTGTAACACGTGTCAGCTACAGTCAGAGTGCCCAATCACAGTTCAGATGTACTAGGCATGACCTTACAGGAATAAAAAAGTAAAAAAAAATGGGTGGCTTGGCACGACTATTGTGCGCAATGCCTTGACAAAGTTGGCATGGGCCACTGACTATGACCACAAAGTCTACTAAGTACCTTAAATGGCTATGACTCATAACACGAGTCATCCACACTCAGAGTGTCCAATCACAGTGCAGATTTCCTAGGCATGATCGTACAGGTACGAACAAGGTAGAATTCTGGTGGCTCGGTGTGGCTATTGTGCGCAATGCCTTGACAAAGTCTGCATGTGCCACTGACCATGACCACAAATGTATCCAAGTGACACTTACTTCTATTGATCATAACACGAGTCAGCCACGGTCAGAGTGACCAATCACAGTGCAGATGTACTAGGCATAATCTTGCAGGTACAAACAAGGTAGAATACTGGTGTCTCAGTGTGGCTATTTTGTGCAATGACTTGACAAAGTTGGAATGTGCCACTGACCATGATCACATAGTCTACCAAGTGACCTTAACTTCTACGAATCGTAACACAAGTCAACCATGGTCAAAGTGCCCAATCACAGTGCACATCTAATATGCATGACCTTACAGGTATACACAATGTAAAAAACTGGTGGCTTGGCACGGCTACTGTGCGCAATGCCTTGACAAAGTTGGCATGTGCCACTGACCATGACCACAAAGTTTACCAAGTGACTTTAACTTCTACGAATCGTAACACAAGTCAGCCACGGTCAGAGTGCCCAATCACAGTGCACATCTAGTATGCATAACGTTGCAGGTCTAAAGAAGGTAAAAAACCGTTGGCTTGGCACGGCTATTGTACGCAATGCCTTGACAAAGTTAACATGTGCCACTGACCATGTTCACGTTGGCTTGGCACGGCTATTTAACTTCTACGAATCGTAACACGAGTCAGCCACAATCAGAGTGCCCAATCATAGTACACATCTAATATGGATGACCTTGCTGGTATAAACAAGGTAAAAAACTGGTGGCTTGGCACGGCTATTGTGCGCAATGCCTTGAGAAAGTTGGCATGTGCCACTGACCATGACCACAAAGTTTACCAAGTACATGAAACGGCTATGAATTATAACACGTGTCAGCCACAGTCAGAGTGTCCAATCACAGTGTAGATATACTGGGCATGACCTCACAGGTATAAGCAAGGTAGAATAATGGTGGCTCGGTGTGGCTATTGTGCGCAATGCCTTGATAAATTGGCATGTGCCACTGACCATGACCGCAAAGTTTACCAAGTGACGTTTACGTCTATTGATCATAACACGAATCAGCCACGGTCAGAGTGTCCAATCACAGTGCAGATGTA
>SZWC01000216.1:377909-389462 GCA_023375785.1 Penium margaritaceum | reverse complement strand
GTACTCGTACCGGGCCTAGTCGGTGTGGGCCATCTCTGGCGTGTGGCTGGTGGTGTCGGTCTGTCGTTGTTCTCCAGTAGTGGTTGCGCGATAAGTGTGTTCCAGAGTGTCCAGAACTGTGGTTGTCTCTGTCGTTGACTGGCGGCTGCGTAAACAGTGTGAACTTTGTGAACGAGAATTTGAGGACCGCCGTCCCGATCCGCGAGAGGGCGCCCGAGCGATCCGGGACGGCCGGGCGGGATGGGCATGTTGCCGTGGTTGTCGAGGGGCGAGGGGCATGTCAGGTTCCAGGTCACGTTGATGTGTTGGACGCTCACCTTGAATCACCCGTGATCGCGTGGAGACGCGTTCTCCTAAGAAGACGATGTATTCTGAAGCTCCTGTCGTCGTTTTCCGGCGTCGTGTGATGTGGGCATGCACCTCCGTCGGATACGGTGCATGATCCTCCGGAGAGTCGCTACTGTCCGTGGACAATGCCGGTGCATTAGCAACGATTCTCATAAAGCGTGCTCCGGTGGATCGATTGCCCGCATGCGCTGAGCGGCTGGTGGGTGAGGTCTGCCCCGTCAGCAATCAAGCGTCTCGCTGATGTGGCATTTCCGTTGCTTCAAGTTGAAGCGGGACGTATGATGACGCCCCGTCATCGTCGTGCAACGTCATGCATTTTCTCTCGAGCAAAATTATCACGTCGCATGCTGTCAACCAGTCGTTCGCGAGGAGGACATCGTATGTGGACATTTCACACTCTTGGACCGGCAAGCTTCGATGAATATTTCCGACCTAAAGGGGAAGTAAATCAATATGGTCCTCGGATTGGGTGATATCCCCTCCCGCGGTGCCGAAACAGAGGTCGACGGCTCGGATGAGGTTTGACCAGTTAAGCCACCAAATGACGCGCATGGCGACTGTGGTATGCGTCGCCCCCGTATCCACAATAGCGACAAATTTCACCCCGGCGATCCAGACAGTGCATGACATCACTGTACACATGTACTCCAGCAATGGTTGGCACCACAGGGCCATGGGTCGCCATGTAAGGACCCCTGTATCAAGAATGTCGTGAATGGCCCACCGAGTTTCATCGACATGATCCCTCATCCTACGGTGACCCGGCAATTTGAGCCTATAGTTCACTCTCCACCCGGATGGTGCCAACGCGGCGTTAATCTCCACGAAGAAAGTCTCAAGTTTTATAATTTACCCCAGCAGATGAGTAAGGACTTCCATCCAAGGCAGCACCAGGTGGGTTCAGTCAAAAAATTACGAGATGGCGTCCGCCACTGATGAACGGACCGCTCTTGGTGGCGTCGGCGTCACAACTGGCAGAGTGTGCGCCGTGGGTGCTGGGGCAGGGTCATGTTGCATACGGTGAAGCCAATCCCCGTATTCTTTGTGCGTCCATCCTGGCACATTCTTGAAGAGGTCGATTATTCATCGCACATTGATGTGGCCTACGTTCACGTCGTATTGAGGGAAGCCCTCAAGAGGGTATGCCCAGGGGTACTCCTCAGCGGTGAGGTCGCACGCCTGGCCTTGAATCAGAATAGTTCCACCAGGAGGGGGCTCGTGCGGGGGTGGTCCACCTCCATATGATGGTAATTCGTGGGAGCTGCGGTCCTTCCACCCTTCACGTGGTAATCGGCTAAGAGCATCTGTATTGCGGTTCGCAAATTCTGATTCATATTTGATCGTGAGGTTGTGTCCTTGTAGAGGTAGGGCCCATTTGCCAAGAATTCGCTCGTGGTTTTGCGTCGTAAGCAGCCATTGGAGGGCCTTATGATCTACGAGGATGGTGAAGGGTTTCCCATTCTTGACATAACATCAGTATAACTGGATAGCCCATAAGACCACCAGAAATTCTCCTTTCACAGGAGGATACTTAGCTTTTGCGTCATTGAGCGCGCACCTGTCGTAGCAGACCACCCTCATCATGCCGTCGTCTCCGCCTTGAGATAGGATAGCTCCAATACCTTCCTGTGAGAAGTCTGTTGTGATGACGAACGGCATATTGAAATTCGAGAATTCCAGCATCGGCGCCGTGATAAGGCGATGCTTAATCTCGACCCATGCGAGCTGGCAGGCCTCCGTCCACTCAAATGGTTCATCTTGGTGAGTGAGGTGCTGCAAAGGACGAACACTCGTGGCATGATCACGGACAAACTTGCGGTAGAAGCTGACGAGCCCCAGGAAGATCTTGACCTCGGATGATGTAATGGGGCGCTTCCACTCACGGACGGCTGCAATATTGGCTGGGTCTGTATGTATTCCTTGTGCACTGATGAGAAATCCCAGGAACTCCATGCTAACCGCCTCAATGACACGCTTGGCGGCTTTCAAATGAAGGTTTGCGGAGTGTAGGACCGAAAACACGGCATCAAGCAAAGCCATCAGCTCTTGGAAGCTAAACGCAGCGACCATGAAGTCATCCACGTAACAACATGCGTTGGGAACATTACGTAGTACTTGGTCCATTATGCGTTCAAACGTAGCACTGGCATTGCGCAATCTGAAGGGCATACGGGTGAAGGCATATAGCCCGTCCGGGATGATGAATGCTGTCTTCAGCATAGAGTTTTGATCCATATGAATAGTGTGAAAGGCAGATTTGACGTCAAGCTTGGCAAACCAACTCTTTCTGCACTGTCGTTCTTGGATGTCGACGATGAGTGGCATGGGGTAAGCATCTTGAATGGTGACCTTGTTAAGGTCACGGAAGTCAACACATAACCGTTTTGTGCCGTCCGATTTCCCCATAATCACTAGAATGGAGTGCCACGGGCTTTTCACTTCGACAATCACGCCCTGTTCCTTGAGCTCACGCAGGACCTCATTGATGATGTCCTTCTGGTCCTAGAGCAGGCGTCGAGCCTTCTGCTTATGTGCAGTTGCGTCTCCTGTGTCAATGACATGGACTGTGTCGACTGCTCCGATCTACTTTGACTTATTTTCACATATTTCTTCATGGTAGATGAGAAGCTCCTTGACTTCCTACCTCTGCTCCTCTGTTAGGTGCTCATGGGGCATGTGGTCCCATCGTTGGGAATGTAGGACTGTGGGTGGTGGCAGTTCTTCATCCCCCACCAGACCGGCTCTGAGATCAGGGCCTGGATCCCAATAATCATACACCTGCAAGTTGAAATTGCAGGAGCCACATGGGGAGATAGTGAGGGCCTTTGGTTGACGTGGAGATGGCTCATCATCGAGGCGAAGCGAGCCGACGTCACTCATGGGTTCTTCATCTGAGTCTTCTGAACTGACATCTTCACAGATGGTAGTGTCGTTGTCACACACCAGCATTCTCCCTTTGCGCTTCGCCTCCTTGACAAGATCGTTTGGGATTGTTGGCTGCGCGGTCACCGGTACGAGTGGGCGGCTCGACACCTGAAGAGGCCCTGGATGAGGTGAGGTGATCGAGGCCCGGCTGAGGTCAGCACGGTGGCGTTCGGTCGTGGGAAGGAACAGCCATGTGGGGGATTTTGCTGACGGTTTGGGTATCGGTCCCATGGGGAGCTTCGGTCGATCATCCGTCGGAGTAGCTTGTGCTCGTTCACGGCATGGCTGCTGGGGTGTGGGTGTGCAATCCATCATTTCTTCTTCCTCGGCTTGTGGATCAATCACAGGAGGGGCATCATGCTTGGGGAATGCCATGATAGAATTCCTGGCTGCGTGGTCTTCATCACGGGCTTCTTCCAGGGAGAAGAGGTGACCGAACTTCCTAGGCATTGACGTCCTTGGGCCCACAATCAGAGCTGTATAGGTGGTATACCCTGATGACATCAACTTCATGACTCCGTTCGCATAGAACAGGCCTGCTTGTCGGGGGATGAGATAGTCTGTTCCTAGCAGGACATCGTAGGTGCGGGCCACCATGACCTGCACCCGCACAACGTCGTGGATGAGGCCCACCTGCAGGGAAAGGTTATCTACGTACAACACCGTGTCCTGCGTCCATGTCGCCGGATGCATTCGTGAACACCTTAGTTGTTGGTTGAATCTTGTGCTGCGAGCCGATTGCTTGCAGGACTTGAAGTGTCACCGTGGTATGGGTGGCGCCAAGGGCGATGATTGCTAGGAACTTCTTGCCACATATCCACACATAACAGCTAGCCACTTCATGGTGGGGAGCCTGCATTCGTGGTGGTGCAAGGGGCATGGGCCGCCACCTCCATGTGTCGGGTTCAGCTTATTTGACTACCCGGCTGAGTCAGTCATGTGGGGCCCGAGTGCAGCTAAGGTGAATGCCGGCTGGTCGAAGCGTTTCGGCATATTCCTACAGAACCGCTACGAGGTGGGATTTTGCTGTAGATACTCTCCAAAGGATATCTCCTAGAAGGGACGGTGGAAGGAGGTAAGGGCACTTGCCGTGGGCTCGTCGCATGCTGAAAGCGCAAAGGTCACCCTCCGACGACGTGGAGGCGTGGGACCCCTTGGAGGGCGCGTGCGCGGTTAAGGTGGGGGCTTCGGGGGCATCGCCGAAATCTGACTTGGTAACCGTGTCGAGCGCGCTTCGACACGTGTTTGCAGGTCAGCTTCAGCCCGTTCCTATTGCTCTTTATACTGGCGCATGCACTCATACATCTCCGCAATCGACCATCCTTCCACACCTTGTACGTGAGCCACCGTGACCAGTTCCTGTTCTGCAGCCGTCGGGGGAGTCTCCGAGGTCTGTTCTTCGGAGCGGGGAAGATCGAGCTTCACATTCCGTGTAGGAGTATCTGCGGTAGATGGCTGAGTAGCAGCTGGTGTCTCTCCCGTCTCCCTCTGCTGCGCATACGCCTTCCATTGCGCCGGCCCATTGCCCACCGGACCAGAGGGACGGGCGGTGATGTTGGGACCAATAGCTTGCCGTGCAGCGGCAGGTCCTGGTCCAACCGGTCCGCGTCCTTGGTATTGTCCTCCTCTGGGTGACACGCCTGGCATTGGGGTGGGATTGGGATATTCTCGGTGCCGATGGGTGAATTATACGCATCCATAGCAACTCATGGGTGGGTAGTTATGGGGGTTCCTCGGGTTGGGTGTCCAAGCTCCTGTAGGCATGGAAATAGTGGGCGCCACATGTTGCTTTAGAGCAAACTGTTCTTGAGCCGCTTGTCGTTTGATTTCCCTTTGCTGATGTTATACTTCCTCCTTCAGTGTGTCTAATGTGCTGAAATGTCGTAAATCCAAATGTGTTAGCGATCCCCGGGACAAGAGAATCCCGGTAATACTCCTTAATCATGCGCAAGGGTATGTCGACACATCGCACTGAGATCTTGGTTAACTTGTCGTTGTGTAACTTGATGTTTTCTACAGCCTTCATGCGGATGGTACGAATGTGGAGCTCTGCTTCTTCGAGGCTCATGAGGTCAAAACGCTCGGTCATCCTATTCGCCAAATCATCAAAGTCAGCAAAAGGACGTTCCTTATGCTATGCAGTGAACTAATCCAAAGCTTTCCTTTGTAGCGCTAGGTGCACTGCTGGGACAATGTAGTCAGGAATAACAACCCATAATCAAGACAAGTGCCCAACTTGAACAGCCACATGGCCGGGTCCTCCTCTGGTTCACCCTTGAAGACGTCGAGCTTTGGGAGAGTGTAAGAAGCCTTCGTCGCTCGGTTAAATGTCAGTTCCTGTGGAGGCACCATTAGCACCTACGCCCGTGGCGGGGCCCCCAGGTGGGATCGATGTGCTTGCACCAGGCCAACTGCCCTAGCACCAGCCGATGAAGCGACTACTGCTCCCCTTGGTCGAGCACGTCCTGCATCGGTTCCTCCCAGCCCAGAACTTCCCATGTGCTGTCTTACTGAACTCGCTTGTACTCGCACAGTATACTGCTTGCCTCCATGAGCCAATGATCCTTGCCCAGGTCCAGTTGAAACACCCGTCATTCAGGGTCTTTACTGGAGTCTTCCTGCCACAAGTATGGTTAAAATCTTGCTTGTTTGATGATGAGATGACTGCATCTTTGACTGGACAGGTGGTACGGTATATTTGGTTGACGGAGCCCCTGTTAGGATGTGCATGTCCCCCAACGCTCGTACTTGTCTGGTGGGTCCGACCGTGGATGAAGCATTGATTCCTCCTTGAGCTGGGACTTCTCGGCGGCGCGACGCTCCCAAAACGGAGGATGCCTTGCTCGTTTGCTCTTGGTGTTGGAGTTATTGCTCAGCATCTGTACGACGTGAAGTCACGATAGATGGGCCTTCCCGTCGGGTTTCCCTTTGCCGTTTTCCCACCGCCTCCAAGATCCTCTCTGTTTGTGGTGGAGACACACCGCTGTCCAAGGCCGGTCGACGAGGGTGAACGGTTGGGCGAGAGGGGAATGCCGGAGGACAGAAGGTGACGAGTTGATGCAGGGCGTGTAAAGCCTGCACCGAAGGGTGATCCAACGATACTTCTTCTTCCTCTGCTTGGTCCTCCTGGGCATCGTCCAAGTCTGCACAATTCCCGCCATGGGTGACAGAAGGTGCAGGTGAGGACACCCTTGGGATAGAGAACTCGAGGCGCCACGGTGCGTCCTGCGTTGGCGTCATGTCCACTGCCTTGTAAACGGTCCTTCCATCTGGCATCATGACTTAATGGATCAAGACGGGCCCTTCATCCGCCTCAAGCTCCCGCTCTTCGTCTGATACATAGTCTTCCACCTGCATGGAGTCGCGCTGCTTGTCTCGGTGGCGCGTGTCGTCTTCCTTTGGGTCCTCCTGGGAGGAATTGGCCAACTGTGCCTGTCGGATAGCCTTCCATTCACGGAGTTCCTCAAGCCGTCACAGGTGAAATTCTTCTTCTTCGTCGGGGTCTGTCTCATCTCCTTTGTTGTACAACTGCAGGGACTGATCATCCACCGGATCCCACTCAAGTGTAGGGTCTAGCCCAGGAGGATCTTCTGGGCTTCTCTCGTAATGACGCGCGGTGGCGGTCCGCCTCATCCTTTTTTTTCGGAGACGTAGAGTGCGTTGGGGCTCATCATTGCGTCGCCAATGGTACAACCAAATGATTCACCAGCACGGTCGCTGTATCCTCACGCCTCGTAGGTTGGCATGGGGACACCACCGTGATCAGGGGAATCGTTGGGATTGCGGTGACGGATGGCCTACGGTGTCTTCCGTCCAGTGGAAGATTCGACAGCTCCCTCCTTAGAGAACCGCGTTTCGGATTATAGACTGATCTGCAGGTACATTTCACACTCGTCACAGAAAATAAGTGAGTCCACACTCACCGCATCATTAACACTGTTATACCCTTTTTCGCCTTCAGCCGGAATCGGGTCTGACAGCATGCAAGGATCAGCTCCTTATGTGCTTGTTTGTGCCGCGCTATCCCTGCAGCTCCGCTTACTTTCCTTTTCCAACTCTGCCCTGTCCCGTATCACTCTTTTTGCTCCAGTTTGATCAAAGCACGTTTCATCGACCGGGTAACTTTTCTTAATCACTCGACGAATCATCGTGTGCTCCTCGCAAAGCGGCCTTTCACACACTCTCACACACACACTTCTCCTACACTCCTGATCCGGTCTAGCTTCCCTACTCTAACCTGTCGCAAGACGGGACGCGGGTCCCGCTTGACAGTCTGATTTCGACTGAGGGGCAGCAATCTCTCAGTCCAGCCAACGGCTGCAGGGCCAGCCTCCCACACCCGGGTCAGGCGAGAGGTCAGCAACGTCGCTCGCCAATGGTGAACGCCGTCTCGCAAGTCGGGAGCAGAAGCGTCCAATGTCAGGGTTCCACCATCAGATTCAGCGTCTTTGCAGCTCAGGATCAACGGTATTGCATTAGCAGTCGGTTCCCGTCAGCAGTCGGTCCTCTTCTTGTCCTTCTCTTCTTATCTTCTCCTCGCACCGCTTCCCAAGACCCCATCCAGCTGGCTAGCCCCTTTCGCGGCTCGCACATCAAAACGCCTTTGGATAAGGTGCCTCGAGTACCGCTCCTCCTTTTGAGGTTCGGACGCGGTTCCGCTACCATCAAGCCAGCCTTGGGCCGCCTTCCCTTCCTCGCAACAGGTCTGGTCGGGTCACGGCGTCCGCCGCAATATCTTCCTTCGTGCCCCGTCGCACCCTGGAATTGAACTGCCCTTCTCGCAATTTCTTTCCTCGATCGAGCGGTCGTCGGATGATTCGTCGACCTCCCCCTCCTCCTCTTGAACCCGGGCCCAGCTCCTTCCCCCCCCCCCCCATACTCCGGTGGATGTACGAAACATCATTAACAGGCAGCCACAGTCAGAATGCCCAATCACATTTCAGATGTACTAGACACGACCTTGCTGCTATAAACACGAGAGAATACTGGAGGCTCAGTGTGGCTATTGCGTGCAATGCCTGGACAAAGCTGGCATGTGCCACTGACCATGACCACAAATGTATCCAAGTGACTTTTACTTCTATTGATCGTAACACCAGTCAGCCACGGTCAAAGTGTCCAATCACAGTGCAGACATACTGGACATGACCTTGCAGGTATAAACAAGGTAGCTAACTGGTGGCTCGGTGTGGCTATTGTGCGCAATGCCTTGACAAAGTTGGCATGTGGCACTGACCATGACCACAAATGTATCCAAGTGACTTTTACTTCTATTGATCGTAACTCCAGTCAGCCACGGTCAAAGTGTCCAAACACAGTGCAGATATACTGGGCATGACCTTGCAGGTACAAACAAGGTAGAATACTGGTGGCTCGGTGTGGCTATAGTGTGCAATGCCATGACAAAGTTGGCATGTGCCACTGACCATGACCACAAAGTTTACCAAGTACCTTAAACGGCTATGAATCATAACACGAGTCAGCCACGGTCAGAGTGCCCAATCACAGCTCAGATGTACTACGCATGACCTTGCATGTATAAACAAGGTAAAACACCGGTGGCTTCGCACGGCTATTGTGCGCAATGCCTTCACAAAGTTGGCATGTGCCACTGACCATGACCACAAAGTTTACCAAGTGCCTCAAACGGCTGTGAATCACAACACGAGTCAGCCACAGCCAGAGTGTCCAATCACAGTGCACATCTAGTATTCATGACCTTGCAGGTATAACAAAAGGTAAGAAACCGGTGGCTTGTCACGACTATTGTGCGCAGTGCCTTGACAAAGTTGGCATGTGCCACTGACCATGACCACAAGTGTATCTAAGTGACTTTTACTTCCATTGATCATAACACGAGTCAGCCACAGTCAGAGTGTCCACTCATAGTGCACATCTAACATGCATGACCTTGCAGGTATAAACAAGGTAAAAAACCGGTGGCTTGGCACGGCTATTGTGCACAATGCCTTGACAAAGGTGGCATGTGCCACTGACCATGACCACAAAGTTTACCAAATACCTTAAACGGCTATGAATCATAACACAAGTCAGCCACGGTCAAAGTGTCCAATCACAGTGCAGACATACTGGACATGACCTTGCAGGTATAAACAAGGTAGCTAACTGGTGGCTCGGTGTGGCTATTGTGCGCAATGCCTTGACAAAGTTGGCATGTGGCACTGACCATGACCACAAATGTATCCAAGTGACTTTTACTTCTATTGATCGTAACACCAGTCAGCCACGGTCAAAGTGTCCAAACACAGTGCAGATATACTGGGCATGACCTTGCAGGTACAAACAAGGTAGAATACTGGTGGCTCGGTGTGGCTATTGTGTGCAATGCCTTGACAAAGTTGCCACGTGCCACTGACCATGACCACAAAGTTTACCAAGTACCTTAGACGGATATGAATCATAACACGAGTCAGCCACAGTCAGACTGTCCAGTCACACTGTAGATATACTGGGAATGACCTTGCAGGTGTAATCAAGGTAGAGTACTGGTGGCTTTGTGTGGCTATTGTGCGCAATGCCTTGACAAAGTTGGCATGTGCCACTGACCATGACCACAAATGTATCCAAGTGACTTTAACTTCTATTGATCATAACACGAGTCAGCCACGGTCAGAGTGTCCAATCACAGTGTAGATGTACTAATCATGATATTGCAGGTATAAACAAGGTAGAATACTGGTGGCTCGGTTTGGCTATTGTGCCCAATGCCTTGACAAAGTTGGCATGTGCCACTGACCATGACCACAAAGCTTACCAAGTGACTTTAACTTCTACGAATCATAACACGAGGCAGCCACGGTCGGAGTAACCAATCACAGTGCACATATAATATGCCTGACCTTACAGGTATAAACAAGGTAAAACCGGTGGCTTGGCACGGCTATTGTGCGCAATTCCTTGACAAAGTTGAATGTGCCACTGACCATGACCACAAAGTTTACCAAGTACCTTAAACGACTATGAATTTTAACACGAGTCAGCCACGGTCAGAGTGTCCAATCACAGTGCAGATGTACTGGGCATGATCTTACAGGTACAAACAAGGTAGAATACTTGTGGATCCGTATGGCTATTGTGCGCAATGCCTTGACAAATTTGGCATGTGCCACTGACCATGACCACAAATGTATCCAAGTGACTTTTACTTCTATTGATCATAACACGAGTTAGCCACGGTCAGAGTGTCCAATCACAGTGCAGATGTACTAGGCATGATATTACAGGTGCAAACAAGGTATAATAGTAGTGGCTTGGGTTGGCTATTGTGCACAATGCCTTGACAAAGTTGGCATGTGCCACTGACCATGACCACACATGTATCCAAGTGACGTTTACTTCTATTGATCATTATACGAGTCAGCCACGGTCAGAGTGTCCAATCACAGTGTAGATATACTGAGCATGACCTTGCAGGTACAAACAAGGTAGAATACTGGTGGCTCGGTGTGGTCATTGTGCGCAATGCCTTGACAAAGTTGGCATGTGCCACTGACCATTACCACAAATATATCAAAGTGACTTTTAATTCATTTGATCATAAAACGAGTCAGCAACGGTCAGAGTGTCCATTCACATTGCAGATGTACTAGGCATGATCTTGCTGGTGCAAACAAGGTAGTTTACGGGTGGCGCTGTGAGGCTATTGTGCGCGATGCCTTGTCAAAGTTGGCATGTGCCACTGACCATGACCACAACGTTTACCAAGTGACTTTAACTTCTACGAATCATAACACGAGTCAGCCATGGTCAGAGTGTCCAATCACAGTGTAGATGTACTAGGCATGATCCTGCAGGTGTAAACAAGGTACAATACGGGTGGCTCGGTGTGGCTATTGTGCGCAATGCCTTGATAAAGTTGGCACGTGCAACTGACCATGACCACAAAGTTTACCCAGTACCTTAAACGTCTCCAAATCCAAACACGAGTAAGCCACGGTCAGAGTGCCCAATCACAGCGCACATCTAATATGCATGACCTTGCAGGTATAAACAAGGTAAAAAACCGGTGGCTTGGTACGTTTATTGTGCGCAATGTATTGACAAAGTTGGCATGTGCCACTGACCATGACTACAAAGTTTCCCTAGTACCTTGAACGGCTATGAATCATAACACAAGTCATCCACGGTCAGAATGTCCAATCAATATGCAGATATACTGGGCATGACCTTGCAGGTATAAACAAGGTAGAATACGGGTGGCTCGGTGTGGCTATTGTGCGCAATGCCTTTACAAAGTTGGCATGTGCCACTGACCATGAC
>SZWC01000216.1:350233-361683 GCA_023375785.1 Penium margaritaceum | reverse complement strand
TTGTGCGCAATGCCTTGACAAAGTTGGCATGTGCAACTGACCATGACCACAAGTCTATCCAAGTACCTTAAACTTCTATGAATCATCACGCGAGTCAGCCATGGTCAGAGTACCCAATCACAGTGAACGTGTGCCAGGCATAAGCTTGCAGGTATAAACAAGGTAAAACAGTGGTGGCTCAGTGCGGCTATTGTGCGCGATGCCTTGACAAAGTTGGCATGTGCCACTGACCATGACTACAAACGTACCCACGTGACTTTAACTTCTACCAATTGCAACATGAGTCAGCCATGGTCATAGTGCCTAATTACAGGGCACATGAACTATGCATGATCTTGCAGATATAAACAAGGTAAAAACCTGGTGGCTTGGTGTCGCTATTGTGCGCAATGCCTTGACAAAGTTGGCCTGTGCAGCTGACCGGGACAACAAAGTTAACCAAGTGACTTTAACTTCTATGAATCAGCACATGGGTCAGCCACGGTCAGAGTGCCCAATCACAGTGCACCTGTAATATGCATAACCTTACAGGTATAAACAAGGGAAAAAACCGGTGGCTTGGTGTGGCTATTGTGTGCAATGCCTTGACAAAGTTGGCATGTGCCACTGACCATGACCACAAATTAATCCAAGTGACTTTAACTTCTACGAATTGTAACACGAGTTAGCCACGGTCAGATTGCCCAATCACAGTGCACATGTACTATGCATGATCTTGCAGGAACAAACAAGGTAGAATACTGGTGGCTCGGTGTGGCTTTTGTGCGCAATGCCTTGACAAAGTTAGCATGTGCAACTAACCATGACCACAAAGATAACCAAGTGACTTTAACTTCTACGAATCATCACATGAGTCAGCCACAGTCAGAGTACCCAATCACAGTGCACGTGTGCTAGGCATAACGTTGCAGGCATAAACAAGGTAAAGCACTGGTGGCTCGGTGCGGCTTTTGTGTGCGATGCATTGACAAAGTTGGCATGTGCCACTGACCATGACCACAAACATATCCAAGTGACTTTAACTTCTACGAATTGTAACACGAGTCAGCCACGGTCAGAGTTAACACTCACAGTGCACATGTACTATGCATGACCTTGCTGGTATGAACAAGGTAAAAAAACTGGTCACTTGGCACGGCTATTGTGTGCAATAACTTGACAAGTTGGCCTGTGCCACTGACCATGACCACAAATTTATCCAAGTACCTTAAACAGCTATGAATCATGACACGAGTCAGCCACGTTCAGAGTGCCCAATCACAGTGCACGTGTACTAGGCATGACCTTGCAGGTATAAACAAGGTAGAATACTGGTGGCTCGGTGTGGCTATTGTGGATAATGCCTTGACAAAGTTGGCATGTGCCACTGACCATGATCACAAATTTGTCCAAGTGATTTTAACTTCTAGGACTTGTAACATGAGTCAGCCACGGTCAGAGCGCCCAATCACAGTGCACATGTACTATGCATAATCTTGCGGGAACAAACAAGGTAGAATACTGGTGGCTCGATGTGGCTATTGTGCGTAATCCCTTGACAAAGTTTGCATGTGCAACTGACCATGACCACAAATTTATCCAAGTACCTTAAACGTCTATGAATCATGACACGAGTCAGCCACGGTCAGAGTGCCCAATCACAGTGCACGTGTGCTAGGCATAAACTTGTAGGTATAAACAAGGTAAAACACTGGTGGCTCAGGTTTGCTATTGTGCGTGATGCCTTGACAAAGTTTGCATGTGCCACTGACCATGACCACAAATGTATCCACGTGACTTTAACTTCTACGAACTGTAACACGAGTCAGCCACGGTCAGAGTGCCCAATTACAATGCACGTGTACTATGCATGACCTTGCAGGTATAAGCTGTCAGTATTATGGAGGAGGCCACATTCTCACTGATGAACTAGAGGATAGAGTCTGGTGCGTTCCTGAGGCGCGGGCAAGCTCGTGGGGCGAGCCGCAGCGCCAAAGCGCGGGCTACGTCCTAGACTGTGCCGCAGCAACACTCAGGTCAGCATGATGAAGTTGACATAAAAGATGGAATTCAGGAAACACGGCTGGTAGAATATTGTCAGTACTTGGCGTGGGCGCAGCACCGAAGGTGCGTGCGCGATGAAGGAGGTAGGGGCCGCAGCGTAGTGAAGGCGGGCCGATGATGATTGAGTAAGATAGGACCACGGCAGTATGATGCGGGCAAGCAAGCGGGGTGAGCCACAGCAACCATGTGTGGGCCGCGAGTGAGTGGAGACGAACAAGCGGAGCGGAACGTAGGAGAGTGTGAGGCTACAGAGTCAGGAAACCCGGACTCACCACACTGACAAATGGAGCAAGTGTGCCGCAGCTGGAAGGCGGGCACATGCGAGAATGGACGAAGAGGACGCCGCAGCCACAAGGGCGGTGATGTTGGGACCAACAGCTTGCCGTGCAGCGGCAGGCCCTGGTGCAACCGGTCCGCGTCCTTGGTATTGTCCTCCTCTGGGTGGCACGCCTGGCATTGGGGTGGGGTTGGGACATTCTCGGTGCCGATGGGTGAATTCTACGCATTCACAGCAACTCCCAGGTGGGTAGTTATTGGGGTTCATCGGGTTGGGTGTTCAAGCTCATGCAGGCATGCGAACAGTGGGCGCCACATGTTCTTTTGGAGCAAACTGTTCTCAAGCCGCTTGTTGTTTGATTTCCCTTTGCTTATATTCTGCTTCCTCCTTCAGTGCGTCCAGTATGCTGAAATGTCGTAAATCCAAATGTGCTAGCAATCGCCGGGACAAGAGAATCCCAGTAATACTTCATAATCATGCGCAATGGGTATGTCGACACATCGCACCGAGATCTTGGTAAACTTGTCGTTGTGTATCTTGATGTTTTTTCCAACGTTCATGCGGATGGTACTAATCTGGAGCTCTGCTTCTTCGAGGCTCATGAGGTCGAAACGCTTGGTCATCCTATTTGTCAAATCATCAAAGTCAGCAAAAGGACGTTGCTTATGCTGTGCAGTGAACCACTCCAAAGCTTTCCGTTGTAGCGCTAGGTGCACTGCTGGGACAATGTAGTCAGGAGATAACAACCCATAATCGAGACAAGTGCCCAACTTGAACAGCCACATGGCCGGGTCCTCGTCTGGTTCACCCTTGAAGACGTCGAGCTTTGGGAGAGTGTAAGAAGCCTTTGTCGCTGGGTTCGAAGTCAGTTCCTATGGAGGTATCATTAGCACCTGCGCCCGTGGCGGGGCCCCCAGGTGGGATCGATGTGCTTGCACCAGGCCAACTGCCCTAGTACTAGCCGATGAAGCGACTACTGCTCCCCTTGGTCGAGCACGTCCTGCATCGGTTCCTCCCAGTCCATAACTTCCCATGTGCTGTCTTGCTGAACTCGCTTGTACTCATACGGTGTACTGCTTGCCTCCATGAGTCACTGATCCTTGCCCAGGTCCGGTTGAACCAGTCGTCATTTGGGGTCTTTGCTGTAGTCTTCCTGCCACAGGTGTGGCTAACGTCTTGCTTGCTTGATGATGAGATGACTGCATCTTTGATTGGACAGGTGGTACGGTGTATTTGGTTGACGGAGCCCCTGTTAGGATGTGCGTGTCCCCCAAGGCTCGTACTTGTCTGGTGGGTCCGACCATGGATGAAGCATTGATTCCTCCTTGAGCTGGGACTTCTCGGCGGCGCGACGCTCCCAACACAGAGGATGCCTTGCTCGTTTGCTGTTGGTGTTGGGGTTGTTGCCCTGCATCTGTGCGACGTGAAGTCACGATAGATGGGCCTTCCCGTCGGGTTTCCCCTTGCCGTTTTTCCACCGCCTCCAAGTTCATCTCTGTTCATGGTGGAGACACACAGCTGTCCAAGGCCGGTCGACGAGGGCAAACGGTTGGGCGAGAGGGGAATGCCAGAGGACAGAAGGTGACGAGTTGATGCAGGGTGTGTAAAGCCTGCACCGAAGGGTGATCCAACGATACTTCTTCTTCCTCAGCTTGGTCCTCCTGGGCATCGTCCAGGTATGCACAATCCCCGTCATGGGTGACAGAAGGTGCAGGTGAGGACGCCCTTGGGGTAGAGAACTCGAGGTACCGCGGTGCGTCCTGCGTTGGCGTCATGTCCACTGCCTTGTAAACGGTCCTTCCATCTGGCGTCGTGACTTTATGGAGCAAGACGGGCCCTTCATCCACCTCAAGCTCCTACTCTTCGTATAGTCTTCCACCTGCATGGAGTCGCGCTGCCCATCTGGGTGGCGCGTGTCGTCTTCCTCTGGGTCCTTCTGGAAGGGATTGGCCAACCGTGCCTGTCGGATCGCCTTGAATTCACGGAGTTCCTCAAGCCGTCGCAGGTGAAATTATTCTTCTTCATCGGGGTCCGTCTCATCTCCTTTGTTGTACATCTGCGGGGACTGATCATCCACCGGATCCCACTCAAATCTATGGTCCAGCCCTGGAGGATCTTCTGGGCTTCTCTCGTAATGACGCGCACTGACGGTTCGCCTCATCCTTTCTTTTTCGGAGACATAGAGTGTGTTGGAGCTCATCATTGCGTTGCCAATGGTACAGCCAAATGATTCACCAGCACGATCGCTCTATCCTCACGCCTCGTAGGTTGGCAGGGGGACACCACCGTAATTAGGGAAATTGTTTGGGTTATGGTGACGGATGGCCTGCGGTGTCTTCCGTCCGGTGGAAGATTCGACAGCTCCCTCCTTAGAGAACCGCGTTTCGGATTATAGACTGATCTGCAGGTACATTTCACACTTGTCACAGAAAATAAGTGAGTCCACACTCACCGCACCATTAACACTGTTATACCCTTTTTCCCCTTCGGCCGGAATCGGATCTGACAACATGCGAGGATCAGCTCCTTAGGTGTCGTTCGTTCTGCGCTATCCCCGCGGCTCTACTTACTTTCCTTTTCCAACTCTGCCCTGTCCTGTATCACTCTTTTTGCTCCAGTTTGATCAAAGCACGTTTCATCGACCGGGTAACGTTTCTTAATCACTCGACGAATCATCCACCGAATTAGTGCCGGGAATATATCACACACACACTCCTTCTCCTAATGACCCGTACTTCTCTGGCCAGGATTTTGACTAATCTCAGGACAATCACTATGGCTATTCTAACTGTAAGATTCGCTCACTTTACTTAATCACCGACGGTCAATCATGCATCGGAAAACATGACACTCGCTGAGAGAATTCCTCTTAACGATCCAAACGAGATGACTTTGAACAATCAAAGTAATTTCCTTCAAACAAAAGAGGGAGTATAATCAATCAACCTTTCTCTCCTAACCACACAATCAGTACCCTAGGCGTCACCAAGCACAACACACAAACCGTAAGCTTCCAGAGTCACCGGATCATCAACGGGCGCTGGTCTTCGCACAAGCACCGTGCGGTGCACGCCGCCTTCATTGTTCGCCCGTGGAATGGCCCGGCGTAACTCCAGTGGTCCGTTAGTACGTCGACCTGCACGAGAATGGGCATGCGCCGAATCCTCCTCTCGTAGGCGGGCGAGCTCATGCTGGTAGCGCTGGTATGCTCGGTATGCCTCGGCCCGCTCTTCAGCCGCCTCTACAGTACGCCGCCCAACATCACGCGCGACCTCCTGCCAGCTCTCCACGCAGTGGGGCTCGTCGTTGCGGGAAGGTCTCTGCAGCCACGGTTGCCAGAACTGCTCCACGGCTCCATCGGTAGGATGATGCGACCATTGCATCACTCCCAGAACCGTGCGTGCGCCAAGCCGACAGGGCACATTGCAGCAGTTGCAGATGGTGTAGAAGGACATTGGAGAATCTCGGGGACCGCACCTGGAGGTGGGTGGCTGGTGCTCCCGTGGGAACTCAGGACCAGGCCATGATGGCTCCGTGATGTGCTCCTCACGAAGCGGCCTTTCACACACTCTCACACACACACTTCTCCTACACTCCTGATCCGGTCTAGCTTCCCTACTCTAACATGTCGCAAGACGGGACGCGGGTCCCGCTCGACGGTCTGATTTTGACTGAGGGGGAGCAATCTCTCAGTCCGGCCAACGGCTGCAGGGCCAGCCTCCCACACCCGGGTCAGGCGAGAGGTCAGCAACGTCGCTTGCCAATGGTGAACACCGTCTCGTGAGTCGGGAGCAGAAGCGTCCAATGTCAGAGCTCCACCGTCAGATTCAGCGTCTTTGCAGCTCGGGATCAACGGTATTGTATTAGCAGTTGGTTCTCATCAGCAGTCGGTCCTCTTCTCGTCCTCCTCTTCTTGTCTTCTCCTCGCACCGCTTCCCAAGACCCCATCCCGCTGGCTAGCCCCTTTTGCGGCTCACACATCAAAATGCCTTTGGATAAGGTGCCGCGAGTACCGCTCCTCCTTTTGAGGTTCGGATGCGGTTCCGCTACCATCAAGCCAGCCTCGGGCCGCCTTCCCTTCCTCTCGGCAGGTCTGGTCGGGTCACGGCGTCCGCCGCAATATCTTCCTTTGCGCCCCGTTGCTTCCCAGAATTGAACTGCCCTTCTCGCACTATCTTTCCTCGATCAAGCGGTCGTCGGATGATTCGTCGACCTCCACCTCCTCCTCTTGAACCCAGGCCCAGCTCCTCCCCCCCCCCCCTCCCCCCATACTCCGGTGGATGAACGAAACATCATTAACAGTCAGCCACAGTCAGAGTGCCCAATCACAGTTCAGATGTACTACGCATGACCTTGCAGGTACAAACAAGGTAGAATACTGGTGTTTCGGTGTGGCAATTGTATGCAATGCCATGACAAAGTTGGCATGTGCCACTGACCATGACCACAAAGTTTACCAAGTACCTTAAACGGCTATGAATCATGACACGAGTCAGCCACGGTCAGAGTGCCCAATCACAGTTCAGATGTACTACGCATGACCTTGCAGGTGTAAACAAGGTCAAAAACCGGTGGCTTCGCACCGCTATTGTGCGCAATGCCTTTACAAAGTTGGCATGTGCCACTGACCATGACCACAAAGTTTACCAAGTACCTTAAACGACTATGAATCATAACACGAGTCAGCCACAGCCAGTGTGTCCAATCACAGTGCACATCTAATATGCATGACCTTGCATGTATAAACAAAGGTAAGAAACCGGTGGCTTGGCACGACTATTGTGCGCAATGCCTTGGCAAAGTTGGCATGTGCCACTGACCATGACCACAAAGTTTACCAAATACCTGAAACGGCTATGAATCATAACACGAGTAAGCCACGGTCATACTGTCCAATCACAGTGCAGATATACTGGGCATGACCTTGCAGGTATAAACAAGGTAGATAACTGGTGGCTCGGTGTGGCTATTGTGCGCAATGCCTTGACAAAGCTGGCATGTGCCACTGACCATGACCACACATGTATCCAAGTGACTTCTATTTCTATTGATCATAACATGAGTTAGTCACCGTCAGAGGGTCCAATCAAAGTACACATCTCATATGCATGAACTAGCAGGTATAAACAAAGTTAAAAACCGGTGGCTTGGCACGGCTATTGTGGGCAATGCCTTGACAAAGTTTGCATGTGCCACTGACCATGACCACAAAGGTTACCAAGTACCTTAAACGGATATGAATCATAACACGAGTCAGCCACGGTCAGAGTGTCCAATCACAGTTCAGATATACTCCGCATGACCTTGCAGGTACAAACAAGGTAGAACACTTGTGGCTCGATGTGGCTATTGTGCGCAATGCCTTGACAAAGTTGGCATGTGCCACTGACCATGACCACAACGTTTACCAAGTACCTTAGAAGGATATGAATCATAACACAAGTCAGCCCGGTCAAACTGTCCAATCACACTGTAGATATACTGGGCATGACCTTGTAGGTACACTCAAGGTAGAGTACTGGTGGATAAGTGTGGCTATTGTGCGCAATGCCTTGACAAAGTTGGCATGTGCCACTGACCATGTCCACAAATGTATTCAAGTGACTTTATATTCTATTGATCATAACTCGAGTCAGCCACGGTCAGAGTATCCAATCACACTGCAGATGTACTAATCATGATATTGCAGGTGTAAACAAGGTAGAATACTGGTGGCTTGGTTTGGCGATTGTGCGCAATGCCTTGACAAAGTTGGCATGTGCCACTGACCATGCCCACAAAGCTTACCAAGTGACTTTAACTTCTATGAATCATAACACGAGGCAGCCACGGTCAGAGTAACCAATCAAAGTGCACATCTAATATGCCTGACCTTACAGGTATAAACAGGGTAAAACCGGTGGCTTGGCACGGCTATTGTGCGCAATTCCTTGACAAAGTTGGCATGTGCCACTGACCATTGCCACAAATGTATCCAAGTGACTTTTACTTCTATTGATCATAACACGAGTCATCCACGGTCAGAGTGTCCAATCACAGTGCAGATGTACTAGGCATGATCTTGCAGGTGCAAACGAGGTAGAATACTGGTGGCTCGGTGTGACTATTGTGCACAATGGCTTGACAAGGTTGGCATGTGCCACCGACCATGACCACAAATGTATCCAAGTGACTTTTACTTCTAATGATCATAACACGAGTCAGCCACGGTCAGGGTGTCTTATCGCAGTGCAGATATACTAGGCATGACCTTGCAGGTACAAACAAGGTAAAAAACAGGTGGCTTGGCATGGCTATTGTGCGCAATGCCTTGACAAAGTTGGCATGTGCCACTGATCATGACCACTATGTTTACCAAGTACCTTAAACGGCTATGAATCATAACGTGAGCCAGCCACCGTCAGAGTGTCCAATCACAGTGCAGATATACAGGGCATGACCTTGCAGGTATAAACAAGGTAGAATACTGGTGGCTCGGTGTGGCTATTGTGCGCAATGCCTTGACAAAGTTGGCATGTGCCACTGGCCATGAACACAAATGTATCCAAGTGACTTTTACTTCTATTGATCATAACATGAGTTAGCCACGGTCAGAGTGCCCAATCACATAGCAGATCTAACATGCATGACCTTGCAGGTATAAACCGTCAGAAGAATAAAAGAAACAATGGCACAAGACTTGGGGTACAACAGGAAAAGATCACAGATATACCCATCGAGCCGGTGACACAAGAATAAAAGAAAACAAGTGATCAGGCTCAACTCCGAGGATCTGGTTGATGCTCATACCGACACCAAAGACCCACGTTCCCCATTCTTGCTCGCCCAAAACCCGCCGTGCAGCCGGCTCCACACGTCGCGACAAAGTCGCGGACCACGTCCGCCTCCTCCCACCTCCAGGACCAAGATGGGTGCGCACCCGAACATCAAGTACGTGGACCGGCACCGGTAGCACTCCTCCGCCCCGCGGCTCCACTCTCCACTAGGAGAACTCCCCTGCCTAGTCCCAAGCGGCTCCGCTAGGAGCACTCTAGTAACCCAGACGACCAAAGTATATACGTAGCACTATCATCCTTGTATTTCTTGCATCCTTTCAATCTAAGTCATTTTCCCTTCCGTTGCCCACCTCCGTGCTGTGGCACTCCGTCTTCTTTCCGCTGCCTGCCTTCGTGCTGTGGCACTCCGCCTTCTTTCATTGCCTGCCTCTGTGCCGTGGCACTTCCGTTGCCTTCCGTCACCTCCAAGCTGTGGCACTTCCGCTACTTCCCATTGCCTGCCTTGACGCCGTGGCACTTTGCTGCTTTCCGCTGCCCGTCCCCAAGCTGTGGCACATCTTCGTCAATTGCCTCCATCCGTCCATCAACGTTCTTCTCGTTGGGTTACAGCTGCATTTGCTTACCCTTCATCTCGACGTTGTTCATTCCTTTTTCCATGTGCACTTCGTACCGTCGTGACCTTGGCGCTGAGGCCTTTGGCCCACGCCTCGGTCACTTACTCGCTACACTGGCCATGCTTCTACTTCGACTCACCAAACTGTGCAGTGTCCTGCAGTCTTCCTGCCTTCGTCCTTAGCCGCAGTATCATTCCCAGCATCCTCATCACTCATCTCCGAGTTATCTCTCCACTCTCCTGCTTGCCCACGCCTCGGACCGCGACTCGGTTCCATCCCGCACTCCAGATCACTCTCCACACTCTCTGCAGCACCTCGAAAATCTTGACATAAACAAGGTAAAAAACCGGTGGCTTTTCACGGCTATTGTGCGCATTACCTTGACAAAGTTGGCATATGCCACTGACCATGACCACAGAGTTTACCAAGTACCTTTAACGGCTATGATTCATAACACGAGTCAGCCACGGTCAGAGTGTCCAATCACAGTGGAGATGTACTAGGCATGCTCTTGCAGGTATAAACAAGGTAGAATACTGATGGCTCGGTGTGGCTATTGTGCGCAATGCCTTGACAAAGTTGGCATGTGCCACTGACCATGACCACAGAGTTTACCAAGTACCTTAAACGGCTATGTATCATAACACGCGTCAGCCGCGGTCAGAGTGTTCAATCACAGTGCAGATATACTGCGCATGGTCTTTCGGGTACAAACAAGGAATAATATCGGTGGCTCGATGTGGCTATTGTGCGCAATGCCTTCACAACGTTGGCAGGTGCCACTGACCATGAACACAAACGTATCCAAGTGACTCTTACTTCTATTAATCATAACACGTGTTAGCCACGGTCAGAGTGTCCAATCACAGTGCACATCAAATATGCATGACCTTGCAGGTATAAACAAGGGAAAAATCCGGTGGCTTGGCACGACTATTGTGCGCAATGCCTTGACAAAGTTGGCATGTGCCACTGACCATGACCACAAACTTTACCAAGTACATTAAACGGCTATTAATCATAACACGAGTCAGCCAAGGTCAGAGTGTCAAATCACAGTGCAGATGTACTGGACATGATCTTACAATGTAGAATACTGGTGCCTCGGTGTGGCTATTGTGCGCAATGCCTTGACAAAGTTGGCATGTGCCACTTACCACGACGACAAATGTATCCAAGTGACTTTTACTTCTATCGATCATAACACAAGTCATCCATGATCAGAGTGTCCACAAACAGTGCAGATTTACAAGGCATGATCTTGCAGGTATAAACAAGGTAGAATACTGATGGCTCGGTGTGGCTATTGTGCGCAATGCCTTGACAAAGTTGGCATGTGCCACTGACCATGAACACAAAGTTTACGAGGTTACTTTAAACGGCTATGAATCATAACACGAGTCAGCCGAGGTCAGAGTCTCCAATCACAGTGCAGATATACTAGGCATGATCTTGCAGGTACAAACAAGGTATAGTAATGGTGGCTCGTTGTGGCTATTGTGCGCAATGCCTTGACAAAGTTGGCATGTGCCACTGACCATGACCACAACGTTTACCAAGTACCTTTAATGTCTATGAATTGTAACTCGAGTCAGCCAGGGTCAGAGTGCCCAATCACATTTCAGATGTACTAGGCATGACCTTCCAGGTATAAACAAGGTAACAAACCGGTGGCTTGGCACGGCTATTGTGCGCAATGCCCTGATGAAGTTGGCATGTGCCACTGACCATGACCACAAA
>SZWC01000216.1:291696-315270 GCA_023375785.1 Penium margaritaceum | reverse complement strand
CACTGTAACTTGCCTCTCTGTTGTTACTGGCAAGGCAATTCCGCGGGTTAGGCACCCAGCATCATCCCGCAGCACTTCCTTCTCACCTTAGCCACAAAACACCTTCCCAAACATGCCCATTCTGCTCCTGACCATCGTGGCACTTTCTCACGCCCTCCGCGCACCCAAAACTTGCTCTGATAGCCTCCCAAACAACCCAAATCCGCGGCTGAACCTTGCACCATGTTTTGAGGCCTTCCGCGGACCCCAAAGTCGCCCAACTTCCCCTCCCAAGTTGCCTAATCCGCAGACACACCCCCTGCCCTCGTTTTGCCTCTTCCGCGGAACCCCAAATATGAAGCCATTGTTAATGAACAGCCAATTCCGCGGGTCTACCACCAGGCACAATTCCAGCCTTCCCCACACCCATAAACAGCCCAACACAAGCCCGGAAAGATGCCCATTCCGCCCCTCCACCATGAGGATCAACTGTGGTTCTCTCCATTTGCCCAAAGACCATCCCTCACTCGCCTCAACTCCATCGCGGAAGTCCATGACTCAGTCTCCCTCGCGGTATATTTGCGTGTGCGGCAGATTTCATGTAAACACATGTAGGTACGTGTAGGTGTGTGTAAGTGCGTGTATGTACGTGTAGATGCATGTAAGTATGGGTAAGTTTGTGTAAGTGAATGTAAGTTCGTGTAAGGATGTGTAAGTGAGTGTAAGTGTGTGTAAGTGTGTGTAAGTGTGTGTAAGTGCGTGTAAGTTTGTGTAAGTGAATGTAAGTTCGTGTAAGGATGTGTAAGTGAGTGTAAGTGTGTGTAAGTGTGTGTAAGTGTGTGTAAGTGCATATAAGTGCGTGTAAGTGCGTGTAAGTGCGTGTAAGTATGTGTGAGTGCGTGTAAGTGCGTGTTAGTGCGTATGAGTGTGTGTAAGAGTGTGTAAGTGCATGTAAGTGTGTGTAAGTGTGGTTTAAGTTTGTGTAAGTGAGTGTAAGTACGTGTAAGTACGTGTAAATTTGTATAAATGTGTGTAAGTACGTGTAAGTGCTAAAAGTGCGTATAAGTGCGTGTAAGTGTGTATAAGTGTGTGTAAGTGCAGTTTAAGTTCGTGTAAGTGTGTGTAAGTCCGTGTAAGTGTGTGTAAGTGCGTGTAAGTACGTGTAAGTACGTGTAAGTGTGTGGAAGTGCAAGTAAGTGTGTAAAAGTAAGTGTAAGTGCATGTAAGCACATGTAAGTGTGTGTAAGTGTGTGTAGGTGAGTGTAAGTGGGTGTAAGTCGAGTAAGTGCAAGTAAGTGCGTATAAGTATGTGTAAGTGTGCGTAAGTGCGTGTAAGTGCTTGTTAGTGCATATACGTGTGTGTAAGAGCATGTAAGTGCGTGTAAGTACGTGTAAGTTTGTATAAGTGTGTAAGTGTGTGTTAAGTGCGTGTAAGTGCATGCAAGTGTGTGTAAGTACGAATAAGTGCGGTTTACGTTCGTGTAAGTGTGTGTAAGTGTGTGTAAGTGCGTGTAAATGCGTCTAAGTGCATGTAAGTACGTATATGTGCAGTTTAAGTGGGTGTAATTTTGTGTAAGCTCGTGTAAGTGCGTGTAAGGGTGTATAAGTGCATGTAAGTACGTGTAAGTATGTGTAAGTGTGTGTAAGTCTGTGTAAGTGCGTGTAAGTGCGTGTACGTACGTGCAAGTGCGTGTAAGTGTATGTTAGTGCATATAAGTGTCTATAAGTGCACGTAAGTACGTGTAAGTGCGTGTAAGTGCGTGTACGTACGTGCAAGTGCGTGTAAGTGTATGTTAGTGCATATAAGTGTCTATAAGTGCACGTAAGTACGTGTAAGTGCATGTAAGTGTGTATAAGTGCGTGTAAGTGCGTGTAAGTACGGATACATACGTGTAATTACGTGTAAGTTTGTGTAAGTGAATGTCAGTTCGTGTAAGTGCCTGTAAGTGCGTATAAGTGTGTGTAAGTGCGTGTAAGTACGGATACATACGTGTAATTACGTGTAAGTTTGTGTAAGTGAATGTCAGTTCGTGTAAGTGCCTGTAAGTGCGTATAAGTGTGTGTAAGTGTGTGAAAGTGCACGTGAGTGTGTGTGAGTACGTGTGAGTACTCGTAAGTATGTGTGAGTACGTGTAAGTGCGTGTAAGTGCGTGTAAGTACGTATCAGTGCGTGTAAGTGCATGTAAGTGCGTGTAAGTACGTGTAAGTGTGTGTAAGTGCGTGTAAGTGCGTGTAAGTGCATGTAATTATGTGTACTTGTGGTTTAAGTATGTGTGAGTTCGTGTAAGTGCATGTAAGTGCGTACATTGATGTTGAAGTGCGTGTAAGTGTGTGTAAGTGCGTGTAAGTGCGTGTAAGTGCATGTAATTATGTGTACTTGTGGTTTAAGTATGTGTGAGTTCGTGTAAGTGCATGTAAGTGCGTACATTGATGTTGAAGTGCGTGTAAGTGTGTGTAAGTACGTGTAAGTAAGTGTAAGTGTGTGTAAGTGCGTGTAAGTGCGTGTAAGTGTGTGTAAGTGCGTGTAAGTGCGTTTAGTGCATGTAAAAGTGTGTAAGTGTGTATAAGTGTGTGTCAGTGCGTGTAAGTGCATGTAAGTGCATGTAAGTGCGTGTAAGTGTGTCTAAGTGTGTATAAGTGCATGTAAGTGCGTATAAGTGTGTGTAAGTACGTGTAAGTGCGTGTAAGTGTGTCTAAGTGTGTATAAGTGCATGTAAGTGCGTATAAGTGTGTGTAAGTACGTGTAAGTGCGTGTAAGTGTGTGTAAGTGCATATAAGTACGTGTAAGTGCGTGTAAGTGCGTGTAAGTGCGAGTAAATATGCATAAGTACGTGTAAGTGTGTGTAAGTGCGTGTAAGTTTGTGTCACAAATGGTCGCCAAACAACCATAACACGAGATGTGCGTGTGTGTGTCAGTGTGTGTAAGTACGTATAAGTACGTGAAAATGCGTGTGAGTGCGTGTGAGTGCGTATGAGTATGTGTAAGTATGTGTAAGTGCATATAAGTGTGAAAACGTGCGTATAAGTGCGTGTCAGTGTGTGTAAGTATGTGTAAGTACGTGTAAGTGTGTGTAAGTGTGTGTAAGTTTGTGTAAGTGCGTGTAAATGTGTGTAAGTGCGTGTAAGTATGTGTAAGCATGTGTAAGATCATGTAAGAACGTGTAAGAGCGTATAAGTGCATGTAAGTACGTGTAAGTGCATGTAAGTGCGTGTAAGTACGTGTAAGTGCGTCTACGTACGTGTAAGTGCGTGTAAGTTCGTGTAAGTGCATGTAAGTGCGTGGAAGTGTGTGTAAGTGCGTGTAAGTGCTAGAAAGTGTGTGTAAGTGCATGTAAGTGTGTGTAAGTGCGTATAAGTATGTGTAAGTTTGTGTGAGTACGTGTAAGTTCTTGTGAGTGCGTGTAAGTACGTGTAAGTGTGTATAAGTGCGTGTAAGTGTGTGTAAGTGTGTGTAAGTACGTGTAAGTGCATGTAAGTGCGTGTAAGTACGTGTAAGTACGTGTAAGTGCAAGTAAGTGCGTTTAAGTGCATGTAAGTGCATGTAAGTGCGTGTAAGTACGTGTAAATGTGTGTAAGTGCGTGTAAGTGTATGTAAGTGCGTGTAAGTGCGTATACGTGCGTGTAAGTGCGTGTAAGTATGTGTAAGTGCGTGTAAGTGTGTGTAAGTGTGTGTAAGTACATGTAAGTGTGTGTAAGTGCGTGTAAGTACGTGTAAGTTTGTGTAAGTGAATGTAAGTTTGTGTAAGTCCGTGTAAGTGCATGTTAGTACGTGTAAGTGTGTGTAAGTGTGAGTAAGTGCGTGTAAGTACGTGTAAGTGTGAGTAAGTGCGTGTAAGTACGTGTAAGTATGTATAAGTGCGTGTAAGTGTGTGTTAGTGCGTGTGAGTGCGTGTAAGAGTGTGTAAGTGCATGTAAGTGCGTGTAAGTCCGTGTAAGTGCGTGTAAGTACGTGTAAGTGTGAGTAAGTGCGTGTAAGTACGTGTAAGTGTGAGTAAGTGCGTGTAAGTACGTGTAAGTGTGAGTAAGTGCGTGTAAGTACGTGTAAGTGTGAGTAAGTGCGTGTAAGTACGTGTAAGTGTGAGTAAGTGCGTGTAAGTACGTGTAAGTGTGAGTAAGTGCGTGTAAGTACGTGTAAGTGTGAGTAAGTGCGTGTAAGTACGTGTAAGTGTGAGTAAGTGCGTGTAAGTACGTGTAAGTGTGAGTAAGTGCGTGTAAGTACGTGTAAGTGTGAGTAAGTGCGTGTAAGTACGTGTAAGTGTGAGTAAGTGCGTGTAAGTACGTGTAAGTGTGAGTAAGTGCGTGTAAGTACGTGTAAGTGTGAGTAAGTGCGTGTAAGTACGTGTAAGTGTGAGTAAGTGCGTGTAAGTACGTGTAAGTGTGAGTAAGTGCGTGTAAGTACGTGTAAGTGTGAGTAAGTGCGTGTAAGTACGTGTAAGTGTGAGTAAGTGCGTGTAAGTACGTGTAAGTGTGAGTAAGTGCGTGTAAGTACGTGTAAGTGTGAGTAAGTGCGTGTAAGTACGTGTAAGTGTGAGTAAGTGCGTGTAAGTACGTGTAAGTGTGAGTAAGTGCGTGTAAGTACGTGTAAGTGTGAGTAAGTGCGTGTAAGTACGTGTAAGTGTGAGTAAGTGCGTGTAAGTACGTGTAAGTGTGAGTAAGTGCGTGTAAGTACGTGTAAGTGTGAGTAAGTGCGTGTAAGTACGTGTAAGTGTGAGTAAGTGCGTGTAAGTACGTGTAAGTGTGAGTAAGTGCGTGTAAGTACGTGTAAGTGTGAGTAAGTGCGTGTAAGTACGTGTAAGTGTGAGTAAGTGCGTGTAAGTACGTGTAAGTGTGAGTAAGTGCGTGTAAGTACGTGTAAGTGTGAGTAAGTGCGTGTAAGTACGTGTAAGTGTGAGTAAGTGCGTGTAAGTACGTGTAAGTGTGAGTAAGTGCGTGTAAGTACGTGTAAGTGTGAGTAAGTGCGTGTAAGTACGTGTAAGTGTGAGTAAGTGCGTGTAAGTACGTGTAAGTGTGAGTAAGTGCGTGTAAGTACGTGTAAGTGTGAGTAAGTGCGTGTAAGTACGTGTAAGTGTGAGTAAGTGCGTGTAAGTACGTGTAAGTGTGAGTAAGTGCGTGTAAGTACGTGTAAGTGTGAGTAAGTGCGTGTAAGTACGTGTAAGTGTGAGTAAGTGCGTGTAAGTACGTGTAAGTGTGAGTAAGTGCGTGTAAGTACGTGTAAGTGTGAGTAAGTGCGTGTAAGTACGTGTAAGTGTGAGTAAGTGCGTGTAAGTACGTGTAAGTGTGAGTAAGTGCGTGTAAGTACGTGTAAGTGTGAGTAAGTGCGTGTAAGTACGTGTAAGTGTGAGTAAGTGCGTGTAAGTACGTGTAAGTGTGAGTAAGTGCGTGTAAGTACGTGTAAGTGTGAGTAAGTGCGTGTAAGTACGTGTAAGTGTGAGTAAGTGCGTGTAAGTACGTGTAAGTGTGAGTAAGTGCGTGTAAGTACGTGTAAGTGTGAGTAAGTGCGTGTAAGTACGTGTAAGTATGTATAAGTGCGTGTAAGTGTGTGTTACTGCGTGTGAGTGCGTGTAAGAGTGTGTAAGTGCATGTAAGTGCGTGTAAGTCCGTGTAAGTGCGTGTAAGTACGTGTAAGTGCGTGTAAGTGCATGTAAGTGCGTATAAGTGCGTGTAAGTGCGTGTAAGTGCGTATAAGTATGTGTAAGTTCGTGTAAGTGCATGTAAGTGCCTGTGCGTGTGTGTAAGTGCGTGTAAGTGTGTGCAAGTGATTGTAAGTACGTATAAGTGTGTGTAAGTGCATGTAAGTACGTGTAAGTATGTGTAAGTACAAGTAAGTACGTGCAAGTGTGTATAAATGCGTGTAAGTGTGTGTAAGTACGTGTAAGTGCGTGTAAGTACGTGTAAGTATGTGTACGTACGTGTAAGTGCGTGTAAGTGCGTGTAAGTGCGTGTAAGTGCCTGCAAGTAGGTGTCAGTATGTGTAAGTATGTGTGAGTACGTGAAAGTTTGTGTAAGTGACTGTCAGTTCGTGTAAATGCGTGTAAGTGCGTGTAACTGTGTGTTAGTACGTGTAAGTGTGTGTAAGTACGTATAAGTGTGTGTAAGTGCATATAAGTGTGTATAAATGTGTCCAAGTGCATGTAAGTACGTGTAAGTACGTGTAAGTTTGTGTAAGTGAATGTAAGTTGGTGTAAGTGTGTATATGTGCATGTAAGTGTGTGTAAGTGTGTGTAAGTGCGTGTAAGTGCGTGTAAGTGCATGTAAGTACGTGTTAGTGCGTGTAAGTGCGTGTACGTGTGTGTAAGTGTGTGTAAGTGCGTATCAGTACGTGTAAGTGCGTATACATGCGTGTAAGTGCGTGTAAGTGTGTGGAAGTACGTGTAAGTGCGTGTAAGTATGTGTAAGTGTGTGTGAGTGTGAGTGAGTACGCGTGAGTGTGTGTAAGTATGTATAAGTGCATGTACGTGTGTGTAAGCGTGTGTAAGTGCGTATCAGTACGTGTAAGTGCGTATACATGCGTGTAAGTGCGTGTAAGTGTGTGGAAGTACGTGTAAGTGCGTGTAAGTATGTGTAAGTGTGTGTGAGTGTGAGTGAGTACGCGTGAGTGTGTGTAAGTATGTATAAGTGCATGTACGTGTGTGTAAGCGTGTGTAAGTGCGTATCAGTACGTGTAAGTGCGTATACATGCGTGTAAGTGCGTGTAAGTGTGTGGAAGTACGTGTAAGTGCGTGTAAGTATGTGTAAGTGTGTGTGAGTGTGAGTGAGTACGTGTGAGTGTGTGTAAGTATGTATAAGTGCGTGTACGTGTGTGTAAGCGTGTGTAAGTGCGTATCAGTACGTGTAAGTGCGTATACATGCGTGTAAGTGCGTGTAAGTGTGTATAAGTTTGTGTAAGTGTGTGTAAATGCATCTAAGTGTGTGTAAGTGTGTGTAAGTGCGTGTTAGTGCGTGTCAGTGCATGTACGTTCGTGTAAGTGCGTGTAAGTACGTGTAAGTTTGTGTAAGTGCGTGTAAGTACGTGTAAGTGCATGTAAGTGTGTGTAAGTGCATATAGGTACGTGTAAGTTTGTGTAAGTGCATGTAAGTTCCTGTTAGTGTGTGTAAGTGCGTGTAAGTGCATGTAAGTGCGTGTAAGTGTGTGTGAGTGTGTGTATGTGTACATAAGTATGTGTAAGTACGTGTAAGTGCAAGTAAGTACGTGTAAGTGCATGTAAGTGTGTGTAAGTGCGTATAAGCACGTGTAAGTGCGTGTAAGTACGAGTAAGTGTGTGTAAGTGTTTGTAAGTACGTGCAAGTGTGTGTAAGTGCATGTAAGTACGTGTTAGTGCGTGTAAGTGCGTGTAAGTGTGTGTAAGTGCGTGTAAGTGCGTATAAGTACCTGTAAGTACGTGTAAGTACGTGTAAGTTCGTATAAGTGACTGTCAGTTTGTGTAAGTACGTATACGTGCGTATAAGTGCGTGTAAGTGCGTGTAAGTATGTGTAAGTGTGTATCGGTGTGTGTAAATGCGTGTAAGTGTGTGTAAGTACGTGTAAGTGCGTATGAGTACGTGTAAGTTTGTGTAAGTGAATATAAGTTTGTGTACGTGCGTGTAAGTGCGTGTAAGTGCGTGTACGTGTGTGTAAATGCGTGTAAGTGCGTGTAAGTATGTGTAAGTGCATATAAGTACGTGTAAGTGCGTGAAAGTGCTTGTACCTGTGTGTAAGTGCGTGTTAGTACGTGTGAGTGCGTATACGAGCGTGTAAGGGCATACAAGTGCGTATAAGTGCGGTTTACGTTTGTGTAGGTGAGTGTAAGTGCGTGTAAGTACAAGTAAGTTTGTATAAGTGCGTGTAAGTGCGTGTAAGTGCTAAAAGTGTGTGTCAGTGTGTGTAAGTGCGTGTAAGTGCGTGTAAGTGCTAAAAGTGTGTGTCAGTGTGTGTAAGTGCGTGTAAGTAACTATAATTGCTGTTTCAGTTCGTATAAGTGCGTGTAAGTGTGTGTAATTTTGTGTAAGTGCGTATAAGTACGTGTAAGTACGTGTAAGTACGTGTAAGTGGGTGTACGTGCGTATGAGTGTGTATAAGTGCATGTAAGTACGTAAAAGTGCGTATAAGTACATGCAAGTGCGTGTAAGTGTGTGTAAGTGTGTGTACGTGCATGTAAGTGCATGTAAGTGTGTGTAAGTACGTATAAGTATGTGTAAGTGCATGTAAGTACGTGTAAGTATGTGTTAGTGCGTGTAAGTACGTTAAGTGCGTGTAAGTGCGTGTAAGTGTGTGGAAGCATGTGTAAGTGCGTGTAAGTACGTGTAAGTGCGTGTGAGTGCATGTGAGTGTGTGTAAGTATGTATAAGTACGTATACGTGTGTGTAAGTATATTTAAGTGCGTGTCAGTGCGTGTAAGTGTGTATACATGTGTGTAAGTGCGTGTAAGTGTGTGTAAGTTTGTGTAAGTGTATGTAAATACATATAAGTGTGTATAAGTGCGTGTAAGTGTGTGTAAGTTTGTGTAAGTGTATGTAAATACATATAAGTGTGTATAAGTGCGTGTAAGTGCGTGTTAGTGCGTGTAAGTGCGTATAAGTACGTGTAAGTTTGTGTAAGTTTGTGTAAGTACGTATAAGTGCGTGTAAGTTCGTGTAAGTGCGTGTAAGTGCATGTAAGTGCATGTAAGTATGTGAAAGTGCGTGTAAGTGCGTGTAAGTGCAAGTAAGTGCGTGTAAGTACATGTAAGTGCGTGTAAGTGCATATAAGCATGTGTAAGTGCGTGTAAGTGCGTGTAAGTGCGTATAATTACGTGTAAGTGCGTGTAAGTGTGTGTAAGTGCATGTAAGTACGTGTTAGTGTGTGTAAGTGCATGAAAGTGTGTGTAAGTGCGTGTAAGTGCGTGTAAGTACGTGTAAGTACGTGTAAGTACGTGTACCTTCGTGTAAGTTGTTATCAGTTTGTGTAAGTACGTATACGTGCGTGTAAGTGTGTATAAGTGCGTGTAAGTGCGTGTAAGTGCGTATAAGTGTGTGCAAATGCGTAGAAGTGTGTGTAAGTGCGTGTAAGTATGTGTAAGTATGTGTAAGTTTGTGTAAGTGAATGTAAGTTCGTGTAAGTGCGTGTGAGTGCGTGTAAGTGCGTGTATGTGTGTGTAAGTGCGTGTAAGTGCGTGTAAGTGTGTGTCAATATGTGTAAGTGTGTATAAGTGCGTGTAAGTACGTGAAAGTGCGTTTACATGTGTGAAAGTGCGTGTTAGTGTGTGTGAGTGTGTGTAAGAGCGGGTAAGGGCATACAAGTGCGTGTAAGTGCGGTTTAAGTTCGTGTAAGTGAATGTAAGTGCGTGTAAGAACGTGTAAGTTCATGTAAGTGTGTGTAAGTGTGTGTAAGTGCGTGTAAGTGCGGTTTAAGTTCGTGTAAGTGAATGTAAGTGCGTGTAAGAACGTGTAAGTTCATGTAAGTGTGTGTAAGTGTGTGTAAGTGCGAAAAGTACATATCAGTACGTGTAAGTGCATGTAAGTATGTGTAAGTGCAGTTTAAGTTCGTGTAAGTACGTTAAGTGCGTGTAAGTACGTGTAAGTTCGTGTAAGTGCGTGTAAGTGTGTATAAGTGCGTGTAAGTACGTGTAAGTGCATGTAAGTATGTGTAAGTGCAGTTTAAGTTCGTGTAAGTACGTTAAGTGCGTGTAAGTACGTGTAAGTTCGTGTAAGTGCGTGTAAGTGTGTATAAGTGCGTGTAAGTACGTATAAGTGTGTATACGTGCGTGCAAGTGTGTGTACGTGCATACAAGTTTGTGTTAGGGCATGTAAGTGTGTGTAAGTGCGTATAAGTGTATGTAAGTGCTTGTAAGTACGTATAAGTGTGTATACGTGCGTGCAAGTGTGTGTACGTGCATACAAGTTTGTGTTAGGGCATGTAAGTGTGTGTAAGTGCGTATAAGTGTATGTAAGTGCTTGTAAGTACGTATAAGTGTGTGTAGGTGCGTGTAAGTGCGTGTAAGTGCGTATAAGTGTGTGTAAGTGTGTTTAAGTGTGTGTAAGTCCGTGTAAGTACGTGTAAGTGCGTGTAAGTGTGTGTACGTGCATATAAGTGCGTGTAAGTGCGTGTAAGTGCGTATAAGTGTGTGTAAGTGTGTTTAAGTGTGTGTAAGTCCGTGTAAGTACGTGTAAGTGCGTGTAAGTGTGTGTACGTGCATATAAGTGCGTGTAAGTGCGTGTAAGTGCGTATAAGTGCGTGTAAGTGCGTATATGTGTATAAGTGTGTGCAAGTGCGTATAAGTGCATGTAAGTATGGTATAAGTGCGTGTAAGTGTGTGTTAGTACGTATACGTGTATGTAAGTGTGTGTAAGTGCATATAAGTACGTATAAGTACGTATACGTATATAAGTGCGTGTATGTGTGTGTAAGTGCGTGTAAGTACGTCTTAGTGTGTATAAGTGTACGTAAAAGCGTGTAAGTACGTGTAAGTGTGTGTTAGTGCGTACAAGTGCATGTAAGTGCGTGTAAGTGCATGTAAGTGCGTGTAAGTACGTCTTAGTGTGTATAAGTGTACGTAAAAGCGTGTAAGTACGTGTAAGTGTGTGTTAGTGCGTACAAGTGCATGTAAGTGCGTGTAAGTGCATGTAAGTGCGTGTAAGTGCATGTAAGTACGTGTACGTGTGTGTAAGTATGTATAAGTGTGTGTAAGTGTGTGTAAGTGAGTGTAAGTACGTGTAAGTGCGTGTAAATACGTGTAAGTTTGTATAGGTACATGTAAGTGCTTGTAAGTGTATGTAAGTGCGTGTAAGTGTGTATAAGTGCGTGTAAGTACGTGTAAGTGCAGTTTATGTCCGTGTAAGTACGTGTAAGTACGTGCAAATACATGTAAGTATGTGTAAGTGCATGTAAGTGTGTGTAAGTGCGTGTAAGTGCACTTTAAGTGGGTGTTATGTTGTGTAAGTTTGTATAAGTGCGTGTAAGTACGTGTAAGTGTCTGTAAGTGCGTGTAAGTGCGTGGAAGTGTGTGTAAGTGCGTGTAAGTGCGTATAAGTGGGTATAAGTGCGTGCAAGTGCGTATACGTGCGTGTTAGTGCGTGTAAGTATGTGTAAGTGCGTGTAAGTATGTGTAAGTGCGTGTAAGTATGAGTAAGTGCGTGTAGGTGCGTGTAGGTATGTGTAAGTGTGTGTAAGTTTGTGTAAGTGTGTGTAAGTACGTGTAAGTGCGTGTACGTGTGTATAAGTGTGTGTAAGTGCATATAAGTGTGTGTAAGTGTGTGTATGTGCGTCTAAGTACGTGTAAGTGCATGTAAGTGCGTGTAAGTGCATGTAAGTGGGTGTAAGTGCGTGTAAGTATGTGTAAGTGCGTGTAAGTGCGTATAAGTGTGTGTAAGTGTGTGTATGTGCGTGTAAGTACGTGTAAGTTTGTGTAAGGGTGTGTAACTGTGTGTAAGTACATGTAAGTGGGTATAAGTGTGTGTAAGTGCGTGTAAGTGTGGTTTAAGTTCGTGTAAGTAAGTGTAAGTGCGTGTAAGAATTTGTAAGTACACGTAAGTGCGTCTAAGTGCGTGCAAGTGCATGTAAGTAAAGTTTAAGTGGGCGTAATTTCATGTAAGTTCGTCTAAGTGCGTGTAAGTGAGTATAAGTACGACTAAGTGCGCGTAAGTGCGCGTAAGTGCGTGTAAGTGCGTGTGAGTACGTGTAAGTGCCTGCAAGAGCATGTTAGTGTGTGTATGTCTGTGTAAGTGCATGTAAGTGTGTGGAAATGAATGTAAGTGCGTGTAAGTACGTGTAGGTACGTGTAGGTGTGTGTAAGTGCGTGTCGGTACGTGTAAATGCGTGTAAGTATGGGTAAGTTTGTGTAAGTGAATGTAAGTTCGTGTAAGGGCGTGTAAGTACGTGTAAGTGTGTATAAGTGCGTGTAAGTGCACGTAAGTGCATGTAAGTGCGTGTAAGTGCATGTAAGTGCGTGTAAGTGCGTGTAAGTGCGTATAAGTGTGTGTGAGTGCGTGTAAGTGCGTGTTAGTATATGTGAGTGCGTATAAGAGCGTGTAAGTGCATGTAAGTGTGTGTAAGTGCGGTTGAAGTTTGTGTAAGTGAGTGTAAGTACGTGTAAGTACGTGTAAGTTCGTGTAAATGTGTGTAAGTACGTGTAGGTGCTAAAAGTGTGTGTAAGTGCGTGTAAGGGCGTATAAATGCGTGTAAGTGCAGTTTAAGTTAGTGTAAGTGTGTGTAAGTGCGTGTAAGTACGTGTAGGTGCTAAAAGTGTGTGTAAGTGCGTGTAAGGGCGTATAAATGCGTGTAAGTGCAGTTTAAGTTAGTGTAAGTGTGTGTAAGTGCGTGTAAGTGTGTGTAAGTGCGAGGAAGTACGTACAAGTACGTATAAGTATGTGGAAATGCAAGTAAGTGTGTGAAAGTATGTGTAAGTGCATGTAAGCACGTGTGAGTGCTTGTAAGTGCGTGTAAGTGCGTGTAAGTGGTTGTAAGTGGAGCAAGTGCAAGTAAGTGTGTGTACGTACGTGGAAGTGCGCGTCAGTGTGTGTAAGTGCTTGTAAGTGCGTGTAGGTGCGTGTAAGAGTGTGGAAGTACATGAAAGTACGTGTAAGTTTGTGTAAGTGCGTGTAAGTGTGTTTTAAGTACGTGTAAGTGCACATAAGTGTGTGTAAGTGCGTATAAGTGCGGTTTATGTTCGTGTAAGTGTGTGTAAGTGCGTGTAAGTACGTGTAAGTGTGTGTAAGTACGTGTAAGTGCATGTAAGTGCATGTAAGTGCAGTTTAAGTGGGTGTAATTTTGTGTAAGCTCGTGTAAGTGCGTGTAAGAGCGTATAAGTACGTGTAAGTGCGTGTAAGTGTGTACAAGTGTGCGTAAGTCCGTGTAAGTGCGTGTAAGTGCGTGTACGTGTGTGTAAGTGTGTGTTAGTGCGTGTAAGTGCGAGTAGGTACGTGTAGGTGCATAGAAGTGTATACAGGTACGTATAAGTGCGTGTAAGTGCGTGTAAGTGCGTGTAATTGCATGTACGTGCGTATAAGTATGGTTTAAGTGCTTGTAAGTTTGTGTAAGTGTGTGTAAGTGTGTATAAGTGCGTGTAAGTAAGTATTATTGCGTGTAAGTGCGTGTAATTGCATGTACGTGCGTATAAGTATGGTTTAAGTGCTTGTAAGTTTGTGTAAGTGTGTGTAAGTGTGTATAAGTGCGTGTAAGTAAGTATTATTGCGTGTAAGTACGTGTACATGCATGTAAGTATGGATTAAGTGCTTGTAAGTTTGTGTAAATGCTCGTAAGTGTGTGTACATGCGTGTAAGTAAGTATTATTGCGTGTAAGTGCGTATAAGTATGTGTAAGTGCATATAAGTGCGTGTTAGTGCGTGTAAAAGTATGTAATTGCGTGTACGTGCATGTAAGTACGTGTAAGTGCGTGTAAGTGCATACAAGTGCTTGTAAGTGTGTATAAGTGATTGTAAGTATGTGTAAGTGCGTGTAAGTACGTATAAGTGCGTGTAAGTGTGTGTAAGAGTGTGCAAGTGCGTGTAAGTGCATGTAAGTGCGTGTAAGTGCATGTAAGTACATGTAAGTGCGTGAATATATGTGCGAGTGCGTGTGAGTACGTGTGAGTGCTCGCAAGTATGTGTAAGTGCGTGTAAGTGCGTGTAAGTACGTGTAAGTGTGCGTCAGTGCGTGTAAGTATGTGTAAGTGCGTGTAAGTGCGTATACGTTTGTGTAAGTGCGTGTAAATGCATTTAAGTGCGTGTAAGTGCGTATAAGTGCGTGTAAGTGTGTGTACGTATGTGTAAGTACGTGTACGGTTGTATAAGAGCGTGTAAGAGTGTGTTAGTGTGTGTAAGTGCGTGTAAGTGCGTGTAAGTGCGTATAAGTACGTGTAAGTGCGTGTAAGTGTGTATAATTGCGTGTAAGTTTGTGTAAGTGCGTGTAAATGCGTGTAAGTGCGTGTAAATGCGTGTAAGTGCGTGTAAATGCGTGTAAGTGTGTGTATGTGCGTCTAAGTACGTGTAAGTGCATGTAAGTGCGTGTAAGTGCATGTAAGTGGGTGTAAGTGCGTGTAAGTATGTGTAAGTGTGTGTAAGTACGTATAAGTGCTTGTAAGTGCATATACGTGCGTGTAAGTGTCTGTTAGTACGTGTAAGTGTGTGTAAAAGTGTGTAAGTGCGTGTAAGTGCATGTAAGTGCGTGTAAGTGCATGTAAGTGCATGTAAGTACATGTAAGTGCGTGTAAGTATGTGTAAGTGCGTGTAAGTACGTGTAAGTGTGTGTAAAAGTGTGTAAGTGCGTGTAAGTGCATGTAAGTGCGTGTAAGTGCATGTAAGTGCATGTAAGTACATGTAAGTGCGTGTAAGTATGTGTAAGTGCGTGTAAGTACGTGTAAGTGCGTGTAAGTGCGTGTAAGTATGAGTAAGTGCGTGTAAGTGTGTGTACGTGCTTGTAAGTACGTGTACGTTTGTGTAAGTGTGTGTAACTGTGTGTAAGTACATGTAAGTGGGTATAAGTGTGTGTAAGTGCGTGTAAGTGTGGTTTAAGTTTGTGTAAGTAAGTGGAAGTGCGTCTAAGTGCGTGTAAGTACGTGTACGTTTGTGTAAGTGTGTGTAACTGTGTGTAAGTACATGTAAGTGGGTATAAGTGTGTGTAAGTGCGTGTAAGTGTGGTTTAAGTTTGTGTAAGTAAGTGGAAGTGCGTCTAAGTGCGTGTAAGTGCGTGTAAGTAAAGTTTAAGTGGGCGTAATTTTGTGTAAGTTCGTCTAAGTGCGTGTAAGTGGGTGTGTGTACGACTAAGTGCGCGTAAGTGCGCGTAAGTGCATGTAAGTGCGTGTGAGTGCGTGTAAGTGCGTGTAAGTAAAGTTTAAGTGGGCGTAATTTTGTGTAAGTTCGTCTAAGTGCGTGTAAGTGGGTGTGTGTACGACTAAGTGCGCGTAAGTGCGCGTAAGTGCATGTAAGTGCGTGTGAGTACGTGTAAGTGCCTGCAAGAGCATGTTGGTGTGTGTATGTCTGTGTAAGTGCATGTAAGTGTGTGTAAGTGTGTGTAAGTGCGTGTAAGTGCATGTAGGTACGTGTAGGTGTGTGTAAGTGCGTGTCGGTACGTGTAAATGCGTGTAAGTATGGGTAAGTTAGTGTAAGTGAATGTAAGTTCGTGTAAGTGCGTGTAAGTGCGTGTAAGTGTGTGTAAGTGCGTGTAAGTGCATGTAGGTACGTGTAGGTGTGTGTAAGTGCGTGTCGGTACGTGTAAATGCGTGTAAGTATGGGTAAGTTAGTGTAAGTGAATGTAAGTTCGTGTAAGGGCGTGTAAGTACGTGTAAGTGTGTATAAGTGCATGTAAGTGCATGTAAGTGCATGTAAGTGCGTGTAAGTGCATGTAAGTGCGTGTAAGTGCGTGTAAGTGCGTGTAAGTACGTGTAAGTGTGTATAAGTGCATGTAAGTGCATGTAAGTGCATGTAAGTGCGTGTAAGTGCATGTAAGTGCGTGTAAGTGCGTGTAAGTGCGTGTAAGTGCGTATAAGTGTGTGTGAGTGCGTGTAAGTGCGTGTTAGTTCATGTGAGTGCGTGTAAGAGCATGTAAGTGCATGTAAGTGTGTGTAGGTGCGGTTTACGTTTGTGTAAGTGAGTGTAAGTACGTGTAAGTACGTGTAAGTTCGTGTAAATGTGTGTAAGTACGTGTAGGTGCTAAAAGTGCGTGTAAGTACGTGTAAGTGCGTATAAGTGCGTGTAAGTGCAGTTTAAGTTTGTGTAAGTGCATGTAAGTGCGTGTAAGTGTGTGTAAGTGCGAGTAAGTACGGACAAGTATGTATAAGTACGTGGAAATGCAAGTAAGTGTGTGAAAGTATGTGTAAGTGCATGTAAGCACGTGTAAGTGCGTGTAAGTGCGTGTAAGTACGTGTAAGTGGTTGTAAGTGGAGTAAGTGCAAGTAAGTGCGTGTAAGTACGTGTAAGTGGTTGTAAGTGGAGTAAGTGCAAGTAAGTGCGTGTAAGTACGTGGAAGTGCGCGTCAGTGTGTGTAAGTGCTTGTAAGTGCGTGTAAGTGCGTGTAAGAGTGTGGAATTGCATGTAAGTACGTGTAAGTTTGTGTAAGTGTGTGTAAGTGTGTTTTAAGTACGTGTAAGTGCATGTAAGTGTGTGGAAGTGCGTATAAGTGAGGTTTATGTTCGTGTAAGTGTGTGTAAGTGCATGTCAGTACGTCTAAGTGCGTGTAAGTACGTGTAAGTACATGTAAGTGCATGTAAGTGCAGTTTAAGTGGGTGTAATTTTGTGTAAGCTCGTGTAAGTTCATGTAAGAGCGTATAAGTGCGTGTAAGTGCGTGTAAGTGTGTACAAGTGTGTGTAAGTCCGTGTAAGTGCGTTCAAGTGCGTGTAAGTATGTATAAGTGTGTGTTAGTGCGTGTAAGTGCGAGTAGGTACGTGTAGGTGCATAGAAGTGTACATAGGTATGTGTAAGTGCGTGTAAGTGCGTGTGAGTGCGTGTAAGTGCATGTACGTGCGTATAAGTATGGTTTAAGTGCTTGTAAGTTTGTGTAAGTGTGTGTAAGTGCGTATAAGTGCGTGTAAGTAAGTATTATTGCGTGAAAGTGCGTGTACGTGCATGTAAGTATGGTTTAAGTGCTTGTAAGTTTGTGTAAATACGTGTAAGTGTGTGTACATGCGTGTAAGTAAGTATTATTGCGTGTAAGTGTGTGTAAGTACGTGTAAGTGCATGTAAGTGTGTGTTAGTGCGTGTAAAAGTATGTAATTGCGTGTAAGTGCATGTAAGTACGTGTAAGTGCGTGTAAGTGCATACAAGTGCTTGTAAGTGCGTATAACTGATTGAAAGTATGTGTAAGTGCGTATAAGTGCGTGTAAGTGCATGCAAGTACATGTAAGTGCGTGAAAATATGTGCGAGTGCGTGTGAGTACGTGTGAGTGCTCGTAAGTATGTGTAAGTGCGTGTAAATGCGTGTAAGTACGTGTAAGTGTGTGTCAGTGCGTGTAAGTATGTGTAAGTGCGTGTAAGTGCGTATACGTTTGTGTAAGTGCGTGTAAATGCATGTAAGTGCGTGTAAGTGCGTGTAAGTGCGTGAAAGTGTGTGTAAGTATGTTTAAGTACGTGTACGGTTGTATAAGAGCGTGTAAGAGTGTGTTAGTGTGTGTAAGTGCGTGTAAGTG
The DNA here is from genome assembly GCA_023375785.1 of Penium margaritaceum. NCBI lineage: Eukaryota > Viridiplantae > Streptophyta > Zygnematophyceae > Desmidiales > Peniaceae > Penium > Penium margaritaceum. The sequence continues at coordinate 298,218 of SZWC01000216.1, read as the reverse complement.
CGTGTAAGTGCGTATAAGTACGTGTAAGTGCGTGTAAGTGTGTATAATTGCGTGTAAGTTTGTGTAAGTATGTATAAGTATGTGAACGTACGTGTAAGTGCATGTAAGTGCGTGTAAGTGCAAGAAAGTGTGTGTAAGTGCGTGTAAGTCCGTGTAAGTTCGTGTAAGTATGTGTAAGTTTGTGTAAGTGTGTGTAAGTTCCTGTGAGTACGTGTAAGTGTGTGTAAGTGCGTGTAAGTCCGTGTAAGTTCGTGTAAGTATGTGTAAGTTTGTGTAAGTGTGTGTAAGTTCCTGTGAGTACGTGTAAGTGTGTGTAAGTGCGTGTAAGTGCGTGTAAGAGTGTGTAAGTGCGTGTAAGTGCGTGTAACTACGTGTAAGTACCTGTAAGTACGTGTAAGTGCAAGTAAGTGCATGTAAGTGCGTGTAAGTGCGTGTAAGTGCGTGTAAGTGCGTGTAACTACGTGTAAGTACCTGTAAGTACGTGTAAGTGCAAGTAAGTGCATGTAAGTGCGTGTAAGTGCGTGTAAGTGCGTACAAGTGCGTGTAAGTGCTTATAAGTGTATGTAAGTACGTATAAGTGCGTGTAAGTGCATGTAAGTACGTGTAAGTCCATGTAAGTATGTATAAGTGCGTGAAACTGCGTGTAAGTGCAGATACGTGCGTGCAAGTACGTGTAAGTTTGTGTAGGTGAATGTCAGTTTGTGTAAGTGCGTATAAGTGTGTGTAAGTTTGTGTAAGTGCGTGTAAGTATGTCTAAGTGCGTGTAAGTGTGTGTAAGTGCATGCAAGTGCGTGTAAGTACATGTTAGTGCATGTAAGTGTCTGTAAGTGTGTGTAAGTATGTATAAGTGCGTATAAGTATGTATAAGTGCGTGAAAGTACATGGGAGTACGTGTGAGTGCGTGTGAGTGCTCGTAAGTATGTATAAGTGCATGTAAGTGCGTGTAAGTGCGTGGAAGTGCGTGTAAGTACGTGTAAGTGCATGTACGTGCGTGTAAGTGCATGTAAATGCATATAAGTGTAGTTTTAGTATGTGTAAGTTTGTATAAGTACGTGTAAGTACGTGTAATTATGTGTAAGTACATGTAAGTGTGTGTAAGTGCGTGTAAGTAAGTTTACGTGCGTGTAAGTACGTGTAAGTGTGTGTAAGTGCGTGTAAGTACGTGTAAGTGCGTGTTAGTGCGTGTTAAAGTGTGTAAGTGCGTGTAAGTACGTGTAAGTGTGTGTAAGTACGTGTAAGTGCATGTAAGTACGTATAAGTGTGTATAACTGCGTAAAAGTGTGTGTAAGTGTGTGTACGTTCGTGTAAGTGCGTGTAAGTGCATGTAAGTGCGTGTAAGTACGTGTAATTGCGTGAAAGTGCGTGTGAGTGCGTGTGAGTGCATGTGAGTACGTGTNGTGTAAATGCGTGTAAGTGTGTGTAAGTGTGTGTAAGTGCATGTAAGTGCGTGTAAGTATGTGTAAGTACGTGTAAGGTCGTGTAAGAACGTGTAAGAGCGTGTAAGTGCGTGTAAGTACGTGTAAGTGTGTGTAAGTGCGTGTAAGTGTGTTTAAGTGCGAGTAAGTGCGTGTAAGTGCGTGTAAGTGCGTGTAAGTGCGTGTAAGTTTGTGTAAGTGCATGTAAGTGCGTGAAAGTATGTGTAAGTGCGTGTAAGTGCATGTAAGTGCAAGAAAGTGCGTATAAGTGCATGTAAGTGCATATAAGTGCGTGTAAGTTCCTGTGAGTGCGTGTAAGTGCGTGTAAGTGCATGTAAGTGCGTGTAAGTGCATGTAAGTGCATATAAGTGCGTGTAAGTTCCTGTGAGTGCGTGTAAGTGCGTGTAAGTGCATGTAAGTGCGTGTAAGTGTATGTAAGTACGTGCAAGTATGTGTAAGTGTGTATAAGTGCGTGTAAGTACGTGTAAGTATGTGTAAGTGCAAGTAAGTACGTTTAAGTGCATATATGTGTGTATAAGTGCGTGTAAGCACATGTAAGTGCGTGTAAGTACGTTTAAGTGCATGTAAGTGCATGTAAGTGCGTGTTAGTACGTGTAAGTGCGTGTAAGTGAGTGTAAGTATGTGTAAGTGCGTGTAAGTGTGTGTAAGTGCGTGTAAGTACCTGTAAGTACGTGTAAGTACGTGTAAGTGCATGTAAGTACGTGTAAGTTTGTGTAAGTGAATGTTAGTTTGTGCAAGTGCGTGTAAGTGCGTGTAAGTGCATGTAAGTGCGTGTAAGTGCGTTTAAGTGCGTGTAAGTGCGTGTAAGTGTGTGTAAGTGTGTGTAGGTGTGTGTAAGTACACGAAAGTGTGTGTAAGTGTGTGTAAGTACATGTAAGTTTGTGTAAGTGAATGAAAGTTCATGTAAGTGCATGTAAGTGCATGTTTGTACGTGTAAGTGCGTGTAAGTGTGTATAAGTGCGTGTAAGTACGTGTAAGTACGTGTATGTGCATGAAAGTGTGTGTAAGTGTGTGTAAGTGCGTGTAAGTGTGTGTTAGTACGTGTGAGTATGTGTAAGAGTGTGTAAGTGCATGGTAGTGCGTGTAAGTACGGTTTAAGTTCGTGTAAATGAGTATAAGTACGTGTAAGTACGTGTAAGGTCGTGGAAGTGCGTGTAAGTGCGTGTAATTGCGTGTAAGTGCGTGTAAGTGCGTGTAAGTGCAGTTTAAGTTTGTGTAAGTAAGTGTAGGTGCGTGTAAGTGCGTGTAAGTATGTATAAGTTTGTGTAAGTGCGTGTAAGTGCGTGTAAGTGCACTTTAAGTGTATATAATTTCGTGTAAGTTTATGTAAGTACGTGTAAGTGTGTGTAAGTGTGTGTAAGTGCGTGTAAGTGTGTGTAAGTGCGTGTAGGTGCGTATAAGTGCGTATAAGTACGTGTAAGTGTGTGTAAGTGTGTGTAAGTGCGTGTAAGTGTGTGTAAGTGCGTGTAGGTGCGTATAAGTGCGTATAAGTGTGTGCAAGTGTGTGTCAGTGCGTATAAGTGCGTATAAGTACGTGTAAGTGCATTTTAAGTTTATGTTAGTGCATGTAAGTGCATGTAAGTGTGTGTAAGTATGTGTAAGTATGTGTAAGTGCATGTAAGTGCGTGTACATACGTGTAAGTACGTATAAGTACGTGTAAGTACAAGTAAGTGTGTATACGTACGTGTAAGTGCATGTAAGCACGTGTAAGTGCATGTAAGTGCGTATAAGTGCGTGTAAGTACGTATAAGTACGTGTAAGTACAAGTAAGTGTGTATACGTACGTGTAAGTGCATGTAAGCACGTGTAAGTGCATGTAAGTGCGTATAAGTGCGTGTAAGTGGGTGTAAGTGTGTGTAAGTGCAAGTAAGTGCATGTAAGTACGTGTAAGTTCATGTAAGTATGTGTAAGTGCATGTAAGTGCGTTTAAGTGCGTGTAAGTACGTATAAGTGTGTGTAAGTGCGTGTAAGTTTGTGTAAGTGCGTGTAAGTGCATGTAAGTGCATGTAAGTGCGTGTAAGTGCGTGTAAGTGCATGTAAGTGTGTGTAAGTGCGCGTAAGTGCGTGTAAGTATGTATAAGTTTGTGTAAGTACGTGTAAGTTCCTGTGAGTACGTGCAAGTACGTGTAAGTGCGTGAAAGTGCGTGTAAGTGCGTGTAAGTGCAAGAAAGTGCGTGTAAGTGCGTGTAAGTGCGTATAAGTACGTATAAGTTTGTGTAAGTTCATGTAAGTTCTTGTGAGTGTGTGTAAGTGCATGTAAGTACGTGTAAGTGCATGTAAGTGTGTGTAAGTGCGTATAAGTGCGTGTAATTTCATGTAAGTACGTGTAAGTACGTGTAAGAACAAGTAAGTACGTGTAAGTGTGTGTAAGTGCATGTAAGTGCTTGTAAGTATGTATAAGTGCGTGTAAGTGTGTGTATGTCCGTGTAAGTACGTGTAAGTGCGTGTAAGTGCGTGTAAGTGTGTGTACGTGCGTGTAAGTGCATGTAAGTGCGTTTAAGTAGGTGTAAGTGCGTGATAGTGTGTGTAAGTACGTGTAAGTACGTGTAAGTGTATATAAGTACGTGAAAGTGCGTATAAGTGCGTTTAAGTGCGTGTAAGTGCAAGAAAGTGCGTGTAAGTGCATATACGTGTGTATAAGTGCGTGTAAGTACGTGTTAGTTTGTGTAAGTGCGTGTAAGTTCCTGTGAGTGTGTGTAAGTGCATGTAAGTGCATGTAAGTACGTGTAAGTGTGTGTAAGTGCGTGTAAGTACGTGTAAGTGGGTGTAAGTGCGTGTAAGTACGTGTAAGTACGTGTAAGTGCAGGTAAGTGCGTTTAAGTGCATGTAAGTGTGTGTAAGTGCGTGTAAGCACGTGTAAGTGTGTGTAAGTGCGTGAGAGTGCGTGTAAGTGCGTGTAAGTGCATGTTAGTGTGTGTAAGTGCGTATAAGTGCGTTTAAGTGCATGTAAGTGTGTGTAAGTGCGTGTAAGCACGTGTAAGTGTGTGTAAGTGCGTGAGAGTGCGTGTAAGTGCGTGTAAGTGCATGTTAGTGTGTGTAAGTGCGTATAAGTACGTATACGTTTGTGTAAGTACGTGTAAGTTCCTGTGAGTGTGTGTAAGTACGTGTAAGTGCATGAAAGTGCGTGTAAGTGCGTATAAGTGCAAGAGAGTGTGTGTAAGTGCGTGTAAGTGCGTGTAAGTGCGTATAAGTACGAGTAAGTTTGTGTAAGTGCATGTAAGTTCCTGTGAGTGTGTGTAGGTGCATGTAAGTACGTGTAAGTGCATGTAAGTGTGTGTAAGTGCATATAAGTGCCTGTAAGTGCATGTCAGTACGTGTAAGTACGTGTAAGTGCATGTAAGTTCCTGTGAGTGTGTGTAGGTGCATGTAAGTACGTGTAAGTGCATGTAAGTGTGTGTAAGTGCATATAAGTGCCTGTAAGTGCATGTCAGTACGTGTAAGTACGTGTAAGTGCAAGTAAGTACGTGTAAGTGTGTGTAAGTGCGTGTAAGTATATGTAAGTATGTGTAAGTACGTGGAAGTGTGTGTATGTACGTGTAAGTACGTGTAAGTACGTGTAAGTGCGTATAAGTGCGTGTAAGTACGTGTGAGTGCGTATAAGTGCCCTTAAGTGTGTGTAAGTGCGTGTGAGTGTGTATAAGCACGTGTAAGTACATGTAAGTGCATGTAAGTACGTGAAAGTGCGTGTAAGTGCGTGTAGGTACGTGTAAGTGCAAGAAAGTGCGTGTAAGTGCATGTAAGTGCGTATAAGTGCGTGTAAGTGCATGTAAGTACGTGAAAGTGCGTGTAAGTGCGTGTAGGTACGTGTAAGTGCAAGAAAGTGCGTGTAAGTGCATGTAAGTGCGTATAAGTGCGTGTAAGTACGTGTAAGTTCGTGTATGTGCATGTAAGTTCCTGTGAGTACGTGTAAGTGCATATAAGTGCATGTAAGTGCGTGTAAGTGTGGGTAAGTGCGTGTAAGTATGTGTAAGTGCGTGTAAGTACGTATAAGTACATGTAAGTATGTGTAAGTACAAGTAAGTGCGTTTAAGTGCATGTAAGTGTGTGTAAGTGCGTGTAAGCACGTGTAAGTGTGTGTAAGTGCGTGTAAGTGCATGTAAGTGTGTGTAAGTGCATGTAAGTGCGTGTAAGTGCGTGTAAGTACGTGTAAGTACGTGTAGGTACGTGTAAGTGCGTGTAAGTGCGTGTAAGTGCGTGTAAGTACGTGTAAGTACGTGTAGGTACGTGTAAGTGCGTGTAAGTGCCTGTAAGTGCGTGTAAGTACGTGTAAGTGCGTATAATACGTGTAAGTTCGTGTAAGTGAATGTTAGTTCGTGGCAGTGCGTGTAAGTCCGTGTAAGTGCGTGTAAGTGCGTATAAGTGTGTGTAAGTGCGTGTAAGCACATGTAAGTGTGTGTAAGTAAGTGTAAGTGCATGTAAGTGTGTGTAAGTGCATGTAAGTATGTGTAAGTTTGTGTAAGTGAATGTTAGTGCGTGTAAGTGCGTGTAAGTGCATGTAAGTGCGTGTAAGTGCGTGTAAGTGCATGTTAGTGTGTGTGAGTGCGTGAAAGAGTGTATAGGTGCATGTAAGTGCGTGTAAGTGCGGTTTAAAATCGTGTAAGTGAGTGTAAGTGCGTGTAAGTACGTGTAAGTTCGTGTAAGTGCGTGTAAGTGCTTGTAAGTGCTAAACGTGCGTATAAGTGCGTATAAGCGCGTGTAAGTGCGTGTTAGTACAGTTTAAGTTTATGTAAGTGCGTATAAATGCGTGTAATTGCGTGTAAGAGTGTGTAAGTGCGTTTAAGTGTACTTTAAGTGGATATGATTTTGTGTAAGTTCGTGTAAGTGTGTGTAAGTATGTGTAAGTGCGTGTAAGTGCAGTTTACGTTCGTGTAAGTGCGTGTAAGTGCGTGTAAGTACGTGTAAGTATGTGTAAGTGTGTGTAAGTGCATGTAATTGCGTGTACGTACGTGTAAGTACGTGTAAGTACAAGTAAGTACGTGTAAGTACGTGTAAGTGCATGTTAGCACGTGTAAGTGTGTGTAAGTGTGTGTAAGTGTGTGTAAGTGGGTGTAAGTGCGTGTAAGTGCAAGTAAGTGTGTGTAAGTA
>SZWC01000216.1:260541-291601 GCA_023375785.1 Penium margaritaceum | reverse complement strand
AGTGCGTGTAAGTGCGTGTAAGTGCGTGTAAGTATGTGTAAGCTCGTGTAAGTACGTGTAAGTGCGTGTAAGGGCGTGTAAGTACGTGTAAGTGCGTGTATGTGCATGTACGTGCGTGTAAGTTTGTGTAAGTGTGTCTAAGTATGTGTAAGTGTGTGTAAGTGCGTGTACGTGTGTGTAAGTACGTGTAAGTGCGTGTAAGTGCGTGCACATGTATGTAAGTGCGTGTAAGTGCGTGTAAGTTTGTGTAAGTGCATGTAAGTACGTGTAAGTGCGTGTTAGTGCGTGTAAGTGCAAGTAAGTGCATGTAAGTACGTGTAAAAGCATGTAAGTGCATGTTAGTGTGTGTAAGTGCATCTAAGGGTGTGTAAGTGCGTGTAAGTACGTGTAAGTGCATGTAAGTACATGTAAGTGTGGTTTAAGTGCGTGTAAGTTCGTGTAAGTGCGTATAAGTACGTATAAGTGTGTTTAAGTGCATGTAAGTGCGTGTAAGTAAGAGTAAGTGTGTGTACGTGTGTGTAAGTGTGTGTAAGTGTGTATAAGTGTGTATTAGTGCCTATAAAAGCGTGTAAGTGTGTGTAAGTATATGTAAGTGCATGTAAGTACGTGTAAAAGCATGTAAGTGCATGTAAGTATGTGTAAGTGCGTGTAAGTACGTGTAAGTGTGTGTAAGTACGTGTAAGTGCGTGTTAGTGCGTGTAAGTGCGTGTAAGTACGTGTAAGTGTGTGTAAGTACGTGTAAGTGCGTGTTAGTGCGTGTAAGTGCGTATAAGTGTGTGTAAGTATGTGTAAGTGTGTATAAGTGCGTTTAAATGCGTGTAAGTGCGTGTAAGTGCATGTGAGTGCGTGTGAGTGCGTGTAAGTATGTTTAAGTGTGTGTACGTGCGTGTAAGTGTGTGTAAGTACATATTAGTGTGTGTAATTGTGTGTAAGTGCGTGAATGTGCGTGTAAGTGCGTGTAAGTGCATGTAAGTGCAAGAATGTGCGTGTTATTGTATGTAAGTGCGTGTAAGTACGTACAAGTAGGTGTAACTTTGTGTAAGTGCATGTGAGTTCATGTGAGTGTGTGTAAGTGCGTGTAAATGCATGGAAGTGCGTGTAAGTGTGTGTAAGTGTGTGTAAGTGCGTGTAAGTGCGTATAAGTGCATGTAAGTACATGTAAGTACGTGTGAGTACAAGTAAGTATGTGTAAGTGCATGTAAGTGTGTGTAAGTGTGTGTAAGTACGTGTAAGTGCGTGTAAGTACGTGTAAGTATGTGTAAGTACGTGTAAGTGCATGTAAGTGTGTGTAAGTACGTGTAAGTATGTGTAAGTGTGTGTAAGTGTGTTTAAGTGGGTGTAAGTGCGTGTAAGTACGTGTAAGTACGTGTAAATACGTGTGAGTACGTGTAAGTACGTGTAAGTTTGTATAAGTGACTGTCAGTTCGTGTAAATGCGTATAAGTACATGTAAGTGCGTGTAAGTGCGTGTAAGTGTGTATGAGTGCGTGTAAATGCGTGTAAGTGTGTGTAAGTGCGTGTAAGTGCATGTAAGTACGTGTAAGTTTGTGTAAGTGAATGTAAGTTCGTGTAAGTATGTGAAAGTGCATGTAAGTGTGTGTAAGTGAATGTAAGTGTGTGTAAGTGCGTGTAAGTGCGTGTAAGTGTGTATAAGTGTGTGTAGGTGTGTGAAAGTGCGTGTACGTGTGTGTAAGTGTGTATTAGTACAGGTGAGTGCGTGTAAGAGCATGTTAGGGCATACAAGTGTGTGTAAGTGCGGTTTAAGTTTGTGTAAGTGAGTGTAAGTGCATGTAAGTACGTGTAAGTTTGTGTAAGTGCGTGTAAGTGCGTATAAGTGCTAAAAGTGAGTGTCAGTGTGTGTAAGTACGTGTAAGTATGTGTAAGTGCATGTAAGTACATGTAAGTGTGTGTAAGTGCGTGTAAGTACGTGTAAGTGCATGTAAGTGCGTGTAAGTGCGTGTAAGTACGTGTAAGTACGTGTAAGTGCGTGTAAGTGCATGTAAGTGTGTGTAAGTGCGTGTAAGTACGTGTAAGTGCATGTAAGTGCGTGTAAGTGCGTGTAAGTACGTGTAAGTGCGTGTAAGTACGTGTAAGTATGTGTAAGTACGTGTAAGTGCATGTAAGTGTGTGTAAGTACGTGTAAGTGCATGTAAGTACGTGTAAGTACGTGTAAGTGCATGTAAGTGCGTGTAAGTGCGTGTAAGTACGTGTAAGTGCGTGTAAGTACGTGTAAGTATGTGTAAGTACGTGTAAGTGCATGTAAGTGTGTGTAAGTACGTGTAAGTGCATGTAAGTACGTGTAAGTACGTGTAAGTGCATGTAAGTGCGTGTAAGTGCGTGTAAGTACGTGTAAGTGCGTGTAAGTACGTGTAAGTATGTGTAAGTACGTGTAAGTGCATGTAAGTGTGTGTAAGTACGTGTAAGTGCATGTAAGTACGTGTAAGTACGTGTAAGTGCATGTAAGTGCGTGTAAGTGCGTGTAAGTACGTGAAAGTGCGTGTAAGTACGTGTACATGCAAGAAAGTACGTATAAGTGCGTGTAAGTGCGTGTAAGTGTGTATAAGTACGTGTAAGTTTGTGTAAGTGCATGTAAGTTCATGTGAGTATGTGTAAGTGCGTGTACGTGCGTGTAAGTGCATGTAAGTGTGTGTAAGTACGTGTAAGTGCATGTAAGTACGTGTAAGTACGTGTAAGTGCAAGTAAGTGCGTGTAAGTGCATGTAAGTACGTGTAAGTACGTGTAAGTGCAAGTAAGTGCGTGTAAGTGCATGTAAGTGCGTGTAAGTGCGTGTAAGCACGTGTAAGTGCGTGTAAGTGCATTTAAGTGCATGTAAGTGTGTGTAAGTGCGTGTAAGTGCGTGTAAGTGCATGTAAGTTCGTGTAAGTGCGTGTAAGTGCGTGTAAGTACGTGTAAGTACATGTAAGTGCGTGTAAGTATGTGTGAGTACGTGTAAGTACGTGTAAGTTCGTTTAAGGGACTGTCAGTTCGTGTAAGTGCGTGTAAGTGAGTATAAGTGCGTGTAAGTGCGTGTAAGTATCTGTAAGTGCATGTAAGTGCATATAAGTGTGTATAAGTGTGTTTAAGTGTGTGTAAGTGTGTGTAAGTATGTGTACGTATGTATAAGTGGGTGTAAGTGAGTGTAAGTGCATGTAAGTACGTGTAAGTGCATATAAGTGTGTATAAGTGTGTTTAAGTGTGTGTAAGTGTGTGTAAGTATGTGTACGTATGTATAAGTGGGTGTAAGTGAGTGTAAGTGCATGTAAGTACGTGTAAGTGCATATAAGTACGTGTAGGTGCGTATAAGTACGTGTAAGTACGTGTAAGTGTATGTAAGTACGTGTAAGTGGGTGTAAGTATGTGTAGGTGCGTCTAAGCGCATGTAAGTGCATGTAAGTGCGTTTAAGTGCGTATAAGTACATATAAGTGCATATAAGTAAGTGTAAGTGCGTATAATTGCGTATACGTGCGTGTAAGTGCGTGTAAGTGTGGTGTAAATGCGTGTAAGTGCGTGTTAGTACGTATAAGTGTATGTAAGTATGTGTAAGTGTATGTAAGTGCGTATAATTGCGTATACGTGCGTGTAAGTGCGTGTAAGTGTGGTGTAAATGCGTGTAAGTGCGTGTTAGTACGTATAAGTGTATGTAAGTATGTGTAAGTGTATGTAAGTGTGTATAAGTGTATATAAGTACATATAAGTGCGTGTAAGTGCGTGTAAGTGTGTGTTAGTGCGTGTAAGTGCGTGTAAATGCTTGTAAGTGCTTGTAAGTGTGTGTAAGTGCATGTAAGTGTGTGTAAGTACGTGTAAGTGCGTGTAAGTGTGTGTAAGTACATGTAAGTGTGTGTAAGTGCGTGTAAGTGTATGTAGGTGCATGTAGGGACGTGTAAGTGTGTGTACGTGTGTGTAAGTGTGTGTAAGTGCGTGTAAGTATGTGTAAGTGCGTGTAAGTACGTGTAAGTGCATGTAAGTGCGTGTAAGTGCGTGTAAGTACGTCTAAGTACGTGTAAGTGCGTGTAAGTTCGTGTAAGTGCTTGTAAGTGTGTGTAAGTGCGTGTAAGTGCGTGTAAGTGCGCGTAAGTATGTGTAAGTACGTGTAAGTGTGTGTAAGTGTGTGTAAGTACATGTAAGTGTGTGTAAGTGCGTGTAAGTACGTGTAAGTTTGTGTAAGTGAATGTAGGTTTGTGTAAGTGCGTGTAAGTGCATGTTAGTACGTGTAAGTGCGTGTAAGTGCGAGTAAGTGCGTGTAAGTACGTGTAAGTATGTGTAAGTGCATGAAAGTGCGTGTAAGTGTGTATACGTGCGTGTAAGTGTGTGTTAGTGCGTGTGAGTGCGTGTAAGAGTGTGTAAGTGCATGTAAGTGCGTGTAAGTACGGTTTCAGTTCGTGTGAGTGAGTGTAAGTGCGTGTAAGTACGTGTAAGTTGTGTAAGTGCATGTAAGTGTGTGTAAGTACTAAAAGTGTGTGTAAGTGCGTGTAAGTGTGTGTAAGTGCGTGTAAGTGCATGTAAGTGCGTGTAAGTACGGTTTCAGTTCGTGTGAGTGAGTGTAAGTGCGTGTAAGTACGTGTAAGTTGTGTAAGTGCATGTAAGTGTGTGTAAGTACTAAAAGTGTGTGTAAGTGCGTGTAAGTGTGTGTAAGTGCGTGTAAGTGCAGTCTAAATTTGTGTAAGTGCTTCTAAGTACGTGTAAGTGCGTGTAAGAATGTGTAAGTGCGTGTAAGTGCATGTAAGTACGTGTAAGTGCATATAAGTGCGTATAAGTGTGTGCAAGTGCCTGTAAGTGCGTGTAAGTACGTGTAAGTGCGTGTAAGAATGTGTAAGTGCGTGTAAGTGCATGTAAGTACGTGTAAGTGCATATAAGTGCGTATAAGTGTGTGCAAGTGCCTGTAAGTGCGTATAAGTGTGTGTAAGTGCGTGTAAGTGCAGTTTAAGTTTGTATAAGTACGTGTAAGTGTGTGTAAGTAAGTTTAAGTGTGTGTAAGTGCATGTAAGTGCATGTACGTACGTGTAAGTATGTGTAAGTACGTGTCAGTGCAAGTAAGTGCATGTAAGCACATGTAAGTGTGTGTGTGTGTAAGTGCGTGTAAGTGGGTGTAAGTGCGTGTAAGTGCAAGTAAGTGCGTGTAAGTACGTGTAAGTGCATGTAAGTGCGTGTAAGTGCAAGTAAGTGCGTGTAAGTACGTGTAAGTGCATGTAAGCACATGTAAGTGTGTGTAAGTTTGTGTAAGTGCGTGTAAGTGGGTGTAAGTGCGTGTAAGTGCATGTAAGTGCGTGTAAGTACGTGTAAGTACGTGTTAGTATGTGTAAGTGCGTGTAAGTGCGTAAAAGTGCATGTAAGTACGTGTAAGTGTGTGTAAGTGCATGTAAGTGCAGTTTAAGACCGTGTAAATACGTGTAAGTGCGTGTAAGTGCATGTAAGTGCATTTAAGTACGTGTACGTGCGTGTAAGTGTGTGTAAGTGCATGTAAGTGCAGTTTAAGACCGTGTAAATACGTGTAAGTGCGTGTAAGTGCATGTAAGTGCATTTAAGTACGTGTACGTGCGTGTAAGTGCAGTCTAAGTGTATGTAGTTTTGTGTAAGTTCGCGTAAGTGCGTGTAAGTGCGTGTAAGTGCGTGTTAGTGTGTGTAAGTGTGTGTAAGTGCGTGTAAGTGCGTGTAAGTACGTGCAAGTACGTGTAAGTGCCTGTTAGTGCATGTAAGTATCTGTAAGTACGTGTAAGTATGTGTAAGTGCATGTAAGTGCGTGTAAGTGCGTTTAGGTGCGTGTAGGTGCCTGTAAGTGCATGTAAGTGCGTATAAGTGCGTGTAAGTGCGTGTAAGTGTGTGTACGTGTATGTAAGTGCGTGTAAGTGTGGTTTAAGTATGTGTAAGTTCATATAAGTGCGTATAAGTGCGTGTAAGTGCGTATAGGTGCGTATAACTAAGTGTAAGTGCATGTAAGTGTGTGTAAGTGTGTGCAAGTGTGTGTAAGTACGTGTTAGTGCGTATAAAAGCATGTAAGTGCGTGTAAGTACGTGTAAGTGCATGTAAGTGCGTGTAAGTGTATGTAAGTGCATGTAAGTTCGTGTAAGTATGAGTAAGTATGTATAAGTGTGTGTAAGTGTGTGTAAGTGCGTGTTAGTGCGTGTAAGTGTGTGTACGTGCGTGTAAGTGTGTGTAAGTACGTGTAAGTGCATGTAAGTGCGTGTAAGTGTATGTAAGTGCGTGTAAGTGCGTGTAAGTGTGTGTACGTGTATGTAAGTGCGTGTAAGTGTGGTTTAAGTATGTGTAAGTTCATATAAGTGCGTATAAGTGCGTGTAAGTGCGTGTAAGTGTGTGTACGTGTATGTAAGTGCGTGTAAGTGTGGTTTAAGTATGTGTAAGTTCATATAAGTGCGTATAAGTGCGTGTAAGTGCGTGTAAGTGTGTGTACGTGTATGTAAGTGCGTGTAAGTGTGGTTTAAGTATGTGTAAGTTCATATAAGTGCGTATAAGTGCGTGTAAGTGCGTATAGGTGCGTATAACTAAGTGTAACTGCATGTAAGTGTGTGTAAGTGTGTGCAAGTGCGTGTAAGTGCGTGTTAGTGCGTGTAAGTGTGTATACGTGCGTGTAAGTGTGTATACGTGCGTGTAAGTGTGTGCAAGTATGTGTAAGTGCATATACGTACGTATAAGTACGTGTACGTGCGTGTGAGTACGTGTGAGTGCGTGTAAGTATGTGTAAGTATGTGTATGTGCATTTAAGTGTTTGTAAGTGCGTGTCAGTACGTGTAAGTGCGTGTATGTGCGTGTAAGTGCGTGCAAGTGCGTGTAAGTTTGTGTAAGTGTGTGTAAATGCATGTAAGTGTGTGTAAGTGCGTGTAAGTGCGTGTAAGTGCGTAAAAGTATGCATAAGTTCGTGTAAGTGCATGTAAGTTCCTGTGCGTGTGTGTAAGTGCGTGTAAGTGTGTGCAAGTGATTGTAAGTACGTATAAGTGTGTGTAAGTGCATGTAAGTACGTGTAAGTACGTGTAGGTACAAGTAAGTACGTGCAAGTGTGTATAAATGCGTGTAAGCGTGTGTAAGTACGTGTAAGTGTGTGTAAGTGTGTGTAAGTGCCTGCAAGTAGGTGTCAGTACGTGTAAGTATGTGTGAGTACGTGAAAGTTTGTGTAAGTGACTGTCAGTTCGTGTAAATGCGTGTAAGTGCGTGTAACTGTGTGTAAGTACGTGTAAGTGTGTGTAAGTACGTATAAGTGCGTGTAAGTACGTGTAAGTTTGTGTAAGTGAATGTAAGTTCGTGTAAGTGTGTATAAGTGCATGTAAGTGTGTGTAAGTGTGTGTAAATGCGTGTAAGTATGTGTAAGTACGTGTAAGTGCGTGTAAGTACGTGTAAGTTTGTGTAAGTGAATGTAAGTTCGTGTAAGTGTGTATAAGTGCATGTAAGTGTGTGTAAGTGTGTGTAAATGCGTGTAAGTATGTGTAAGTACGTGTAAGTGCATATAAGTCTGTGTAAGTGCGTGAAAGTGCGTGTACCTGTGTGTAACTGCGTGTTGGTGTGTGTGAGTGCGTATAAGAGCGTGTAAGGGCATACAAGTGCGTGTAAGTGCGGTTTACGTTCGGGTAGGTGAGTGTAAGTGCATGTAAGTACGTGTAAGTTCGTGTAAGTGCGTGTAAGTGCGTGCAAGTGCTAAAAGTGTATGTCAGTGCATGTAAGTGCGTGTAAGTACGTGTATTTTCTGTTTCAGTTCGTGTAGGTGCGTGTAAGTGTGTGTAAATTTGTGTAAGTGCGTAGAAGTATGTGTAAGTACGTGTAAGTTGGTGTAAGTACGTATAAGTGCGTATAAGTGCATGTAAGTGCGTGTAAGTGTGTGTAAATTTGTGTAAGTGCGTAGAAGTATGTGTAAGTACGTGTAAGTTGGTGTAAGTACGTATAAGTGCGTATAAGTGCATGTAAGTGCGTACAAGTGCGTATAAGTGTATGCAAATGCGTGTAAGTGTGTGTAAGTAAGTGTAAGTGCATGTAAGTGCATGTAAGTTTGTGTAAGTGCGTGTAAGTATGTGTAAGTGCATGTAAGTGCGTGTAAGTGTGTGTAAGTAAGTGTAAGTGCATGTAAGTGCATGTAAGTTTGTGTAAGTGCGTGTAAGTATGTGTAAGTGCATGTAAGTGCGTGTAAGTGTGTGTTGGTGCGTGTAAGTGCGTATAAGTGCGTGTAAGTGCGTGTAAGTGTGTGGAAGTACGTGTAAGTGCGTGTAAGTATGTGTAAGTGCGTGTGAGTGTGAGTAAGTACGTGTGAGTGTGTGTAAGAATGTATACGTGCGTGTACGTGTGTGTAAGCGTGTGTAAGCGCGTGTCAGTACGTGTAAGTGCGTATACATGCGTGTAAGTGCGTGTAAGTGTTGGTAAGTTTGTGTAAGTGTGTGTAAATGCATCTAAGTGTGTGCAAGTGTGTGTAAGTGCATGTTAGTGTGTGTCAGTGTGTGTAAGTTCGTGTAAGTGCATGTAAGTACGTGTAGGTTTGTGTAAGTGCGTGTAAGTACGTGTAAGTGCATGTAAGTGTGTGTAAGTGCGTATAGGTACGTGTAAGTTTGTGTAAGTACATGTAAGTTCCTGTGAGTGTGTGTAAGTGCGTGTAAGTGCATGTAAGTGTGTGTAAGTGCGTATAGGTACGTGTAAGTTTGTGTAAGTACATGTAAGTTCCTGTGAGTGTGTGTAAGTGCGTGTAAGTGCATGTAAGTGCGTGTAAGTGTGTGCGAGTGTGTGTATGTGCACATAAGTATGTGTAAGTACGTGTAAGTGCAAGTAAGTGCGTGTAAGTGCATGTAAGTGTGTGTAAGTGCGTATAAGCACGTGTAAGTGCGTGTAAGTGTGTGTGAGTGTGTGTATGTGCACATAAGTATGTGTAAGTACGTGTAAGTGCAAGTAAGTGCGTGTAAGTGCATGTAAGTGTGTGTAAGTGCGTATAAGCACGTGTAAGTGCGTGTAAGTACAAGTGCATGTAAGTGCGTGTAAGTGTGTGTAAATGCATGTAAGTACGTGTTTGTGCGTGTAAGTGTGTGTAAGTGTGTGTAAGTGCGTGTAAGTGCGTACAAGTACCTGTAAGTATGTGTAAGTACGTGTAAGTTCGTGTAAGTGACTGTCAGTTCGTGTTAGTACGTATACGTGCGTATAAGTGCATGTAAGTGCGTGTACGTACGTGTAAGTGCGTATCGGTGTGTGTAAATGCGTGTAAGTGTGTGTAAGTACGTGTAAGTGCGTATGAGTACGTGTAAGTTTGTGTAAGTGAATGTAAGTTTGTGTAAGTGCGTGTAAGTGCGTGTAAGTGCGTGTAAGTGCATATAAGTACGTGTAAGTGCGTGAAAGTGCGTGTACCTGTGTGTAAGTGCGTGTTAGTACGTGTGAGTGCGTATACGAGCGTGTAAGGGCATACAAGTGCGTGTAAGTGCGGTTTACGTTCGTGTAGGTGAGTGTAAGTGTGTGTAAGTACACGAAAGTGTGTATAAGTGCGTGTAAGTGCGTGTAAGTGCGTAAAAGCATGCATAAGTTCGTGTAAGTGCATGTAAGTTCCTGTGCGTGTGTGTAAGTGCGTGTAAGTGTGTGCAAGTGATTGTAAGTACGTATAAGTGTGTGTAAGTGCATGTAAGTATGTGTAAGTACGTGTAGGTACAAGTAAGTACGTGCAAGTGTGTATAAATGCGTGTAAGTGTGTGTAAGTACGTGTAAGTGCGTATAAGTGCGTGTAAGTATGTGTAAGTACGTGTAGGTACAAGTAAGTACGTGCAAGTGTGTATAAATGCGTGTAAGTGTGTGTAAGTACGTGTAAGTGCGTATAAGTGCGTGTAAGTATGTGTACTTACATGTAAGTGCGTGTAAGTGCGTGTAAGGGCGTGTAAGTGCCTGCAAGTAGGTGTCAGTACGTGTAAGTATGTGTGAGTACGTGAAAGTTTGTGTAAGTGACTGTCAGTTCGTGTAAATGCGTGTAAGTGCGTGTAACTGTGTGTAAGTACGTGTAAGTGTGTGTAAGTGCATGTAAGTGCGTGTAAGTGCATGTAAGTGCGTGTAAGTGCATGTAAGTGCGTGTAAGTGTGTGTGAGTGTGTGTATGTGCACATAAGTATGAGTAAGTACGTGTAAGTGCAAGTAAGTGCGTGTAAGTGCATGTAAGTGCGTGTAAGTGTGTGTGAGTGTGTGTATGTGCACATAAGTATGAGTAAGTACGTGTAAGTGCAAGTAAGTGCGTGTAAGTGCATGTAAGTGCGTGTAAGTGTGTGTGAGTGTGTGTATGTGCACATAAGTATGAGTAAGTACGTGTAAGTGCAAGTAAGTGCGTGTAAGTGCATGTAAGTGCGTGTAAGTGTGTGTGAGTGTGTGTATGTGCACATAAGTATGAGTAAGTACGTGTAAGTGCAAGTAAGTGCGTGTAAGTGCATGTAAGTGCGTGTAAGTGTGTGTGAGTGTGTGTATGTGCACATAAGTATGAGTAAGTACGTGTAAGTGCAAGTAAGTGCGTGTAAGTGCATGTAAGTGCGTGTAAGTGTGTGTGAGTGTGTGTATGTGCACATAAGTATGAGTAAGTACGTGTAAGTGCAAGTAAGTGCGTGTAAGTGCATGTAAGTGCGTGTAAGTGTGTGTGAGTGTGTGTATGTGCACATAAGTATGAGTAAGTACGTGTAAGTGCAAGTAAGTGCGTGTAAGTGCATGTAAGTGCGTGTAAGTGTGTGTGAGTGTGTGTATGTGCACATAAGTATGAGTAAGTACGTGTAAGTGCAAGTAAGTGCGTGTAAGTGCATGTAAGTGCGTGTAAGTACGTGTAAGTGCGTATCGGTGTGTGTAAATGCGTGTAAGTGTGTGTAAGTACGTGTAAGTGCGTATGAGTACGTGTAAGTTTGTGTAAGTGAATGTAAGTTTGTGTAAGTTTGTGTAAGTGCGTGTAAGTGCGTGTACGTGTGTGTAAATGCGTGTAAGTGCGTGTAAGTACGTGTAAGTGCATATAAGTACGTGTAAGTGCCTGAAAGTGCGTGTACCTGTGTGTAAGTGCGTGTTAGTACGTGTGAGTGCGTATACGAGCGTGTAAGGGCATACAAGTGCGTGTAAGTGCGGTTTACGTTCGTGTAGGTGAGTGTAAGTACGTGTAAATACAAGTAAGTTTGTATAAGTGCGTGTAAGTACGTGTAAGTGCTAAAAGTGTGTGTCCGTGTGTGTAAGTACGTGTAAGTAACTATAATTGCTGTTTCAGTTCGTATAAGTGCGTGTAAGTGTGTGTAAGTTTGTGTAAGTGCGTATAAGTACGTGTAAGTACGTGTAAGTGGGTGTAAGTGTGTATGAGTGCGTATAAGTGCATGTAAGTGCGTAAACGTGCGTATAAGTGCATGCAAGTGCGTGTAAGTGTGTGTAAGTGTGTGTAAGTGCATGTAAGTGCATGTAAGTGCATGTAAGTGTGTGTATGTACGTATAAGTATGTGTAAGTGCATGTAAGTACGTGTAAGTATGTGTTAGTGCGTGTAAGTACGTTAAGTGCGTGTAAGTGCGTGTAAGTGTGTGGAAGTACGTGTAAGTGCGTGTAAGTACGTGTAAGTGCGTGTGAGTGCATGTGAGTGTGTGTAAGTATGTATAAGTGCGTGTACATGTGTGTAAGTATATTTAAGTGCGTGTCAGTGCGTGTAAGTGTGTATACATGCGTGTAAGTGCGTGTAAGTGTGTGTAAGTTTGTGTAAGTGTATGTAAATACATATAAGTGTGTATAAGTGCGTGTAAGTGTGTATACATGCGTGTAAGTGCGTGTAAGTGTGTGTAAGTTTGTGTAAGTGTATGTAAATACATATAAGTGTGTATAAGTGCGTGTAAGTGCGTGTTAGTGTGTGTAAGTACGTATAAGTGCGTGTACGTTCGTGTAAGTTTGTGTAAGTACGTGTAAGTGCGTGTAGGTTTGTGTAAGTGCGTGTAAGTGCATGTAAGTGCATGTAAGTGTGTGAAAGTGCGTGTAAGTGCGTGTAAGTGCAATAAAGTGCAAGAAAGTACATATAAGTACGTGTAAGTGTGTGTAAGTACGTATAGGTATGTGTAAGCTTGTGTAAGTGCATGTAAGTTCCTGTGAGTGTGTGTAAGTGCGTGTAAGTACGTGTAAGTGTATGTGAGTGTGTGTAAGTGCATGTAAGTACGTGTGAGTACGTGTAAGTGCAAGTAAGTGCGTGTAAGTGCATGTAAGTGTATGTAAGTGCATATAAGCATGTGTAAGTGTGTGTAAGTACGTGTAAGTGCGTGTAAGTACGTGTAAGTGCGTGTAAGTGTGTATACGTGCATGTAAGTATGTGTTAGTGTGTGTAAGTATATGAAAGTGTGTGTAAGTGCGTGTAAGTGCGTGTAAGTACGTGTAAGTACGTGTAAGTACGTGTAACTTTGTGTAAGTTACTGTTAGTTCATGTAAGTGCGTATACGTGCGTGTAAGTGCGTGTAAGTGCGTGTAAGTGCGTGTAAGTGCGTATAAGTGTGTATAAATGCGTAGAAGCGTGTGTAAGTGTGTGTAAGTACGTGTAAGTACGTGTAAGTACGTGTAAGTACGTGTAAGTACGTGTAAGTACGTGTAAGTACGTGTAAGTACGTGTAAGTACGTGTAAGTACGTGTAAGTACGTGTAAGTACGTGTAAGTACGTGTAAGTACGTGTAAGTACGTGTAAGTACGTGTAAGTACGTGTAAGTACGTGTAAGTACGTGTAAGTACGTGTAAGTACGTGTAACTTTGTGTAAGTTACTGTTAGTGCATGTAAGTGCGTATACGTGCGTGTAAGTGCGTGTAAGTGCATGTAAGTGCGTGTAAGTACGTGTAAGTGCTAAACGTGTGTGTCAGTGTGTGTAAGTACGTGTAAGTGCGTATAAGTGCGTGTAAGTGCGTGAAAGTGCGTTTACATGTATGAAAGTGCGTGTTAGTGTGTGTGAGTGTGTGTAAGAGCGTGTAAGGGCATACAAGTGCGTGTAAGTGCGGTTGAAGTTCGTGTAAGTGAGTGTAAGTGCGTGTAAGAATGTGTAAGTTCATGTAAGTGTGTGTAAGTGCGTGTAAGTGCTAAAAGTACATGTCAGTACGTGTAAGTGCGTGTAAGTACGTGTAAGTGCAGTTTAAGTTCGTGTAAGTACGTGTAAGTGCGTGTAAGTACGTGTACGTTCGTGTAAGTGCGTGTAAGTGTGCATAAGTGCGTGTAAGTACGTATAAGTGTGTATATGTGCGTGCAAGTGTGTGTAAGTGCATACAAGTTTGTGTTAGGGCATGTAAGTGTGTGTGAGTGCGTGTAAGTGTATGTAAGTGCGTGTAAGTACGTATAAGTGAGTGTAGGTGCGTGTAAGTATGTGTAAGTGCGTATAAGTGTGTGTAAGTGTGTGTAAGTGCGTGTAAGTACGTGTAAGTGGGTGTAAGTGCGTGTAAGTGCGTGTACGTGTGTGTAAGTGCGTGTAAGTGCTAAAAGTACATGTCAGTACGTGTAAGTGCGTGTAAGTGCGTATAAGTATGAGTAAGTACGTGTAAGTGCGTGTACGTGTGTGTAAGTGCGTGTAAGTGCTAAAAGTACATGTCAGTACGTGTAAGTGCGTGTAAGTGCGTATAAGTATGAGTAAGTACGTGTAAGTGCGTGTACGTGTGTGTAAGTGCGTGTAAGTGCTAAAAGTACATGTCAGTACGTGTAAGTGCGTGTAAGTGCGTATAAGTATGAGTAAGTACGTGTAAGTGCGTGTACGTGTGTGTAAGTGCGTGTAAGTGCTAAAAGTACATGTCAGTACGTGTAAGTGCGTGTAAGTGCGTATAAGTATGAGTAAGTACGTGTAAGTGCGTGTACGTGTGTGTAAGTGCGTGTAAGTGCTAAAAGTACATGTCAGTACGTGTAAGTGCGTGTAAGTGCGTATAAGTATGAGTAAGTACGTGTAAGTGCGTGTACGTGTGTGTAAGTGCGTGTAAGTGCTAAAAGTACATGTCAGTACGTGTAAGTGCGTGTAAGTGCGTATAAGTATGAGTAAGTACGTGTAAGTGCGTGTACGTGTGTGTAAGTGCGTGTAAGTGCTAAAAGTACATGTCAGTACGTGTAAGTGCGTGTAAGTGCGTATAAGTATGAGTAAGTACGTGTAAGTGCGTGTACGTGTGTGTAAGTGCGTGTAAGTGCTAAAAGTACATGTCAGTACGTGTAAGTGCGTGTAAGTGCGTATAAGTATGAGTAAGTACGTGTAAGTGCGTGTACGTGTGTATAAGTGTGTGTAAGTGCATGTAAGTGCGTGTAAGTGTGTGTATGTGCGTCTAAGTACGTGTAAGTGCATGTAAGTGCGTGTAAGTGCATGTAAGTGGGTGTAAGTGCGTGTAAGTACGTATAAGTGCGTGTAAGTGCGTATAAGTGCATGTAAGTGCGTATACGTGCGTGTAAGTGTCTGTTAGTACGTGTAAGTGTGTGTAAAAGTGTGTCAGTGCGTGTAAGTGCATGTAAGTGCGTGTAAGTGCATGCAAGTGCATGTAAGTACATGTAAGTGCGTGAAAGTATGTGTAAGTGCGTGTAACTGCGTGTAAGTGCGTGTAAGTGCGTATAAGTATGAGTAAGTACGTGTAAGTGCGTGTACGTACTTGTAAGTACGTGTAAGTTTGTGTAAGTGTGTGTAACTGTGTGTAAGTACATGTAAGTGGGTATAAGTGTGTATAAGTGCGTGTAAGTGTGGTTTAAGTTCGTGTAAGTAAGTGTAAGTGCGTGTAAGTACGTGTAAGTGCATGTAAGTGTGTGTAAGTGCGTGTAAGTGCGTGGAAGTGTGTGTAAGTGCGTGTAAGTGCGTGGAAGTGTGTGTAAGTGCGTGTAAGTGCGTGGAAGTGTGTGTAAGTGCGTGTAAGTGCGTGGAAGTGTGTGTAAGTGCGTGTAAGTGCGTGGAAGTGTGTGTAAGTGCGTGTAAGTGCGTGGAAGTGTGTGTAAGTGCGTGTAAGTGCGTGGAAGTGTGTGTAAGTGCGTGTAAGTGCGTGGAAGTGTGTGTAAGTGCGTGTAAGTGCGTGGAAGTGTGTGTAAGTGCGTGTAAGTGCGTGGAAGTGTGTGTAAGTGCGTGTAAGTGCGTGGAAGTGTGTGTAAGTGCGTGTAAGTGCGTGGAAGTGTGTGTAAGTGCGTGTAAGTGCGTGGAAGTGTGTGTAAGTGCGTGTAAGTGCGTGGAAGTGTGTGTAAGTGCGTGTAAGTGCGTGGAAGTGTGTGTAAGTGCGTGTAAGTGCGTGGAAGTGTGTGTAAGTGCGTGTAAGTGCGTGGAAGTGTGTGTAAGTGCGTGTAAGTGCGTGGAAGTGTGTGTAAGTGCGTGTAAGTGCGTGGAAGTGTGTGTAAGTGCGTGTAAGTGCGTGGAAGTGTGTGTAAGTGCGTGTAAGTGCGTGGAAGTGTGTGTAAGTGCGTGTAAGTGCGTGGAAGTGTGTGTAAGTGCGTGTAAGTGCGTGGAAGTGTGTGTAAGTGCGTGTAAGTGCGTGGAAGTGTGTGTAAGTGCGTGTAAGTGCGTGGAAGTGTGTGTAAGTGCGTGTAAGTGCGTGGAAGTGTGTGTAAGTGCGTGTAAGTGCGTGGAAGTGTGTGTAAGTGCGTGTAAGTGCGTGGAAGTGTGTGTAAGTGCGTGTAAGTGCGTGGAAGTGTGTGTAAGTGCGTGTAAGTGCGTGGAAGTGTGTGTAAGTGCGTGTAAGTGCGTGGAAGTGTGTGTAAGTGCGTGTAAGTGCGTGGAAGTGTGTGTAAGTGCGTGTAAGTGCGTGGAAGTGTGTGTAAGTGCGTGTAAGTGCGTGGAAGTGTGTGTAAGTGCGTGTAAGTGCGTGGAAGTGTGTGTAAGTGCGTGTAAGTGCGTGGAAGTGTGTGTAAGTGCGTGTAAGTGCGTGGAAGTGTGTGTAAGTGCGTGTAAGTGCGTGGAAGTGTGTGTAAGTGCGTGTAAGTGCGTGGAAGTGTGTGTAAGTGCGTGTAAGTGCGTGGAAGTGTGTGTAAGTGCGTGTAAGTGTATGTAAGTGCGTGTAAGTACGTATAAGTGCGTGTAAGTGCGTATAAGTGCATGTAAGTGCGTATAAGTGCGTGTAAGTGCCTATAAGTGCGTGTAAGTACAGTTTAAGTTTGTGTAAGTGCGTGTTAGTGCGTGTAAGTGTGTGTAAGTGCGAGTGAGTACATACAAGTACGTATAAGTACGTGGAAATGCAAGAAAGTGTGTGAAAGTATGTGTAAATGCATGTAAGCACGTGTAAGTGCGTGTAAGTGCGTGTAAGTACGTGTAAGTGGTTGTAAGTGGAGTATGTGCAAGTAAGTGCGTGTAAGTACGTGAAAGTGCGCGTCAGTGTGTGTAAGTGCTTGTAAGTGCGTGTAAGTGTGTGTAAGACTGTGGAAGTGCGTGTAAGTACGTGTAAGTTTGTGTAAGTGCGTGTAAGTGTGTTTTAAGTACGTGTAAGTGCATGTAAGTGTGTGTAAGTGCGTATGAGTACGGTTTATGTTCGTGTAAGTGTGTGTAAGTGCGTGTAAGTACGTGTAAGTGCGTGTAAGTACGTGTAAGTGCATGTAAGTGCATGTAAGTGCAGTTTAAGTGGGTGTAATTTTGTGTAAGCTCGTGCAAGTGCGTGTAAGAGTGTATAAGTGCATGTAAGTGCATGTAAGTGTGTACAAGTGTGTGTAAGTCAGTGTAAGTGCGTGTAAGTGCGTGTAAGTGTGTGTAAGTGTGTGTTAGTGCATGTAAGTACGAGTAGGTACGTGTAGGTGCGTAGAAGTGTATATAGGTACGTGTAAGTGCGTGTAAGTGCGTGTAAGTGCGTATAAGTGCATGTACGTACGTGTAAGTATGGTTTAAGTACTTGTAAGTTTGTGTAAGTGTGTGTAAGTGCGTAGAAGTGCGTGTAAGTAAGTATTATTGCGTGTAAGTGCGTGTACGTGCATGTAAGTATGGTTTAAGTGCTTGTAAGTTTGTGTAAGTGCGTGTAAGTGCGTGTACGTGCATGTAAGTATGGTTTAAGTGCTTGTAAGTTTGTGTAAATGCGTGTAAGTGTGTGTACATGCGTGTAAGTAAGTATTATTGCGTGTAAGTGCGTGTAAGTATGTGTAAGTGCATGTAAGTGCGTGTTAGTGCGTGTAAAAGTATGTAATTGCGTGTAAGTGCATGTAAGTACGTGTAAGTGCGTGTAAGTGCATACAAGTGTTTGTAAGTGCGTATCAGTGATTGTAAGTATGTGTAAGTGCGTGTAAGTGCGTGTAAGTGCGTGTAAGTGCGTGTAAGTACGTGTAAGTGCGTGTAAGTGCGTGTAAGTACGTGTAAGTGCGTGTAAGTGCGTGTAAGTACGTGTAAGTGCGTGTAAGTGCATACAAGTGTGTGTAAGTGCGTATCAGTGATTGTAAGTATGCGTAAGTGCGTGTAAGTGCGTATAAGTGCGTGTAAGTGCGTGTAAGTGCGTATAAGTACGTGTAAGTGCGTGTAAGTGTGTGTAAGTATGTGTAAGTACGTGTACGGTTGTATAAGAGCATGTAAGAGTGTGTTAGTGTGTGTAAGTGCGTGTAAGTGCGTGTAAGTGCGTATAAGTACGTTTAAGTGCGTGTAAGTGTGTATAATTGCGTGTAAGTTTGTGTAAGTACGTATAAGTATGTGAATGTACGTGTAAGTGCATGTAAGTGCGTGTAAGTGCAAGAAAGTGTGTGTAAGTGCGTGTAAGTCCGTGTAAGTTCGTGTACGTATGTGTAAGTTTGTGTAAGTGTGTGTAAGTTCCTGTGAGTACGTGTAAGTGTGTGTAAGTGCGTGTAAGTGCGTGTAAGTGTGTGTAAGTGCGTGTAAGTACGTGTAAATGCGTGTAAGTACCTGTAAGTACGTGTAAGTGCAAGTAAGTGCATGTAAGTACGTGTAAGTGCGTGTAAGTGCGTGTAAGCAAGTGTAAGTGCGTGTAAGTGCATACAAGTGCGTGTAAGTGCGTATAAGTGTATGTAAGTATGTATAAGTGCGTGTAAGTGCATGTAAGTACGTGTAAGTCCATGTAAGTATGTATACGTGCGTGAAACTGCGTGTAAGTGCAGATAAGTGCGTGCAAGTACGTGTAAGTTTGTGTAGGTGAATGTCAGTTTGTGTAAGTGCGTATAAGTGTGTGTAATTTTGTGTAAGTACGTGTAAGTATGTCTAAGTGCGTGTAAGTGTGTGTAAGTGTATGCAAGTGTGTGTAAGTACACGTTAGTGCATGTAAGTGTCTGTAAGTGTGTGTAAGTATGTATAAGTGCGTATAAGTACGTATAAGTGCGTGAAAGTACATGTGAGTACGTGTGAGTGCGTGTGAGTGCTCGTAAGTATGTATAAGTGCGTATAAGTACGTATAAGTGCGTGAAAGTACATGTGAGTACGTGTGAGTGCGTGTGAGTGCTCGTAAGTATGTATAAGTGCATGTAAGTGCATGTAAGTGCGTGGAAGTGCGTGTAAGTACGTGTAAGTGCATGTACGTGCGTGTAAGTGCATGTAAGTGCGTGAAAGTACATGTGAGTACGTGTGAGTGCGTGTGAGTGCTCGTAAGTATGTATAAGTGCATGTAAGTGCATGTAAGTGCGTGGAAGTGCGTGTAAGTACGTGTAAGTGCATGTACGTGCGTGTAAGTGCATGTAACTGCATATAAGTGTGGTTTTAGTATGTGTTAGTTCGTATAAGTACGTGTAAGTACGTGTAATTATGTGTAAGTACGTGTAAGTGCGTGTAAGTGCGTGTAAGTAAGTATAAGTGCGTGTAAGTAGGTGTAAGTGTGTGTAAGTGCGTGTAAGTACGTGTAAGTGCGTGTTAGTGCGTGTTAAAGTGTGTAAGTGCGTGTAAGTGCGTGTAAGTGTGTGTAAGTACGTGTAAGTTCATGTAAGTACGTGTAAGTGTGTATAACTGCGTAAAAGTGTGTGTAAGTGCGTGTAAGTTCGTGTAAGTGCGTGTAAGTGCATGTAAGTGCGTGTAAGTACGTGCAATTGCGTGAAAGTGCGTGTGAGTGTGTGTGAGTGCATGTGAGTACGTGTAAGTATGTGTAAGTGCGTGTCAACGTGTGTAAGAGTGTGTAAGTGCGTGTAAGTGTGTATAAGTGCGTGTAAGTTTGTGTAAGTGCGTGTAAATGCGTGTAAGTGTGTGTTAGTTTGTGTAAGTGCATGTAAGTGCGTGTAAGTATGTGTAAGTACGTGTAAGGTCGTGTAAGAATGTGTACGAGCGTGTAAGTGCGTGTAAGTACGTGTAGTGTGTAAGTGCGTGTAAGTATGTTTAAGTGCGTGTAAGTGCGTGTAAGTGCGTGTAAGTGCGTGTACGTGCGTGTAAGTGCGTGTAAGTGTGTGTAAGTGCGTGTAAGTGCGTGTAAGTACGTGTAAGTACGTGTAAGTGCATGTAAGTGCGTGTAAGTGCGTGTAAGTACGTGTAAGTACGTGTAAGTGCATGTAAGTGCGTGTAAGTGCGTGTAAGTACGTGTAAGTACGTGTAAGTGCATGTAAGTGCGTGTAAGTGCGTGTAAGTACGTGTAAGTACGTGTAAGTGCATGTAAGTGCGTGTAAGTGCGTGTAAGTACGTGTAAGTACGTGTAAGTGCATGTAAGTGCGTGTAAGTGCGTGTAAGTACGTGTAAGTTCGTGTAAGTGAATGTTAGTTTGTGCAAGTGCATGTAAGTGCGTGTAAGTACATGTAAGTGCGTGTAAGTACGTATAAGTGCGTGTAAGTGCGTGTAAGTGCGTGTAAGTGCAAGAAAGTGCGTATAAGTGCATGTAAGTACGTATAAGTGCGTGTAAGTTCCTGTGAGTGCGTGTAAGTGCGTGTAAGTGTATGTAAGTGCGTGTAAGTGTATATAAGTACGTGCAAGTATGTGTAAGTGCGTGCAAGTGCGTGTAAGTACGTGTAAGTACGTGTAAGTGCAAGTAAGTACGTTTAAGTGCATATAAGTGTATATAAGTGCGTGTAAGCACGTGTAAGTGCGTGTAAGTACGTTTAAGTGCACGTAAGTGCGTGTAAGTGCGTGTTAGTACGTGTAAGTGCATGTAAGTGAGTGTAAGTATGTGTAAGTGCGTGTAAGTGCGTGTAAGTACGTTTAAGTGCACGTAAGTGCGTGTAAGTGCGTGTTAGTACGTGTAAGTGCATGTAAGTGAGTGTAAGTATGTGTAAGTGCGTGTAAGTGTGTGTAAGTGCGTGTAAGTACCTGTAAGTACGTGTAAGTGCGTCTAAGTGCATGTAAGTACGTGTAAGTTCGTGTAAGTGAATGTTAGTTTGTGCAAGTGCATGTAAGTGCGTGTAAGTACATGTAAGTGCGTGTAAGTACGTATAAGTGCGTGTAAGTGCGTGTAAGTGTGTGTAAGTGTGTGTAGGTGTGTGTAAGTACACGGAAGTGTGTGTAAGTGCGTGTAAGTACGTGTAAGTTTGTGTGAGTGAATGAAAGTTCATGTAAGTGCATGTAAGTGCATGTTAGTACGTGTAAGTGCGTGTAAGGGTGTGTAAGTATGTGCAAGTGCGTGTAAGTGTGTGTTAGTACGTGTGAGTATGTGTAAGAGTGTGTACGTGCATGGTAGTGCGTGTAAGTACGGTTTACGTTCGTGTAAGTGAGTATAAGTGCGTGTAAGTACGTGTAAGTTTGTGGAAGTGCGTGTTAGTGCGTGTAAGTGCTAAAATCGCGTGTAAGTGCGTGTAAGTGCGTGTAAGTGCGTGTAAGTGCAGTTTAAGTTTGTGTAAGTAAGTGTAGGTGCGTGTAAGTGCGTGTAAGTATGTATAAGTGCGTGTAAGTGTGTGTAAGTGCGTGTAAGTGCATGTAAGTGCACTTTAAGTGGATATAATTTCATGTACGTTTATGTAAGTACGTGTAAGTGTGTGTAAGTGGGTGTAAGTGCGTGTAAGTGTGTGTAAGTGCGTGTAAGTGCATGTAAGTGCACTTTAAGTGGATATAATTTCATGTACGTTTATGTAAGTACGTGTAAGTGTGTGTAAGTGGGTGTAAGTGCGTGTAAGTGTGTGTAAGTGCGTGTAGGTGTGTATAAGTGCGTATAAGTGTGTGCAAGTGTGTGTCAGTGTGTATAAGTGCGTGTAAGTACGTGTAAGTGCAGTTTATGTTTATGTTAGTGCATGTAAGTGCATGTAAGTGTGTGTAAGTATGTGTAAGTATGTGTAAGTGCATGTAAGTGCGTGTACGTACGTGTAAGTACGTATAAGTACGTGTAAGTACAAGTAAGTGTGTGTACGTATGTGTAAGTGCATGTAAGTGTGTATAAGTGCGTGTAAGTGGGTGTAAGTGTGTGTAAGTGCAAGTAAGTGCATGTAAGTACGTGTAATATCATGTAAGTGCGTGTAAGTGCGTGTAAGTGCATGTAAGTGTGTATAAGTGCGTGTAAGTGGGTGTAAGTGTGTGTAAGTGCAAGTAAGTGCATGTAAGTACGTGTAATATCATGTAAGTGCGTGTAAGTGCGTGTAAGTGCGTTTAAGTGCGTGTAAGTACGTATAAGTGTGTGTAAGTGCGTGTAAGTTTGTGTAAGTACGTGTAAGTGCATGTATGTGCATGTAAGTGCGTGTAAGTGCGTGTAAGTGCATGTAAGTGCGTGTAAGTGCGTGTAAGTGCGTGTAAGTACGTATAAGTGTGTGTAAGTGCGTGTAAGTTTGTGTAAGTACGTGTAAGTGCATGTATGTGCATGTAAGTGCGTGTAAGTGCGTGTAAGTGCATGTAAGTGCGTGTAAGTGCGTGTAAGTGCGTGTACGTACGTATAAGTTTGTGTAAGTATGTGTAAGTTCCTGTGAGTACGTGTAAGTACGTGTAAGTGCGTGAAAGTGCGTGTAAGTGCGTGTAAGTGCAAGAAAGTGTGTGTAAGTACGTGTAAGTGCGTATAAGTACGTGTAAGTTTGTGTACGTTCATGTAAGTTCCTGTAAGTGTGTGTAAGTGCATGTAAGTACGTGTAAGTGCATGTAAGTGTGTGTAAGTGCGTATAAGTGCGTGTAATTTCATGTAAGTACGTGTAAGTACAAGAAAGTACAAGTAAGTACGTGTAAGTATGTGTAAGTGCATGTAAGTGTATGTAAGTATGTGTAAGTGCGTGTAAGTGTGTGTATGTGCGTGTAAGTGCGTGTAAGTGCGTGTAAGTGCGTGTAAGTGCGTGTAAGTGCATGTAAGTGCGTTTATGTGGGTGTAAGTGCGTGATAGTGTGTGTAAGTACGTGTAAGTACGTGTAAGTGTATATAAGTAAGTGAAAGTGCATATAAGTGCGTTTAAGTGCGTGTAAGTGCAAGAAAGTGCGTGTAAGTGCATATAAGTGCGTGTAAGTGCGTGTAAGTACGTGTAAGGTTGTGTAAGTGCGTGTAAGTTCCTGTGAGTGTGTGTAAGTGCATGTAAGTGCATGTAAGTACGTGTAAGTGTGTGTAAGTGCGTGTAAGTACGTGTAAGTGGGTGTAAGTGCGTGTAAGCACGTGTAAGTGTGTGTAAGTGCGTGTAAGTACGTGTAAGTGCAAGTAAGTGCGTTTAAGTGCATGTAAGTGTGTGTAAGTGCGTGTAAGTACGTGTAAGTGTGTGTAAGTGCGTGTAAGTGCGTGTAAGTGCGTGTAAGTGCGTGTAAGTACGTGTAAGTGCCTGTAAGTGCATGTAAGTGCGTGTAAGTGCGTGTAAGTACGTGTAAGTGCCTGTAAGTGCATGTAAGTGCGTGTAAGTGCGTGTAAGTACGTGTAAGTGCCTGTAAGTGCATGTAAGTGCGTGTAAGTGCGTGTAAGTACGTGTAAGTGCCTGTAAGTGCATGTAAGTGCGTGTAAGTGCGTGTAAGTACGTGTAAGTGCCTGTAAGTGCATGTAAGTGCGTGTAAGTGCGTGTAAGTACGTGTAAGTGCCTGTAAGTGCATGTAAGTGCGTGTAAGTGCGTGTAAGTACGTGTAAGTGCCTGTAAGTGCATGTAAGTGCGTGTAAGTGCGTGTAAGTACGTGTAAGTGCCTGTAAGTGCATGTAAGTGCGTGTAAGTGCGTGTAAGTACGTGTAAGTGCCTGTAAGTGCATGTAAGTGCGTGTAAGTGCGTGTAAGTACGTGTAAGTGCCTGTAAGTGCATGTAAGTGCGTGTAAGTGCGTGTAAGTACGTGTAAGTGCCTGTAAGTGCATGTAAGTGCGTGTAAGTGCGTGTAAGTACGTGTAAGTGCCTGTAAGTGCATGTAAGTGCGTGTAAGTGCGTGTAAGTACGTGTAAGTGCCTGTAAGTGCATGTAAGTGCGTGTAAGTGCGTGTAAGTACGTGTAAGTGCCTGTAAGTGCATGTAAGTGCGTGTAAGTGCGTGTAAGTACGTGTAAGTGCCTGTAAGTGCATGTAAGTGCGTGTAAGTGCGTGTAAGTACGTGTAAGTGCCTGTAAGTGCATGTAAGTGCGTGTAAGTGCGTGTAAGTACGTGTAAGTGCCTGTAAGTGCATGTAAGTGCGTGTAAGTGCGTGTAAGTACGTGTAAGTGCCTGTAAGTGCATGTAAGTGCGTGTAAGTGCGTGTAAGTACGTGTAAGTGCCTGTAAGTGCATGTAAGTGCGTGTAAGTGCGTGTAAGTACGTGTAAGTGCCTGTAAGTGCATGTAAGTGCGTGTAAGTGCGTGTAAGTACGTGTAAGTGCCTGTAAGTGCATGTAAGTGCGTGTAAGTGCGTGTAAGTGCGTGTAAGTGCAAGTAAGTGCGTGTAAGTGCGTGTAAGTGTGTGTAAGTACATGTAAGTACATGTAAGTGCATGTAAGTACGTGAAAGTGCGTGTAAGTGCGTGTAGGTACGTGTAAGTGCAAGAAAGTGCATGTAAGTGTATGTAAGTGTGTATAAGTGCGTGTAAGTACGTGTAAGTTCGTGTAAGTGCGTGTACGTTCTTGTGAGTACGTGTAAGTGCATGTTAGTGCATGTAAGTGCGTGTTAGTGTGTGTAAGTGCGTGTAAGCATGTGTAAGTGCGTGTAAGTATGTGTAAGTACGTGTAAGTATGTGTAAGTACAAGTAAGTGCGTTTAAGAGCATGTAAGTGCGTGTAAGTGCGTGTAAGCATGTGTAAGTGTGTGTAAGTGCGTGTAAGTGCATGTAAGTGCGTGTAAGTGCATGTAAGTACGTGTAAGTGCGTGTAAGTATGTGTAAGTGCGTGTAGGTACGTATAAGTGCGTGTAAGTGCCTGTAAGTGCGTGTAAGTACGTGTAAGTGCGTATAATACGTGTAAGTTCGTGTAAGTGAATGTTAGTTCGTGGCTGTGCGTGCAAGTTTGTGTAAGTGCATGTAAGTGTGTATAAGTGTGTGTAAGTGCGTGTAAGCACATGTAAGTGTGTGTAAGTAAGTGCAAGTGCATGTAAGTGTGTGTAAGTGCATGTAAGTATGTGTAAGTTTGTGTAAGTGAATGTAAGTTTGTGTAAGTGTATGTAAGTGCATGTTAGTACGTGTAAGTGTGTGTAAGTACGTGTAAGTGCATGTAAGTGTGTGTAAGTGCATGTAAGTATGTGTAAGTTTGTGTAAGTGAATGTAAGTTTGTGTAAGTGTATGTAAGTGCATGTTAGTACGTGTAAGTGTGTGTAAGTACGTGTAAGTGCATGTTAGTGTGTGTGAGTGCGTGTAAGAGTGTATAGGTGCATGTAAGTGCGTGTAAGTGCGGTTTAAAATCGTGTAAGTGAGTGTAAGTGCGTGTAAGTACGTGTAAGTTCGTGTAAGTGCGTGTAAGTACGTGTAAGTGCATGTAAGTACGTGTAAGTGCATGTAAGTACGTGTAAGTGCATGTAAGTACGTGTAAGTGCATGTAAGTACGTGTAAGTGCATGTAAGTACGTGTAAGTGCATGTAAGTACGTGTAAGTGCATGTAAGTACGTGTAAGTGCATGTAAGTACGTGTAAGTGCATGTAAGTACGTGTAAGTGCATGTAAGTACGTGTAAGTGCATGTAAGTACGTGTAAGTGCATGTAAGTACGTGTAAGTGCATGTAAGTACGTGTAAGTGCATGTAAGTACGTGTAAGTGCATGTAAGTACGTGTAAGTGCATGTAAGTACGTGTAAGTGCATGTAAGTACGTGTAAGTGCATGTAAGTACGTGTAAGTGCATGTAAGTACGTGTAAGTGCATGTAAGTACGTGTAAGTGCATGTAAGTACGTGTAAGTGCATGTAAGTACGTGTAAGTGCATGTAAGTACGTGTAAGTGCATGTAAGTACGTGTAAGTGCATGTAAGTGTGTGTAAGTGCGTGTAAGTACGTATAAGTGCATATCAGTGTGTGTAAGTGCGTGTATGTACGTATACGTGCGTGTAAGTGCGTGTAAGTGCAGTTTACGTTTGTGTAAGTGCGTGTAAGTACGTGTAAGTACGTGTAAGTATGTGTAAGTGTGTGTAAGTGCATGCAATTGTGTGTACGTACGTGTAAGTACGTGTAAGTACGTGTAAGTACAAGTAAGTACGTGTAAGTACGTGTAAGTGCATGTAAGCACGTGTAAGTGCGTGTAAGTGTGTGTAAATGTGTGTAAGTGGGTGTAAGTGCGTGTAAGTGCAAGTAAGTGTGTGTAAGTACGTGTTAGTGCATGTAAGTGTGTGTAAGTGTGTGAAAGTGTGTGTAAGTGTGTGTAAGTGTGTGTAAGTACGTATAAGTTCGTGTAAGTACGTGTAAGTGCATGGAAGTGCGTGTAAGTGCTTGTAAGTGCGTGTAAGTGCGGTTTATGTTCGTGTAAGTGCGTGTAAGTACGTGTAAGTGCATGTAAGTGCGTTTTAGTGCGTGTAAGTGCGTGTAAGTGCAGTTTACGTGGATGTAATTTTGTGGAAGTTCGTGTAAGTGCCTGTAAGTACGTGTAAGTGTGTGTAAGTGCGTGTACGTGCGTGTAAGTACGTGTAAGTGCGTGTAAGTGTGTGTAAGTGCGTGCCTGTACGTATGAGTGCGTGTTAGTACATGTAAGCATCCGTAAGTACGTGTAAGTGCGTGTAAGTGCATGTAAGTACGTGTGAGTGTGTGTAGGTGCGTGTAGGTGCCTGTAAGTGTGTGTAAGTGCATCTAAGGGTGTGTAAGTGCGTGTAAGTATGTGTAAAGGCATGTAAGTACATGTAAGTGTGGTTTGAGTGCGTGTAAGTTCGTGTAAGTGCGTATAAGTACGTATAAGTGTGTATAACTGTGTGTAAGTGCATGTAAGTGCGTGTAAGTAAGAGTAAGTGTGTGTAAGTGTGTATAAGTGTGTATAAGTGTATATTAGTGCGTGTAAAAGCGTGTAAGTGTGTGTAAGTATGTGTAAGTGCATGTAAGTACGTGTAAAAGTATGTAAGTGCATGTAAGTATGTATAAGTGCGTGTAAGTACGTGTAAGTGTGTGTAAGTACGTGTAAGTACGTGTTAGTGCGTGTAAGTGCGTATAAGTGTGTGTAAGTATGTGTAAGTGTGTATAAGTACGTATAAATGCGTGTAAGTGCGTGTAAGTGCATGTGAGTGCGTGTGAGTGCATGTAAGTATGTTTAAGTGTATGTACGTGCGTGTAAGTGTGTGTAAGTACGTATTAGTGTATGTAATTGTGTGTAAGTGCGTGAATGTGCGTGTAAGTGCGTGTAAGTGCGTGTAAGTGCAAGAATGTGCGTGTAATTGCGTGTAAGTGCGTGTAAGTGCGTACAAGTACGTATAAGTTCGTGTAAGTGCATGTAAGTTCATGTGAGTGTGTGTAAGTGCGTGTAAATGCATGGAAGTGCGTGTAAGTGCGTGTAAGTGTGTGTAAGTACGTGTAAGTGCGTATAAGTGCATGTAAGTACATGTAAGTATGTGTAAGTACAAGTAAGTATGTGTAAGTGCATGTAAGTGTGTGTAAGTGTGTGTAAGTACGTGTAAGTGCGTGTAAGTACGTGTAAGTATGTGTAAGTACGTGTAAGTGCATGTAAGTGCATGTAAGTGCGTATAAGTATGTGTAAGTTCGTGTAAGTGACTGTCAGTGCGTGTAAGTGCGTGTAAGTGCAGTTTACGTTTGTGTAAGTATGCGTAAGTGCATGTAAGTACATGTAAGTGCATGTAAGTGCGTGTAAGTACGTATAAGTGCATATCAGTGTGTGTAAGTGCGTGTATGTACGTATACGTGCGTGTAAGTGCGTGTAAGTGCAGTTTACGTTTGTGTAAGTATGCGTAAGTGCATGTAAGTACATGTAAGTGCATGTAAGTGCGTGTAAGTACGTATAAGTGCATATCAGTGTGTGTAAGTGCGTGTATGTACGTATACGTGCGTGTAAGTGCGTGTAAGTGCAGTTTACGTTTGTGTAAGTATGCGTAAGTGCATGTAAGTACATGTAAGTGCATGTAAGTGCGTGTAAGTACGTATAAGTGCATATCAGTGTGTGTAAGTGCGTGTATGTACGTATACGTGCGTGTAAGTGCGTGTAAGTGCAGTTTACGTTTGTGTAAGTATGCGTAAGTGCATGTAAGTACATGTAAGTGCATGTAAGTGCGTGTAAGTACGTATAAGTGCATATCAGTGTGTGTAAGTGCGTGTATGTACGTATACGTGCGTGTAAGTGCGTGTAAGTGCAGTTTACGTTTGTGTAAGTATGCGTAAGTGCATGTAAGTACATGTAAGTGCATGTAAGTGCGTGTAAGTACGTATAAGTGCATATCAGTGTGTGTAAGTGCGTGTATGTACGTATACGTGCGTGTAAGTGCGTGTAAGTGCAGTTTACGTTTGTGTAAGTATGCGTAAGTGCATGTAAGTACATGTAAGTGCATGTAAGTGCGTGTAAGTACGTATAAGTGCATATCAGTGTGTGTAAGTGCGTGTATGTACGTATACGTGCGTGTAAGTGCGTGTAAGTGCAGTTTACGTTTGTGTAAGTATGCGTAAGTGCATGTAAGTACATGTAAGTGCATGTAAGTGCGTGTAAGTACGTATAAGTGCATATCAGTGTGTGTAAGTGCGTGTATGTACGTATACGTGCGTGTAAGTGCGTGTAAGTGCAGTTTACGTTTGTGTAAGTATGCGTAAGTGCATGTAAGTACATGTAAGTGCATGTAAGTGCGTGTAAGTACGTATAAGTGCATATCAGTGTGTGTAAGTGCGTGTATGTACGTATACGTGCGTGTAAGTGCGTGTAAGTGTGGGGTAAATGCGTGTAAGTACGTGTTAGTGCGTATAAGTGTATGTAAGTGTGTATAAGTGTGTGTAAGTGCGTATAAGTGTATATAAGTACATATAAGTGCGTGTAAGTACGTGTAAGTGTGTGTTAGTGCGTGTAAGTGCGTGTAAGTGCTTGTAAGTGCTTGTAAGTGCGTTCAAGTGCATGTAAGTGCGTATAAGTGCATGTAAGTGTGTGTAAGTACGTGTAAGTGTGTGTAAGTGTGTGTAAGCATGTGTAAGTGCATGTAAGTGCGTGTAAGTACGTATAAGTGCCTGTAAGTGCGTGTAAGTGTGTGTAGGTGCATGTAGGGACGTGTAAGTGTGTGTACGTGTGTGTAAGTGCGTATAAGTGCGTGTAAGTACGTGTAAGTGCATGTAAGTACGTGTGAGTGCATGTAAGTGCGTGTAAGTGCGTGTAAGTACGTCTAAGTACGTGTAAGTAAGTGTAAGTGTGTGTTAGTGCATGTAAGTATGTGTAAGTGCATGTAAGTGTGGTGTAAGTGCGTATAAGTTCGTGTAAGTGCATGTTAGTATATAGAAGTGTGTGTAAGTGTGTGTAAGTGTGTGTAAGTGCATGTAAGTGTGGTGTAAGTGCGTATAAGTTCGTGTAAGTGCATGTTAGTATATAGAAGTGTGTGTAAGTGTGTGTAAGTGTGTGTAAGTGCGTGTACGTGTGTGTAAGTGCGTGTAAGTGTGTGTTAGTGCGTATAAGTGCGTGTAAGTGTCTGTTAGTGCGTATTAGTGTGTGTAAAAGTGTGTAAGCATGTGTAAGTACATGTAAGTGCGTGTAAGTGCATGTAAGTGCGTGTAAGTGCGTGTAAGTGTGTGTTAGTGCGTATAAGTGCGTGTAAGTGTCTGTTAGTGCGTATTAGTGTGTGTAAAAGTGTGTAAGCATGTGTAAGTACATGTAAGTGCGTGTAAGTGCATGTAAGTGCATGTAAGTATATGTAAGTAAGTGTAAGTACGTGTAAGTGTGTGTAAGTGCGTATAAGTGCGTGTAAGTACACGTAAGTGTGAGTAAGTGCGTGTAAGTGCATGTAAGTGCGTGTAAGTAGGTGTAAGTTTATGTAAGTGCGTATAAGTGCGTGTAAGTACACGTAAGTGTGAGTAAGTGCGTGTAAGTGCATGTAAGTGCGTGTAAGTAGGTGTAAGTTTATGTAAGTGCGTATAATTGTGTGCAAGTACGTGTAAGTGCGTATAAGTGTGTGTAAGTGCGGTTTAAGTTTGTGTAAGTGCGTGTAAGTACGTGTAAGTGTGTATAAGTGTGTATAAGTGCGTCTACGTGCATGTAAGTACGTGTAAGTGCAGTTTAAGTGGGTGTAATTTCGTGTAAGTTCGTACAAGTGCGTATAAGTGCGTCTACGTGCATGTAAGTACGTGTAAGTGCAGTTTAAGTGGGTGTAATTTCGTGTAAGTTCGTACAAGTGCGTATAAGTGCGTATAAGTACGTGTGAGTGAGTGTAAGTGCAACTAAGTACACGTAAGTGCGCGTAAGTGCGTGTAAGTGCGTGTAAGTGTGTGTAAGTGTGTGCATGTATGTATTTGTGTGTGTATGTGTGTGTAAGTGTGTGTAAGTGCGTGTAAGTACATGTAAGTGTGTGTAAGTGCGTGTAGGTGCTTGTAGGTGCGTGTAAGTGTGTGTAAGTGCATGTAAGTGCGTATAAGTGCGTGTAAGTGCATGTAAGTGCGTGTAAGTGTGTATAAGTGCATGTGAGTGTGTGTAAGTATGTGTACGTGTGTGTAAGTATGTGTAAGTGCATGTAAGTGTGTGTAAGTGCATGTAAGTGCGTGTAAGTGTGGTTTAAGTGTGTGTAAGTACATGTAAGTGCGTGTAAGTTCATTCAAGTATGTGTAAGTACGTGTAAGGGCGTGTAAGTACCTGTAAGTGCGTGTAAGTGCATGTAAGTACGTGTAAGTATGTGTAAGTGTGTGTTTGTGTGTGTAAGTGTGTGTAAAAGCATATAAGTGCGTGTAAGTGTGTGTAGTGCATGTAAGTGCGGTTAAAGAGTGCGTAAGTGCGTGTAAGTGCGTGTAAGTGCGTGTAAGTACGTGTAAGTGCATGTAAGTGCGTGTAAGTGCGTGTAAGTGCGTGTAAGTGTGTGTAAGTGCGTGTAAGTACGTATACGTTTGTATAAGTGCATGTAAGTGTGTGTAAGTGCGTGTCAGTACGTGTAAGTGCGTGTACGTTTGTGTAAGTTTGTGTAAATGCGTGTAAGTGTGTGTAAGTGCATGTAAGTACATGTAAGTGCATGTAATTATGTGTAAGTGCGTGTAAGGTCGTATCAGAGCGTGTAAGAGTGTGTAAGTGCGTGTAAGTACGTGTAAGTGCATGTAAGTATGTGTATGTGCGTGTAAGTGCATGTAAGTGCCTCTAAGTTTGTGTAACTGCGTGTAAGTACGTGTAAGTGCGTGTAAGTGCGTGTAAGTACGTGTAAGTGCATGTAAGTATGTGTATGTGCGTGTAAGTGCATGTAAGTGCCTCTAAGTTTGTGTAACTGCGTGTAAGTACGTGTAAGTGCGTGTAAGTGCGTGTAAGTGCGTGTAAGTGCATGTAAGTGCAAGAAAGTGCGTGTAAGTATGTGTAAGTACGTGTAAGTGCGTGTAAGTGCGTGTAACTGCGTTTACGTGCATGTAAGTGTGTGTAAGTACGTATAAGCGCGTGTAAGTACGTGTTAGTTTTTATAAATATGTGTAAGTTCGTGTAAGTGTATGTAAGTACGTGTAAGTGCATGTAAGTGTGTGTAAGTGTGTGTAAGTGTGTATAAGTGTGTGTAAGTGCGTGTACGTGTGTGTAAGTATATGTAAGTACGTATAAGTACGTGTAAGTGCGTGTCAGTGCATGTTAGTGTGTGTAAGTACGTGTAAGTGCATGGAAGTATGTGTACGTGTGTGTAAGTACGTGTAAGTACGTGTAAGTGCATGTAAGTGCATGTAAGTGTGTGTAAGTACGTGTAAGTGTGTGTAAGTACGTGTAAGTATGTGGAAGTTCGTGTAAGTGAATGTAAGTTTGTGTAAGTGCGTGTAAGTGCGTGTAAGTGCATGTAAGTGCGTGTAAGTGCGTGTAAGTGCGTGTAAGTGCGTGTAAGTGCATGTAAGTGCGTGTAAGTGCGTGTAAGTGCGTGTAAGTGCG
>SZWC01000216.1:241879-253192 GCA_023375785.1 Penium margaritaceum | reverse complement strand
AAGTGCGTGTAAGTGCATGTAAGTACGTGTAAGTGCATGTAAGTGTATGTAAGTGCTGTTTAAATTCATGTAAGTGTGTGTAAGTACGTGTAAGTGCGTGTAAGTATGTGTAAGTGCGTGTAAGTGTGTGTAGATGCATGCAAGTGCAGTTAAAGTGGGTGTAGTTTTGTGTAAGTTAATGTAAGTGTGTGTAAGTGCATGTAAGTGCGTGTAAGAGTGTGTAAGTACGTGTAAGTGCGTGTAAGTGCGTCTAAGTGCGTCTAAGTGCGTATGAGTGCGTCTAAGTGCGTGTAAGTACGTGTAAGTGCATGTAAGTGCATGTAAGTGCATGTACGTGCATGTAAGTGTGTTTGAAGTGTGTGTAAGATCGTGTAAGTGCGTATAAGTATGCATGAGGAAAACATATCCGGTATCCGGGGTATCCGCACTATCCGTCCAGTATCCGAATAGCGGATAGTACCTGGAAAACAATGTAGAAGGATATCCGGATACATCCGGATGTATCCGGATGTGGATATCAGCTGGAGATATGTGGCTTTTTCTGAAGGTGTCCGTGAGTATCCGGAGGTATCCGTTGGTATCCATACAAGTATCCAGATGTATCCGTACTTCTATCCGTTGAAATTTCCGGATAGTGAAAGTATCTGCAAGTATCCGTAAGTATCCGGATATTTGAGGCAACTATCCGGATAGCGGATACCTGACTGGTGAATATATCCGGATTGCGGATACCTCCAAAAAGGGACGAATATATCCGGATTCTCATGCCTATGTGTAAGTGCGTGTAAGTACGTGTAAGTGCATGTAAGTGCCTGTAAGTGGGTGTAAGTGCGTGTTAGTGCGTGTAAGTGTGTGTAAAAGCATATAAGTGCGTGTAAGTATGTGTAAGTGTGTGTAAGTGCATGTAAGTACGTGTAAGTGCATGTAAGTGCGTGTAAGTGCATGTAAGTACGTGTAAGTGCGTATAAGTGTGTGTAAGTGCGTGTAAGTATGTGTAAGTGCATGTAAGTATGAATAAGTGCATGTAAGGGCGTATAAGTGCGTGTAAGTGCATGTAAGCACGTGTAAGTGCGTGTGAGTGCGTGTGAGTGCGTGTAAGTATGTTTAAGTACGTGTAAGTGTGTGTAAGTGCGTGTAAGTGTGTGTCAATATGTGTAAGTGCGTATAAGTGTGTGTAAGTGCATGTAAGTGCGTGTAGGTTTGTGTAAGTGCGTGTAAATGCGTGAAAGTGCGTGTAAGTGCGTGTAAGTGCATGTAAGTGCAAGTAAGTATGTATAAGTGCGTGTAAGAGCGTGCAAGAGTGTGTGAGAGCGTGTAAGTGCATATAAGTGTGTGTAAGTGCGTGTAAGTGTATGTAAGTATGTGTAAGTGTGTGTAAGTGCATGTAAGTTCGTGTAAGTGTGTGTAAGTGCGTGTAAGTATGTGTAAGTTTGTGTAAGTGTGTGTAAGTGTGTGTAAGTGCGTGTAAGTACGTGTAAGTGTGTGTAAGTACGTGTAAGTGCAAGAAAGTGTGTGTAAGTATGTGTAAGTGTGTGTAAGTGCGTGTAAGTACGTGTAAGTGTGTGTAAGTACGTGTAAGTGCAAGAAAGTGTGTGTAAGTATGTGTAAGTGTGTGTAAGTGCGTGTAAGTGTGCGTAAGTATGTGTAAGTGCATCTAAGTGCATGTAAGTGCATGTAAGTACGTTTAAGTATGTATAAGTGCGTATAAGTGCGTGTAAGTAAGTGTAAGTGCGTATAAGTGTGTTTAAGTGCGTGGAAGTACGTGTAAGTGCCTGTAAGTGTGGTGTAAATGTGTGTAAGTGCATGTTAGTGCTTATAAGTACATGTAAGTGTGTGTAAGTGTGTATAAGTGCGTATAAGTGCATATAAGAGCATATAATTACGTATACGTGCGTGTAAGTACGTGTTAGTGCGTGTAAGTTTATGTAAAAGTGTGTAAGTACGTGTAAGTACGTATAAGTGCTTGTAAGTGCTTGGAAGTGTGTGTAAGTGCATGAAAGCATGTATAAGTGTGTGTAAGTGTATGTGAGTGCGTGTAAGTGTATGTAAGTATGTGTAAGTGTGTGTAAGTACGTGTAAGTGCGTGTAAGTGCGTGTAAGTGTGTGTAAGTGCGTGTAAGTGCGTGTAAGTGTGTATAGGTACGTGTAGGTATGTGTAAGTGTGTGTAAGTACGTGTAAGTGCGTGTAAGTGCGTGTAAGTGTGTGTAAGTGCGTGTAAGTGCGTGTAAGTGTGTATAGGTACGTGTAGGTATGTGTAAGTGTGTGTAAGTGTGTGTAAATATGTGTAAGTGCGTGTAAGTACGTGTAAGTAAGTGTAAGTACGTGTAAGTGCATATAAGTGCGTGTAAGTGCATGTAACTGCGTCTAAGTGCGTGTAAGTGCTTGTAAGTGCGTGTAAGTATGTGTAAGTATGTGTAAGTGCATGTAAGTGTGGTGTAAGTACGTGTAAGTTTGTGTAAGTGCATGTTAGTATGTAGAAGTGTGTGTAAGTGCATGTAAGTGTGTGTAAGTGCGTGTAAGTACGTGTAAGTTTGTGTAAGTGCATGTTAGTATGTAGAAGTGTGTGTAAGTGCATGTAAGTGTGTGTAAGTGCGTGTAAGTGTGTGTAAGTACGTGTAAGTGCGTATAAGTGTGTATAAGTGCGTGTAAGTGTCTATTAGTGCGTATAAGTGTGTGTAAAAGCGTGTAAGTGTGTGTAAGTACATGTAAGTACGTGTAAGTGCATGTACGTGGATGTAAGTGCATGTACGTATGTGTGTAAGTGCGTGTAAGTGTGTGTAAGTGCGTGTAAGTGCATGTAAGTGCACGTAAGTACGTGGAAGTGCGTGTAAGTGCGTGTAAGTACGTGTAAGATAATGTAAGTGCGTGTAAATACATATAAGTGCGTGTAAGTGCATATAAGTGTGTGTAAGTGCATGTAAGTGCGGTTTAAGTTCGTGTAAGTGCGTGTAACTTCATGTAAGTGTATGTAAGTGTGTATAAGTGCGTCTAAGTGTGTGTAAGTGCGTGTAAGTGCAGTTTAAGTGGGTGTAATTTCGTGTAAGTCTGTACAAGTGTGTTTAAGTGCGTATAAGTGCGTGTAAGTGAGTGTAAGTGCAACTAAGTACGCGTAAGTGCGCGTACGTGCATGTAAGTGTGTGTAAGTGTGTGTAAGTGCGTGTAAGTGAGTGTAAGTGCAACTAAGTACGCGTAAGTGCGCGTACGTGCATGTAAGTGTGTGTAAGTGTGTGTAAGTGTGTGCAAGTACGTGTTAGTGTGTGTATGTGTGTGTTAGTGTATGTAAGTGCGTGTAAGTACATGTAAGTACGTGTAAGTGCGTGTAGGTGCGTGTAGGTGCGTGTAAGTGTGTGTAAGTGCATGTAAGTGCGTATAAGTGCGTGTAAGTGCATGTAAGTGCGTGTAAGTGCGTGTAGGTGCGTGTAGGTGCGTGTAAGTGTGTGTAAGTGCATGTAAGTGCGTATAAGTGCGTGTAAGTGCATGTAAGTGCGTGTAAGTGTGTGTAAGTGTGTGTAAGTATGTATAAGTGCATATAAGTGTGTGTAAGTGCATGTAAGTGCGTGTAAGTGTGGTTTAAGTGTGTGTAAGTTTGTATAAGTGCGTATAAGTACGTTCAAGTACGTGTAAGTATGTGTAAGTGCATATAAGTACGTGTAAGTGCGTGAAAGTGCGTGTAAGCACGTGTAAGAAAGTGTAAGTACGTGTTAGTGTGTGTGTAAGTGTGTGTAAAAGCGTATAAGTGCATGTAAGTGTGTGTAAGTGCATGTAAGTGCGTGTAAGTGCATGTAAGTACGTGGAAGTACATGTAAGTGCGTGTAAGTGCGTGTAAGTGCGTGTAAGTGTGTGTAAGTGCGTGTTAGTACGTATAAGTTTGTATAAGTGCGTGTAAGTGTGTGTAAGTGCGTGTCAGTATGTGTAAGTGCGTGTACGTTTGTGTAAGTACGTGTAACTGCGTGTAAGTGTGTGTAAGTGCATGTAAGTACGTGTAAGTACGTGTAAGTACGTGTAAGTGCGTGGAAGTACATGTAAGTGCGTGTAAGTGCGTGTAAGTGCGTGTAAGTGCGTGTAAGTGCGTGTAAGTGCGTGTAAGTGCAAGAAAGTGTGTGTAAGTATGTGTAAGTACGTGTAAGTGAGTGTAACTGCGTGTAACTGCGTTTATGTGCATGTAAGTGCGTGTAAGTATGTGTAAGCACGTGTAAGTATGTGTTAGTTCGTGTAAGTATGTATAAGTTCCTGTAAGTGCGTGTAAGTATGTGTAAGTGCATGTAAGTGCGTGTAAGTGCGTGTAAGTGTGTGTAAGTGCGTGTACGTGTGTGTAAGTACATGTAAGTACGTATAAGTACGTGTAAGTGTGTGTAAGTGCGTGTAAGTGTGTGTAAGTGCGTGTACGTGTGTGTAAGTACATGTAAGTACGTATAAGTACGTGTAAGTGTGTGTAAGTGCATGTTAGTGTGTGTAAGTACGTGTAAGTGTATGGAAGTATGTGTAAGTGTGTGTAAGTACGTTTAAGTACGTGTAAGTGCATGTAAGTGCATGTAAGTGCGTGTAAATACGTGTAAGTGTATGTAAGTACGTGTAAGTATGTGTAAGTTTGTGTAACTGAATGTAAGTTTGTGTAAGTGCATGTAAGTGCGTGTAAGTGCGTGTAAGTATGTGTAAGTGCGTGTAAGTGCGTGTAAGTTTGTGTAAGTGCATAAAAGTGCATGTAAGTACATGTAAGTGCGTGTAAGTACGTATAAGTGCGTGTAAGTACGTGTTAGTTTGTGTAAGTGAATGTAAGTTCGTGTAAGTGTGTGTAAGTGCATGTAAGTACGTGTAAGTACGTGTAAGTACGTGTAAGTGCGTGTAAGTATGTGTAAGTGAGTGTAAGTGCATGTAAATGCGTGTAAGTGCATGTAAGTGTGTATAAGTGCGTGTATGTGCGTGTTAGTACGTGTGAGTACGTGTAAGAGCATGTAAGTGCATGTAAGTGTGTGTGTAAGTACAGTTTAAGTTCGTGTAAGTGAGTGTAAGTGCATGTAAGTACGTGTAAGTTTGTGTAAGTGTGTGTAATGCGTGTAAGTACGTGTATGTATGTATAAGTACGTGTAAGTGCGTGTAAGTGCTAAAAGTGCATGTAAGTGCATATAAGTATGTATAAGTGCATATAAATGTGTGTAAGTGCAGTTTAAATTCATGTAAGTGTGTGTAAGTGCGAATAAGTGCGTGTAAGTATGTGTAAGTGCGTGTAAGTGTGTGTAGGTGCGTGTAAGTGCAGTTAAAGTGGGTGTAGTTTTGTGTAAGTTCATGTAAGTGTGTGTAAGTGCGTGTAAGTGCGTGTAAGTGCGTGTAAGTACGTGTAAGTGCGTGTAAGTGCGTCTAAGTGCGTCTAAGTGCGTGTAAGTACGTGCAAGTGCATGTACGTGCATGTAAGTGTGTGTAAGTGTGTTTGAAGTGTGTGTAAGATCGTGTAAGTGCGTATACGTATGCATGAGAAAACAATATCCGCTATCCGGGGTATCCGCACTATCTGTCCAATATCCGGATAGCGGATAGTCCCTGGAAAATAACTTAGAAGGATATCCGGATACATCCGGATGTATCCGGATGTGGATATCAGCTGGAGATATGTGGCTTTTTCTGAAGGTGTCGGTGAGTATCCGGAGGTATACGCTGGTATCCATACAAGTATCCGGATGTATCCATACTTCTATCCGTTGAACTTTCCGGATAGTGAAAGTATCCGCAAGTATCCGTAAGTATCCGGATATTTGAGGCAACTATCCGGATAGCGGATACCTGACTGGTGAATATATCCGGATTGCGGATACCCCAAAAAGGGGATGAATATATCCGGATTCTCATGCCTATGTGTAAGTGCATGTAAGTGCGTGTAAGTACATGTAGGTGCATGTAAGTGGGTGTAAGTACGTGTTAGTGCATGTAAGTGTGTATAAAAGCGTATAAGTGTGTGTAAGTATGTGGAAGTACGTGTAAGTGCATGTAAGTGCGTGTAAGTGCATGTAAGTGCGTGTAAGTGCGTGTAAGTGCGTGTAAGTGCGTATACGTGCGTGTAAGTGCGTGTAAGTATGTGTAAGTGCATGTAAGTATGAATAAGTGCATGTAAGGGCGTATAAGTGCGTGTAAGTGCGTGTAAGTGCGTGTAAGTGCGTGTGAGTGCGTGTGAGTGCGTGTAAGTATGTGTAAGTGTGTGTAAGTGCGTGTAAGTGTGTTTAAGTGTGTGTCAGTATGTGTAAGTGTGTATAAGTGTGTAAGTGCATGTAAGTACGTGTAAGTTTTTGTAAGTGCGTGTAAATGCGTAAAAGTGCATGTAAGTGCGTGTAAGTGCATGTAAGTGCAAGTAAGTATGTATAAGTGCGTGCAAGAGCATGCAAGAGCGTGTGAGAGCGTGTAAGTGCGTATAAGTGCGTGTTAGTGCGTGTAAGTGTGTGTAAGTATGTGTAAGTGCGTGTAAGTGCATGTAAGTTCATGTAAGTGTGTGTAAGTACGTGTAAGTACGTGTAAGTTTGTGTAAGTGTGTGTAAGTGTGTGTAAGTGCGTGTAAGTGCGTGTAAGTGCGTGTAAGTGCGTTTAAGTACAAGAAAGTGTGTGTAAGTATGTGTAAGTGCATGTAAGTGTGTGTAAGTGTGCGTAAGTATGTGTAAGTGCGTCTAAGTGCATGTAAGTGCATGTAAGTGCGTTTAAGTATGAATAAGTGCGTATAAGTGCGTATAAGTAAGTGTAAGTGTGTATAAGTGCGTATAAGTACATGCAAGTACGTGTAAGTGCGTGTAAGTGTGGTGTAAATGCATGTAAGTGCATGTTAGTGCGTATAAGTATATGTAAGTGTGTGTAAGTGCGTGTAAGTGCGTATAAGTACATATAAGTGCATATAAGTGCGTGTAAGTGTGTGTTAGTGTGTGTAAGTGTATCTAAAAGCATGTAATTACGTGTAAGTGCGTATAAGTGCTTGTAAGTGCTTGTAAGTGTATGCAAGTGCATGTAAGTGTGTATAAGTGTGTGTAAGTGTATGTAAGTGCGTGTAAGTGTATGTAAGTATGTGTAAGTGTGTATAAGAGCGTGTAAGTGTGCGTAAGTGTGTGTAAGTGCGTGTAAGTGCGTGTAAGTATGTAAAGGTGCGTGTAGGTACGTGTAAGTGTGTGTAAGTGTGTGTAAGTATGTGTAAGTGCGTGTAAGTACGTGTAAGTAAGTGTAAGTGCGTGTAAGTGCATATAAGTGCGTGTAAGTGCGTGTAAGTACGTGTAAGTAAGTGTAAGTGCGTGTAAGTGC
This sequence comes from Penium margaritaceum, assembly GCA_023375785.1. Lineage (NCBI taxonomy): Eukaryota > Viridiplantae > Streptophyta > Zygnematophyceae > Desmidiales > Peniaceae > Penium > Penium margaritaceum. The sequence continues at coordinate 245,925 of SZWC01000216.1, read as the reverse complement.
ATATAAGTGCGTGTAAGTGCGTGTAAGTGCGTGTAAGTGCGTGTAAGTATGTGTAAGTGCATGCAAGTGTGGTGTAAGTGCGTGTAAGTTTGTGTAAGTGCATGTTAGTATGTAGAAGTGTGTGTAAGTGCATGTACGTGTGTGTAAGTGCGTGTAAGCGTGTGTAATTGCGTGTAAGTGCGTGTAAGTGTGTATAAGTGCGTGTAAGTGTCTGTTAGTGTGTATACGTGTGTGTAAAAGCATGTACCTGTGTGTAAGTACATGTAAGTGCGTGTAAGTATATGTACGTGCATGTAAGTGTCTGTAAGTGTGTGTAAGTGTGTGTAAGTACGTGTAAGTGCATGTAAGTGCGTGTAAGTGCATATAAGTGCGTGTAAGTGTGGTTTAAGGGTGTGTAAGTTTGTGTAAGTGCGTGTAAGCACGTACAAGTATGTGAAAGTGCGTGTAAGTGCGTGTAAGTACGTGTAAGTGCGTGTAAGTGCGTGTAAGTATGTGTAAGTATGTGTTAGTGCGTGTTAGTGCGTGTAAGTGTGTGTAAAAGCGTATAAGTACGTGTAAGTGTGTGTAAGTGCATGTAAGTGCGTGTAAGTGTGTGTAAAAGCGTATAAGTACGTGTAAGTGTGTGTAAGTGCATGTAAGTGCGTGTAGGTGCATGTAAGTGCGTGTAAGTGCATGTAAGTGCGTGGAAGTGCGTGTAAGTACGTGTACGTGTGTGTAAGTGTGTGTAAGTACGTGTAAGATTGTAGAAGTGCGTGTAAGTGTGTGTAAGTGCGTGTCAGTATGTGTAAGTGCGTGTACGTTTGTGTAAGTACGTGTAAATGCGTGTAAGTGTGTGTAAGTGCATGTAAGTACGTGTCAGTGCATGTAATTATGTGTAAGTGCGTGTAAGGTCGTATCAGAGCGTGTAAGAGTGTGTAAGTGTGAGTAAGTGCGTTTAAGTGCATGTAAGTGTGTGTATATGCATGTATGTGCGTGTAAGTGCCTGTAAGTTCGTGTAAGTGCGTGTAAGTACATGTAAGTGCGTGTAAGTACGTGTAAGTGCGTGTAAGTACGTGGAAGTGTAAGAAAGTGCGTGTAAGTATGTGTAAGTACGTATAAGTGCGTGTAAGTGCGTGTAAGTGCGTGTAACTGTGAATACGTGCATGTAAGTGCGTGTAAGTACGTGTAAGCGTGTGTAAGTATGTGTTAGTTCGTGTAAGTACGTGTAAGTTCCTGTAAGTGCGTGTAAGTGTGTGTAAGTGCATGTAAGTACATGTAAGTGTGTGTAAGTGTGTATAAGTGTGTATAAGTACGTGTACGTATGTGTAAGTACATGTAAGTACATATAAGTACGTGTAAGTGTGTGCAAGTGCATGTTAGTGTGTGTAAGTACGTGTAAGTGCATGGAAGTGTGTGTAAGTGTGTGTAAGTACGTATAAGTACGTGTAAGTGCATGTAAGTGCATGTAAGTGCGTGTAAGTACGTGTAAGTGTGTAAGTACGTATAAGTATGTGTAAGTTCGTGTAACCGAATGTAAGTTCGTGTAAGTGCGTGCAAGTGCGTGTAAGTGCGTGTAAGTGCGTGAAAGTGCGTGTAAGTGTGTGTAAGTGCGTGTAAGTGTGTGTAAGTGCATGAAAGTGCGTGTAAGTACATGTAAGTGTGTGTAAGTACGTGTAAGTGCGTATAAGTATGTGTAAGTTCGTGTAAGTGTGTGTAATGGGTCTAACTGCATGTAAGTGCGTGTAACTGCGTGTAAGTGTGTGTAATGGGTCTAACTGCATGTAAGTGCGTGTAACTGCGTGTAAGTGTGTGTAATGGGTCTAACTGCATGTAAGTGCGTGTAACTGCATGTAAGTGTGTGTAAGTGCGTGTAAGTGTGTGTAAGTGCATGAAAGTGCGTGTAAGTACATGTAAGTGTGTGTAAGTACGTGTAAGTGCGTATAAGTATGTGCTAGTTTGTGTAAGTGAATGTAAGTTTGTGTAAGTGTGTGTAAGTATGTGTAAGTGTGTGTAAGTATGTGTAAGTGCGTGTAAGTGCGTGTAAGTATGTGTAAGTGCGTTTAAGTGCGTGTAAGTGCGTGTAAGTGCATGTATGTATGTATAAGTGCGTGTAAGTGCGTGTTAGTACGTGTGAGTACGTGTAAGAGCGTATAAGTGCATGTAAATGTGTATAAGTGCAGTTTAAGTTCATGTAAGTGAGTGTAAGTGCGTGTAAGTACGTGTAAGTATGTGTAAGTGCGTGTAAGTGCGTGTACGTACGTGTAAGTGCGTGTAAGTGCGTGTAAGTACGTGTAAGTGCTAAAAGTGCGTGTAAGTGCATGTAAGTGCATGTAAGTGCATGTAAGTGCGTGTAAGTGCAGTTTAAATTCATGTAAGTGTGTGTAAGTGCGTGTAGGTGCGTGAACGTATGTGTAAGTGCGTGTAAGTGTGTATAGGTGCGTGTAAGTGCAGTTAAAGTGGGTGTAGTTTTTTGTAAGTTCATGTAAGTGTGTGTAAGTCCGTGTAAGTGCGTGTAAGTGTATGTAAGTACTTGTAAGTACATCTAAGTGTGTGTAAGTGCGTCTAAGTGCGTGTAAGTGCGTGTAACTGTATGTAAGTGCATGTAAGTGCGTGTAAGTGTGTTTGAAGTGTGTGTAAGATCGTGAAAGTGCGTATAAGTAAGCATGAGAAAAAAATATCCGCTATCCGGGGTATCCGCACTATCCGTCCAGTATCCGGATAGCGGATAATACCTGGAAAACAATGTAGAAGGATATCCGGATACATCCGGATGTATCCGGATGTGGATATCAGCTGGAGATATGTGGCCTTTTCGGAAGGTGTCCGTGAGTATCCGGAGCTATCCGCTGGTATCCATACAAGTATCCGGATGTATCCGTATTCTATCCTTTGAATTTTCCGGATAGTGCAAGTATCCGCAAGTATCCGTAAGTATCCGGATATTCGAGGTAACTATCCGGATAGTGGATACCTGACTGGTGAATATATCCGGATTGCGGATACCTCCAAAAAGGGATGAATATATCCGGATTCTCATGCCTATGTGTAAGTGCGTGTAAGTGCGTGTAAGTGCATATAAGTGCGTGTAAGTGGGTGTAAGTGCGTGTTAGTGCATGTAGGTGTGTGTAAAAGCGTATAAGTGTGTGTAAGTGTGTGTAAATGCATGTAAGTGCATGTAAGTGCGTGTAAGTGCATGTAAGTGCATGTAAGTGCATGTAAGTGCGTGTAACTGCGTATAAGTGCGTGTAAGTGCGTGTAAGTATGTGTAAGTACATGTAAGCATGAATAAGTGCATGGAAGGGCGTATACGTGCGTGTAAGTGCGTGTAAGTGCGTGAAAGTATGTGTGAGTACGGGTGAGTACGTGTAAGTATGTAAAAGTGCGTGTAAGTGCGTGTAAGTGTGTGTGAGTACGTGTAAGTGTGTGTAAGTGTGTGTAAGTGCATGTAAGTGCGTGTAATTTTGTGTAAGTGCGTGTAAATGCGTGAAAGTACGTGTAAGTACGTGTAAGTGCATGTAAGTGCATGTAAGTAAGAATAAGTACGTGTAAGAGCGTGCAAGAGCGTGTGAGAGCATGTATGTGCGTATAAGTGCGTGTAAGTGCGTGTAAGTGTGTATAAGTATGTGTAAGTGCGTGTAAGTGCATGTAAGTTCGTGTAAGTGTATGTAAGTGCGTGTAAGTACATGTAAGTGCATGTAAGTGCGTGTAAGTGCGTGTAAGTGCAAGAAAGTATGTGCGTGTAAGTACGTGTAAGTGCGCGTAAGTGCGTGTAAGTGCGTGTACGTACGTGTAAGTGCGTGTAAGTACGTATAAGTGCGTAGAAGTGTGTATAAGTGCGTGTAAGTACGTATAAGTGCGTGTAAGTGCGTGTAAGTGCAGTTTAAGTTCGTGTAAGTGCGTGTAAGTGCATGTAAGTGCATGTAAGTATGTGTAAGTGTGTATAAGTGCATGAAAGTGCGTGTACGTACGTGTAAGTACGTGTAAGTACGTGTAAGTGCAAGTAAGTGCGTGTAAGTACGTGTAAGTGCATGTAAGCACGTGTAAGTGCGTGTAAGTGCGTGTAAGTG
>SZWC01000216.1:230155-241408 GCA_023375785.1 Penium margaritaceum | reverse complement strand
CGTGTAAGTGTGTGTAAGTACGTGTAAGTGCGTGTTAGTATATGTAAGTACGTATAAGTGTGTGTAAGTACGTGTAAGTGTGTATAAGTACGTATTAATGCGTGTAAGTGCGTGTAAGTGCATGTGAGTGCGTGTGAGTGCGTGTAAGTATGTGTAAGTATGTGTAAGTGCCTGCAAGTGTATGTAAGTACATGTCAGTGTGTGTAAGTGCGTGTATGTGCGTGAAAGTGTGTGTAAAAACGTGTAAGTTCGTGTAAGTGCGTGTAAGTGCGTTTAAGTATGTGTAAGTGCAAGAACGTGCGTGTAAGTGCGTGTAAGTGTGTGTAAGTGCGTATAAGTACGTGTAAGTTCGTGTAAATGCATGTAAGTTCCTGTGAGTGTGTGTAAGTGCGTATAAATGCGTGTAAGTGCGTGTAAGTGCGTGTAAGTGTGTGTAAGTGCGTGTAAGTGCGTGTAAGTGCATGTAAGTATGTGTAAGTATGTGTAAGTACAAGTAAGTACGTGTAAGTGCGTGTAAGTGTGTGTAAGTACGTGTAAATATGTGAAAGTGTGTGTAAGTGTGTGTAAGTGCGTGTAAGTGCATGTAAGTATGTGTAAGTATGTGTAAGTACAAGTAAGTACGTGTAAGTGCGTGTAAGTGTGTGTAAGTACGTGTAAATATGTGAAAGTGTGTGTAAGTGTGTGTAAGTGCGTGTAAGTACGTGTAAGTACGTGCAAGTATGTGTAAGTACGTGTATGTGTGTGTAAGTGTGTTTAAGTGCGTGTAAGTGCGTGTAAGTGCGTGTAAGTACGTGTAAGTACGTGTAAGTACGTGTGAGTACGTGTACGTTTGTGTAAGTGACTGTCAGTTCGTGTAAGTGCGTGTAAGTACATGTAAGTGCGTGTAAGTACGTGTAAGTGCGTATAAGTGTGTGTAAATGCGTGTAAGTGCATGTAAGTGCGTGTAAGTGCGTGTAAGTGCATGTAAGTGCGTGTAAGTGCATGTAAGTATGTGTAAGTTTATGTAAGTGAATGTAAGTTCGTGTAAGTGTGTGAAAGTACATGTAAGTGCGTGTAAGTGCGTATAAGTGCGTGTAAGTGTGTATATGTGTGTGTAAGTGCATGAAAGTGCGTGTACGTGTGTGTAAGTGCGTGTTAGTGCGTGTGAGTGCATGTAAGAGCGTGTAAGGGCATACAAGTGCGTGTAAGTGCGGTTTACGTTCGTGTAAGTGAGTGTAAGTGTGTGTAAGTACGTGTACGTTTTTGTAAGTGCGTGTAAGTGTGTGTAAGTGCTAAAAGTGAGTGACAGTGCGTATAAGTGCGTGTAAGTATGTGTAAGTGCATGTAAGTGCATGTAAGTGTATGTAAGTGCGTGTAAGTACGTGTAAGTACGTATAAGTGTGTGTAAGTGCGTGTTAGTGCATGTAAGTGCGTGTAAGTGCGTATAAGTATGTGTAAGTGTGTGTAAGTATGTATAAGTGCGTGTAAGTGTGTGTAAGTGCGTGTGAGTGCGCGTACGTATGTATAAGTGCGTGTAAGTGCATGTAAGTGTGTGTACGTGCGTGTAAGTGTGTGTAAGTGTGTGTAAGTTTGTGTAAGTGTGTGTTAATGCGTGTAAGTGCGTGTAAGTATGTGTTAGTGCGTGTAAGTGCGTGTAAGTGTGTGTAAGTGTGTGTAAGTTTGTGTAAGTGTGTGTTAATGCGTGTAAGTGCGTGTAAGTATGTGTTAGTGCATGTAAGTGCGTGTAAGTGTGTGTAAGTGCGTGTAAGTTCGTATAAGTGTGTCTAAGTGCATGTAAGTACTTATAAGTGCGTGAAAGTGCGTGTAAATGCGTGTAAGTGCAAGAAAGTACGTGTAAGTGCGTGTAAGTGCGTGTAAGTGCGTATAAGTACGTGTAAGTTTGTGTAAGTGCATGTAAGTGCGTGTAAGTGCAAGAAAGTACGTGTAAGTGCGTGTAAGTGCGTGTAAGTGCGTATAAGTACGTGTAAGTTTGTGTAAGTGCATGTAAGTTCCTGTGAGTGTGTGTAAGTGTGTGTACGTGCGTGTAAGTGCGTGTAAGTGTGTGAAAGTTTGTTTAAGTGCCTGTAAGTACGTGTAAGTATTTGTTAGTGCAAGTAAGTGCATGTGAGTGCATATAAGTGTGTGTATGTGCGTGTAAGCACGTGTAAGTGCGTATAAGTGCATGTAAGTACATGTAAGTGCGTTTACATACGTGTAAGTGCGTGTAAGTTTGTGTAAGTGCGTGTAAGTGTGTGTAAGTGCGTGTAAGCCCGTGTAAGTGCGTGTAAGTACGTGTAAGTATGCGTAAGTACGTGTACGTTCATGTAAGTGACTGTCAGTTCGTGTAAGTGCGTGTTAGTGATTATAAGTGCGTGTAAGTGCGTGTAAGTGTGTGTAAGTGCATGTAAGTTCATATAAGTGTGTGTAAATGCGTGTAAGTACGTGTAAGTGCGTGTAAGTGCGTGTAATTACGTGTACGTATGTGTAAGTGAATGTACGTTTGTGTAAGTGTGTGTAAGTACGTGCATGTAAGTGTGTGTAAGTGCATATAAGTACGTGTACATACGTGTAAGTGCGTGTAAGTGCGTGTAAGTGCGTGTAAGTCTGTGTAAGTGCGTGTAAGTACGTGTAAGTACATGTAAGTACGTGTAAGTTCGTGTAAGTGACTGTCAGTTCGTGTAAGTGCGTGTAAGTGGATGTAAGTGCGTGTAAGTGCGTGTAAGTGTGTGTAAGTACGTATAAGTGCATATAAGTGTGTGTAAATACGTGTAAGTACGTGTAAGTGTGTGTAAGTGTGTGTAATTACGTGTACGTATGTGTAAGTGAATGTACGTTCGTGTAAGTGTGTGTAAGTATGTGTAAGTACATGTAAGTGTGTGTAAGTGCGTGTAGGTGCGTATAAGTGGGTGTAAGTGTGTGTAAGTGCGTGTAAGTGCGTGTAAGTGCTTGTAAGTGCGTGTAAGTATGTGTAAGTGCGTCTAAGTGCATGTAAGTGCATGTAAGTGCGTGTAAGTGTGTATAAGTGCGTATAAGTACGTATAAGTAAGTGTAAGTGCATATAAGTACGTGCAAGTGCGTGTAAGTGCGTATAAGTGTGGTGTAAATACGTGTAAGTGTGTGTAAGTGCATGTAAGTGTGTATAATTGCATATACGTGCGTATAAGTGCGTGTAAGTGCATGTAAGTGCGTGTTAGTACGTGTAAGTGTATGTAAAAGCGTGTAAGTATGTGTACGTGCGTGTAAGTGCTTATAAGTACTTGTAAGTGCGTGTAAGTGCATGTAAGTGCGTGTAGGTACGTGTAAGTACGTGTAAGTGCGTGTAAGTGCATGTAAGTGCGTGTAGGTACGTGTAAGTACGTGTAAGTGCGTGTAAGTGTGTATAAGTGTGTGTAAGTGTGTGTAAGTACGTGTAAGTGCGTGTAAGCGTGTATAAGTGTGTGTAAGTGTGTGTAAGTGCGTGTAAGTGCGTGTATGTACGTGTAAGTACGTGTAAGTTTGTGTAAGTGTGTGTAAATGCTTGTAAGTACATGTAAGTGCGTGTAAATGTGTGTAATGGCATGTAAGTACGGTTAAAGTTTGTGTGAGTGCGTGTGAGTGCGTGTAAGTGCGTATAAGTGTATATATGTGTGTATAAGTGCGTGTAAGTGCAGTTTAAGTCCGTGTAAGTGCGTATACGTGCGTGTAAGTACGTGTATGTACGTGTAAGTGTATGTAAGTGTATGTAAGTGCGTGTAAGTGTGTGGAAGTATGTGTAAGTGCGTGTAAGTGCGTATAAGTATGTGTAAGTGCGTGCAAGTGCTTATAAGTGCATGTTAGTGCATGTAAGTGTGTATAAGTGCGTGTAAGTGCGTATACGTGCGTGTAAGTACGTGTAAGTGTTTGTAGGTGCGTGTACGTACGTATAAGTGTGTGTAAGTGTGTGTAAGTGCATGTAAGTGTGTGTAAGTATGTATACGTTCGTGTAAGTGCGTGTAAGTGCATGTACGTGCGTGTAAGTGCGTGTAAGTGCGTCTAAGTGCGTGTAAGTGCGTGTAAGTACGTGTACGTGTGCGTGTAAGTATGTGTAAGTGCATGTAAGTGTGGTGTAAGTATGAGTAAGTTGGTGTAAGTGCATGTTAGTATGTAGAAGTGTGTATAAGTGCGTGTAAGTGTCTGTAAGTGCGTGTAAGTGCGTGTAAGTACGTATAAGTGCGTGTAAGTGTCTCTTAGTGCGTATAAGTGTGTGTAAAAGCGTATAAGTGTGTGTAAGTGCATGTAAGTGCGTGTAAGTGAATGTAAGTGCATGTAAGTGCATGTAAGTGCGTGTAAGTGCGTGTAACTGTGTGTAAGTCCGTGTAAGTGTGTAAGTGCACGTACATGCGAGTAAGTGCGTGTAAGTACGTGTAAGTGCGTGTACGTACATGGAAGTACGTGTAAGTGCGTGTAACTGCGTATAAGTACGTGTAAGTGTGTGTAAGTGCGTATAAGTACGGTTTAGGTTCGCGTAAGTGCGTGTAAGTGTGTGTAAGTACGTATAAGTGTGTATAAGTGCGTCTAAGTGCGTGTAAGTGCGTATAAGTACAGTTTAAGTGGGTGTAATTTTGTGTATGTTCGTATAAAAGCGTGTAAGTGCGTCTAAGCGCGTGTAAGTGAGTGTAAGTACAACTAAGTACGCATAAGTACGCGTAAGTATGTGAAAGTGCATGTAAGTGTGTGTAAGTGCGTGCAAGTACGTGTTAGTGTGTGTATGTGTGTGTAAGTGTGTGTAAGTACGTGTAAGTGCATGTAAGTGCGTGTAAGTACGTGTAGGTGCGTGTAGGTACGTGTAAGTGTGTGTAAGTGCATGTAAGTGCGTATAAGTGCGTGTAAGTGCATGTAAGTGTGAGTAAGTGTGTGTAAGTGCATGTAAGTACGTGTAAGTGTGTGTAAGTGTGTGTAAGTATGTGTAAGTGCGTGTAAGTGCGTGTAAGTGTGTGTAAGTACGTGTAAGTGTGTGTAAGTGCGTGTAAGTGCGTGTAGGTGCGTGTAGGTACGTGTAAGTGTGTGTAAGTGCATGTAAGTGCGTATAAGTGCGTGTAAGTGCATGTAAGTGTGAGTAAGTGTGTGTAAGTGCATGTAAGTACGTGTAAGTGTGTGTAAGTGTGTGTAAGTATGTGTAAGTGCATGTAAGTACGTGTAAGTGCATGTAAGTGTGTGTAAGTGTGGTTTGAGTGTATGTAAGTTTGTGTAAGTGCGTGTAAGTACGTACACGTATGGGTAAGTGCGTGTAAGTGTGTATAAGTACGTGTAAGTGTGTGTAAGTGCGTGTAAGTAGGTGTAAGCATGTGTAAGTGTGTGTTAGTGCGTGTAAGTGTGTGCAAAAGCGTATAAGTGCGTGTAAGTGTGTATAAGTGCATGTAAGTGCGTGTAAGTACATGTAAGTGCGTGTAAGTGCATGTAACTGTGTGTAAGTATGTGTAAGTGCGTGTATGTGCGTGTAAGTTCATGTAAGTATGTGTAAGTTTGTATAAGTGTGTGTAAGTGTGTGTAAGTGCATATAAGTACGTGTAATTGTATGTACGTTTGTGTAAGTATGTGTAAATGCGTGTAAGTGTGTGTAAGTGCATGTAAGTACGTGTAAGTGCATGTAATTATGTGTAAGTGCGTGTAAGGTCGTATCAGAGCGTGTAAGAGCGTGTAAGTGTGTGTAAGTGCGTGTAAGTGCATGTAAGTGTGTGTATGTGCGTATAAGTGTGTGTAAGTGCCTGTAAGTTTGTGTAAGTGCGTGTAAGTGCATGTAAGTGTGTGTATGTGCGTATAAGTGTGTGTAAGTGCCTGTAAGTTTGTGTAAGTGCGTGTAAGTGCGTGTAAGTACGTGTAAGTGCGTGTAAGTGCGTGTAAGTATGTGTAAGTATGTGTAAGTGTGTGTAAGTATGTATAAGTACATGTAAGTGCGTGTAAGTATGTGAAAGTACATGTAAGTACGTGTAAGTTCATGTAAATGAATGTAAGTTTGTGTAAGTGCGGGTAAGTGCGTGTAAGTGCGTGTAAGTGCGTGTAAGTGCGTGTAAGTGCGTGTAAGTGCGTGTAAGTGTGTGTAAGTGTGTGTAAGTGCGTGTAAGTGTGTGTAAGTGTTTGTAAATACGTGTAAGTGCGTGTAAGTACGTGTTAGTTTGTGTAAGTGAATGTAAGTTTGTGTAAGTGCGTATAAGTGCCTGTAAGTGCGTATTTGTGCGTGTAAGTGCGTATAAGTGCGTATAAGTGCGTGTAAGTGCGTGTAAGTGTGTGTTAGTGCGTATAAGTGATTTTGTGTAAGTTTGTGTAAGTGCGTGTAAGTGCGTGTAAGTGCGTATAATTGTGTGTAAGTGCGTGTAAGTGCGTATAAGTGTGTGTAAGTGCATATAAGTACGTATAAGTGCGTGCAAGTATGTGTAAGTACGTGATAGTACGTGTAAGTGTGTGCAAGTGCATGTAAGTGTGTGTAAGTGCGTCTTAGTATGTATAAGTATGTGTAGGTGCATGAAGGTGCGTGTAAGTGTGTGTAAGTATGTGTAAGTGCGTGTAAGTACGTGTAAGTACGTGTAAGTGCATGTTAGTGCGTGTAAGTGTGTGTAAGTATGTGTAAGTGCGTGTAAGTACGTGTAAGTACGTGTAAGTGCATGTTAGTGCGTGTAAGTGTATGTAAGTGCGTATAAGTGTGTGTAAGTGCGTCTAAGTGCGTGTAAGTATGTCGAAGTGCCTGTAAGTGCATATAAGTACGTGTAAGTGCGTGTGAGTGCGTGTAAGTGTGGTTGAAGTGCGTATACGTTCGTGTAAGTGCATGTAAGTAGGCATTAGAAAACAATATCCGCTATCCGGGGTATCCGCACTATCCTTCCAGTATCCGGATAGCAGATAGTACCTTGAAAACAACTTAGAAGGATATCCGGATACATCCGTATATATCTGGATGTGGATATCAGCTGGAGATATGTGGCTTTTTCTGAAGGTGCCCGTGAGTATCCGAAGGTATCCGCTGGTATCCGTACAAGTATCGGGGTGTATCCGTACTTCTATCCGTTGAACTATCCGGTTAGTGCAAGTATCCGCAAGTATCCGTAAGTATCCGGATATTTGAGGTAACTATCCAGATAGCGGATACCTGACTGTTGAAAATATCCGGATAGCGGATACCTCCAAATAGGGACAGATATATCTGGATTTTCATGCCTATGTGTTAGTGCGTATAAGTGTGTGTAAGTGCGTATAAGTGCGTGTAAGTGTGTGTAAGTAGGTGTAAGTGTGTGTTAGTGTGTGTAAGTGTGTGTAAAGGTGTATAAGTGCGTGTAAGTATGTTTAAGTGTGTGTAAGTGCATGTAAGTGTGTATAAGTGCATGTAAGTGCGTGTAAGTGTGTGTAAGTATGTATAAGTGCGTGTAAGTGCGTGTAAGTGTGTGTAAGTACGTGTAAGTACGTGTAAGTGCGTGTAAGTGTGTGTAAGTATGTATAAGTGCGTGTAAGTGCGTGTAAGTGTGTGTAAGTACGTGTAAGTACGTGTCAGTGCGTGTAAGTGTGTGTAAGTGCCTTTAAGTGCGTATAAGTGCGTGTAAGTGTGTGTAAGTGCATATAAGTGCATATAAGTGCGTGTGAGTGTGTGTGAGTACGTGTAAGTATGTATAAGTGCATGTAAATGTGTATAAGTGCGTATAAGTGTGTATCAGTATGTGTAAGTGCCTTTAAGTACATGTAAGTGTGTATAAGTGCGTGTAAGTTTGTGTAAGTGCGTATAAATGCGTGTAAGTGCGTGTAAGTGCATGTAAGTGTGTGTAAGTGCATATATGTATGTATCAGTGCGTGTAAGGTCATGTGAGAGTGTGTGAGAGAGTGTAAATGCGTATAAGTACGTATAAGTACGTGTAAGTGTGTGTAAGTGCGTGTAAGTGCGTGTAAGTGCATGTAAGTACGTGTACGTTCGTGTAAGTGTGCGTAAGTACATGTGAGTGTGTGTAACTGCGTGTACGTGCGTATAAGTGCATGTAATGCGTGTAAGTGCGTGAAAGTACGTGTAAGTTCGTGTAAGTGCGTGTAAATTCCTGTAAGTACATGTAAGTACATGTAAGTGTGTGTAAGTGCGTGTAAGTGCGTGTAAGTGCGTGTAAGTACGTGTAAGTATGTGTAAGTGCGTGTAAGTACGTGTAAGTAGGTGTAAGTGCAAGTAAGTGCGTGTAAGTATGTGTAAGTGCATGTGAGGCGTAAAAGTACGTGTAAGTGTGTATAAGTGCATGTAAGTGCATGTAAGTGCGTGTAAGTGCGTGTAAGTGCGTGTAAGTGCGTGTAAGTGTGTGTAAGTGTGAGTAAGTACGTGTAAGTGCATGTAAGTGTATGTAAGTGCGTGTAAGTGCGTGTAAGTGTGTGTAAGTGCGTATAAGTACGTGTGAGTTTGTGTAAGTGAATGTAAGTTTGTGTAAGTGCGTGTAAGTATGTGTAAGTGTGTGTAAGTGCGTATAAGTGCGTGTAAGTGCGTGTAAGTACGTGTAAGTATGTGTAAGTACGTGTAAGTTTGTGTTAGGGAATATAAGTTCGTGTAAGTGCGTGTAAGTGCGTGTAAGTGCGTGTAAGTACGTGGTAAGTGTGTGTAATACGTGTAAGTGCTTGTAAATACGTGTAAGTGTGTGTAAGTGTGTATGAGTGCGTGTGAGTGCATGTAAGTATGTGTAAGTGCGTGTAAGTGCATGTAAGTACGTGTAAGTGTGTGTAAGTGTGTATGAGTGCGTGTGAGTGCATGTAAGTATGTGTAAGTGCGTGTAAGTGCATGTAAGTACGTGTAAGTACGTCTCAGTACGTGTAAGTGCGTGTAAGTGCGCGTTAATGCGTGTACGTTTGTGTAAGTGCGTGTAAATGCGTGTAAGTATGTGTAAGTGCATGTAAGTGCGTATAAGTGCATGTAAGAATGTGTAAGTGCGTATAAGGTCGTGTAAGAGCGTATGAGAGCGTGTAAGTACGTACAAGTGCGTGTACGTGCGTGTAAGTGCGTATACGTTTGTGTAAGTGCGTGTAAGTGCGTGAAAGTACGTGTAAGTACGTGTAACTGCATGTAAGTGCGTGTAAGTGCGTGTAAGTACGTGTAACTGCATGTAAGTGCGTGTAAGTGCGTGTAAGTACGTGTAACTGTATGCAAATATGTGTAAGTATGTGTAAGTGCATGTAAGTGCGTGTAAGGGTGTGTAAATGCATGTAAGTACGTGTAAGTACGTGTAAGTTTGTGTAAGTGCGTGTGAATGCGTGTAAGTGCGTGTGTGTAAGTGCGTGTAAGTGCATATAAGTATGTATAAGTACCTATAAGGTCGTGCAAGAGCGTGTGAGAGCATGTAAGTGTGTGTAAGCGCGTGTTAAGACGTGTAAGTACATGTAAGTGTGTGTAAGTACGTGTAAGTACGTGTAAGTGCGTGTAAGTGCGTGTACGTTCATGTAAGTGCGTATAAGTATGTGTAAGTGCATGTAAGTGTGTGTAAGTGCAAGAAAGTGTGTGTAAGTACATGCAAGTGTGTATAAGTGTGTGTAACTGCGTGTACGTGCATGTAAGTGTGTGTAAGTGTGTATAAGTGCGTGAACGTACGTGTAAGTTTGTGTAAGTACGTATAAGTTAATGTAAGTGCATGTAAGTGCATGTAAGTGCATGTAAGTGTGTGTAAGTGTGTGTAAGTGCGTGTAAGTGCGTGTAAGTATGTGTAAGTGCGAGTAAGTACGTGTAAGTATGTGTAAGTGCAAGTAAGTGCGTGTAAGTGCGTGTAAGTACGTGTAAGTGCCTGTAAGCATGTGTAAGTGCGTGTAAGTGCGTACAGGTACGTGTAAGTGTGTGTAAGTACGTGTAAGTGCGTGTAAGTGCGTATAAGTGCATGTAAGTGCGTGTACAAGCGTGTAAGTACATGTTAGTGTGTGTAAGTGCGTGTAAGTGCGTGTAAGTGCGTGTAAGTATGTGTAAGTTTGTGTAAGTGAATGTAAGTTCGTGTAAGTGCGTATAAGTGTGTGTAAGTACGTGTAAGTGCGTGTAAGTATATGTAAGTACGTGTAAGTGTGTGTAAGTGCATGTAAGTGCGTGTAAGTGCGTACAAGTGCGTATAAGTGCGTTTAAGTGTGTGTAAATACATGTAAGTTTGTGTAAGTAAATATATGTTCATGTTAGTGCATGTTAGTGTGTATAAGTACGTATAAGTGCGTGTAAGTACGTGGTAAGTACGTGTAAGTGCGTGTAAGTGTGTGTAAGTGCGTATAAGTATGTGTAAGTGTGTGTAAGTGCGTGTAAGTACGTGGTAAGTACGTGTAAGTGCGTGTAAGTGTGTGTAAGTGCGTATAAGTATGTGTAAGTGTGTGTAAGTGTGTGGAAGTGCGTGTAAGTACGTTTTAGTGCGTGTGAGTGCGTGTAAGAGCGTGTAAGTGCATGTAAGTGCGTACAAGTGTGATTTATGTTCGTGTAAGTGAGTGTTAGTGCGTGTAAGTACGTGTAAGTTTGTATAAGTGTGTGTAAGTGTGTGTAAGTGCTAAACGTGCGTGTAAGTGTGTGTAAGTACGTGTAAGTGTATGTAAGTACGTGTAAGTACAGTTTAAGTTGGTGCGAGTGCGTGTAAGTGCGTGTAACTGAGTGTAAGTGCGTGTAAGTATGTGTAAGTGCGTGAAAGTGCGTGTAAGTGCGTATAAGTATGTATAAGTACATGTAAGTTCGTGTAAGTATGTGTAAGTGTGTGTAAGTGCGTGTAAGTACGTGTAAGTACGTGTAAGTACGTGTAAGTGCAAGTAAATGTGTGTAAGTATATGTAAGTATGTATAAGTATGTGTAAGTTTGTGTAAGTGCGTGAAAGTGCGTGTAAGTGCGTGTAAGTGCGTGTAAGTGTGTGTAAGTGCGTGTAAGTGTGGTTTAAGTATGTGTAAGTACGTGTAAGTGCATGTAACTGCGTGTAAGTGTGTGTAAGTGTATGTAAGTGTGTGTAAGTGCATGTGAGTACAGTTTAAGTGGGTGTAAGTTTGTGTAAGTGCGTGTAAGTGTGTTTAAGTGCATTTAAGTGCGTGTAAGTGCGTATAAGTGCGTGTAAGTGTGTGTAAGTGCGTGTAAGTGCGGTTTAAGTATGTGTAAGTACGTGTAAGTGCATGTAACTGCGTGTAAGTGTGTGTAAGTGTATGTAAGTGTGTGTAAGTGCGTGTGAGTACAGTTTAAGTGGGTGTAAGTTTGTGTAAGTGCGTGTAAGTGTGTTTAAGTGCATTTAAGTGCGTGTAAGTGCGTATAAGTGCGTGTAAGTGTGTGTAAGTGCGTGGAAGTGCGTGTAAGTGCGTGTAAGTGCGTGT
>SZWC01000216.1:215023-230099 GCA_023375785.1 Penium margaritaceum | reverse complement strand
GTGTAAGTACGTGTAAGTGCGTGTAAGTGCGTGTAAGTGTGTGTAAGTGCGTGTAAGTGCGTGTAAGTGCGTGTAAGTGCGTGTAAGTGTGTGTAAGTGCGTGTAAGTGCGTGTAAGTGGGTGTAAGTGCGTGTAAGTGCGTTTAAGTACGTGTAAGTGCGTGTAAGTGCGTGTAAGTGCGTGTAAGTGCCTTTAAGTGCGTGAAAATGCGTACAAGTGCGTGTAAGCGTGTATCAGTGCGTGTAAGTGCCTATAAGTGTGTGTAAGTGTGTATAAGTGTGTGTAAGTTTGTGTACGTACGTGTAAATGCGTGTAAGTGCGTGTAAGTGCATGTAAGTACGTGTAAGTACATGTGAGTATGCGTAAGTGCGTGTAAGGTCGTATAAGAGCGTGTGAGAGCGTGTAAATGCGTGTAAGTACGTTTAAGTGCATGTAAGTGTGTGTAAGTGCGTGTAAGTGCGTGAGTACGTATGTAAGTGCGTGTAAGTGCGTGTAAGTACGTGTAAGTGTGTGTAACTGCGTGTACGTGTGTATAAGTGCATGTAATGCGTGTAAGTGCGCGAAAGTACGTGTAAGTTCGTGTAAGTGCGTGTAAATTCCTGTAAGTATATGTAAGTGCATGTAAGCTTGTGTAAGTTCGTGTAAGTGTGTGAAAGTGCGTGTAAGTACGTGTAAGTGTGTGTAAGTACGTGTAAGTACGTGTAAGTACGTGTAAGTACAAGTAAGTGCGTGTAAGTATGTGTAAGTGCATGTAAGTGCGTATAAGCACGTGTAAGTGCGTGTAAGTGCGTGTAAGTGCGTGTAAGTGTGTGTAAGTGTGTGTAAGTACGTGTAAGTGCATGTAAGTGCGTGTAAGTACGTGTAAGTGCGTGTAAGTGCATGTAAGTGCGTATAAGTACGTGTGAGTTTGTGTAAGTGAATATAAGTTCGTGTAAGTACGTGTAAGTGTGTGTAAGTGCGTGTGCGTGCGTGTAAGTGTGTGTAAGTGCATGTAAGTGCGTGTAAGTACGTGTAAGTACGTGTAAGTTTGTGTTAGGGAATATAAGTTCGTGTAAGTGCGTGTAAGTGCGTGTAAGTGCGAGTAAGTGCGTGTAAGTACGTGGTAAGTGTGTGTAAGTACGTGTAAGTGATTGTAAGTACGTGTAAGTGTGTGTAAGTACGTGTGAGTGTGTATGAGTGCATGTAAGTATGTGTAAGTGCGTGTAAGTGTGTGTAGGTGCATGTAAGTACGTCTCAGTACGTGTAAGTGTATGTAAGTGCGTGTAAGTGCGTGTTAATGCGTGTACGTTTGTGTAAGTGCGTGTAAATACGTGTAAGTATGTGTAAGTGCATGTGAGTGCGTATAAGTGCATGTAAGAATGTGTAAGTGTGTGTAAGGTTGTGTAAGAGCGTATGAGAGCGTGTAAGTGCGTACAAATGCGTGTAAGTGCGTGTAAGTGCGTGTAAGTTTGTTCAAGTGCGTGTAAGTGCGTGTAAGTGCGTGTCAGTGCGTGTAACTGCATGTAAGTGTGTGTAAGTGTGTATAAATACGTGTAAGTATGTGTAAGTGCATGTAAGTGTGTGTAAGGGTGTGCAAGTGCATGTAAGTACATGTAAGTACGTGTAAGTTTATGTAAGTGCGTGTGAATGCGTGTAAGTGCGTATACGTGCGTGTAAGTGCGTGTAAGTGCATGTAAGTATGTGTAAGTACCTATAAGGTCGTGTAAGAGCATGTGAGAGCATGTAAGTGCGTGTAAGCGCGTGTAAGTACGTGTAAGTGCGTGTAAGTGCATGTAAGTATGTGTAAGTACCTATAAGGTCGTGTAAGAGCATGTGAGAGCATGTAAGTGCGTGTAAGCGCGTGTAAGTACGTGTAAGTGCATGTAAGTACGTGTAAGTACGTGTAAGTACGTGTAAGTGCGTGTAAGTACGTGTACGTTCATGTAAGTACGTATAAGTGCATGTAAGTGGGTGTAAGTATGTGTAAGTGCATGTAACTGTGTGTAAGTGCAAGAAAGTGTGTGTAAGTACATGTAAGTGTGTGTAAGTGTGTGTAACTGCGTGTATGTGCATGTAAGTGTGTGTAAATGCATGTAAGTACGTGAAAGTACGTGTAAGTTTGTGTAAGTGCAAAAACGTTCATGTAAGTGTATGTAAGTAGATGTAAGTGCGTGTAAGTGCGTGTACGTGCGTGTAAGTGGGTGTAAGTGCGTGTAGGTATGTGTAAGTGCATGTAAGTATGTGTAAGTGCAAGTAAGTGCGTGTAAGTACGTGTAAGTACGTGTAAGTGCCTGTAAGCACGTGTAAGTGCGTGTAAGTACGAACAAGTACGTGTAAGTGTGTGTAAGTACGTGTAAGTACGTGTAAGTGCATGTAAGTGCATGTAAGTGTGTGTAAAAGCGTGTAAGTACGTGTAAGTGTGTGCAAATGCGTATAAGTACGTGTAAGTGCGTGTAAGTACGAACAAGTACGTGTAAGTGTGTGTAAGTACGTGTAAGTACGTGTAAGTGCATGTAAGTGCATGTAAGTGTGTGTAAAAGCGTGTAAGTACGTGTAAGTGTGTGCAAATGCGTATAAGTACGTGTAAGTGTGCGTAAGTATGTGTAAGTTTGTGTAAGTGAATGTAAGTTCGTGTAAGTGCGTGTAAGTGCGTTTCAGTGCGTGTAAGTGTGGTTTAAGTACGTGTAATTTCGTGTTAGTTTGTGTAAGTGCGTGTAAGTACGTGTAAGTGCGTGTTAGTGCGTGTAAGTGCATGTAAGTGCATGTAAGTGTGTGTAAGTGTGTGTCAGTGTGTGTAAGTGCATATAAGTACGTGTAAGTACGTGTAGGTGCATGTAATTTTGTGTAAGTGCATGTAAGTGCGTGTTAGTGCGTGTAAGTGCGTGTAAGTGTGTGTAAGTGCATATAAGTACGTGTAAGTACGTGTAGGTGCATGTAATTTTGTGTAAGTGCATGTAAGTGCGTGTTAGTGCGTGTAAGTGCGTGTACGTGTGTGTAAGTGCATGTAAGTGTGTGTAAGTACGTGTAAGTTTGTATAAGTGTGTGTAAGTGCGTCTAAGTGCGTGTAAGTTTGTGCAAGTGTGTGTAAGTGTGTGTAAGTTCGTGTAAGTGTGTGTAAGTGCGTCTAAGTGCGTGTAAGTTTGTGCAAGTGTGTGTAAGTGTGTGTAAGTTCGTGTAAGTGCGTGTAAGTGCGTGTAAGTGCGTGTAAGTATGTGTTAGTGCATGTAAGTGCGTGTAAGTCGATGTACGTTCGTGTAAGTATGTGTTAGTGTCTGTACATTCGTGTAAGTGCGTATAAGTACGTGTAAGTGTGTGTAAGTTCGTGTAAGTACGTGTAAGTTTCTGTAAGTGCGTGTAAGTGTGTGTAAGTGCGTTTAAGTGCGTGTAAGTATGTGTAAATGCGTGTAAGTGCGTGTAAGTGCGTGTAAGTGTGTGTAAGTACTCGTAAGTGTATGTAAGTGCGTGTAAGTGCGTGTAAGTATGTGTAAATGCGTGTAAGTGCGTGTAAGTGCGTGTAAGTGTGTGTAAGTACTCGTAAGTGTATGTAAGTGCGTGTAAGTGTGTGTAAGTTCGTGTAAGTGTGTGTAAGTGCGTGTAAGCGCATGTAAGTGCATGTAAGTGCATGTAAGTACGTGTAAGTGCGTTTAAATGCGTGCAAGTGCGTGTAAGTGCATGTAGGTGCGTGGAGTGCGTGTAAGTGCGTGTAAGTGCATGTAGATGCGTGGAGTGCGTGTAAGTGCACGTACGTTTGTGTAGGTGCGTGTAAGTTCGTGTAAGTGCGTGTAAGTATGTGTAAGTTTGTGTAAATGCGTGTAAGTTCGTGTAAGTGCATGTAAGTGCGTGTAAGTGCGTATAAGTACGTGTAAGTGCGTGTTTGTGCATATAAGTGAATGTTAGTACGTGGAAGTGCGTGTAAGTTTGTGTAAGTGCGTGTAAGTACGTGTAAGTGCGTGTAAGTATGTGTACGTGCGTATAAAAGCGTGTATGTGTGTGTAAGTGCGTGTAAGTATGCGTATGTATATATAAGTGTGTATAAGTATGTGTAAGTGTGTGTGTGTGCGTGTAAGTGGGTGTAAGTGCATGTAAGTGTCGTTTACGTTTGTGTAAGTGTGTGTAAGTGCATGTAAGGTCATTAAAGTGCGTGTCAGTGCGCGTAAGTGCGTGTAAGTACGTGTAAGTACGTGTAAGTGCGTGTAAGTACGTGTAAGTGCGTGTAAGTGTGTGTAAGTGCATGTAAGGTCATTAAAGTGCGTGTCAGTGCGCGTAAGTGCGTGTAAGTACGTGTAAGTACGTGTAAGTGCGTGTAAGTACGTGTAAGTGCATGTATGCACGTGTAAGTGCATGTAAGTGAGTGCGTGTAAGTGCAAGTAAGTGTGTGTAAATACGTGTAAGTGTGTGTAAGTGCGTATAAGTGCGTGTAAGTGCATGTTAGTGCATATAAGTGCGTGTAAGTGCGTGTAAGTACGTGTAATTTCGTGTAAGTGCGTGTAAGTGCATGTAAGTGTGTGTAAGTGTGTGTAAGTGCGTGTACGTGCGGTTTAAGTTCGTGTAAGAACGTGTAAGTGCATGTAAGTGTGTGTAAGTGCGTGTACGTGCGGTTTAAGTTCGTGTAAGAACGTGTAAGTGCATGTAAGTGTGTGTCACTGCGTGTAAGTGTGGTTTAAGTGCGTATAATTTTGTGTAAGTTGGTGTAAGTGTGTGTAAGTACATGTAAGCGCGTACAAGTGCGTATAAGTGCGTGTAAGTACGTATAAGTGCATGTAAGTATGTGTAAGTACGTATAAGTACGTGTAAGTGCATGTAAGTGCGTGTTAGTGTATGTAAGTGAGTTTAAGTGCTTGTAAGTGCGTGTAAGTGCGTGTAATTTTGTGTAAGTGCGTGTCAGTGCGTGTTAGTGGGTGTAAGTACATGTAAGTGTGTGTAAGTGCATGTACGTGCGTGTAAGTGTGTGTAAGTGCGTGTAAGTGTGTGTAAGTATGTCTAAGTATGTGTAAGTTCGTGCAAGTACGTATAAGTGTGTGTAAGTTCGTGTAAGTGCGTGTAAGTGCATGTAAGTGTGTGTAAGTGCGTGTAAGTGCGTGTAAATGCGTGTACTTATATGTAAGTGCAGTTTACGTTTGTGTAAGTATGTGTAAGTGCGTGTAAGTTTGTGTAAGTACGTGTAAGTGCATGTAAGTGCATGTAAGTACGTGTGAGTACGTGTAAGTACGTGTAAGTGCAAGTTAGTGTGTGTAAGTATGTGTAAGTGTATGTAAGCACGAGTAAGTGCGTGTAAGTACATGTAAGTGTGTGTTAGTGGATGTAAGTGCGTGTAAGTGCAAGTAAGTGCGTGTAAGTATGTATAAATGCGTGAAAGTGCATGTAAGTGCGTGTAAGTGTGTGTAAGTACGTGTAAGTGCGCGTAAGTACGTGTAAGTATGTATACGTACGTGTATGTTTGTGTAAGTGCGTGTAACTACGTGTAAGTACGTTTAAGTGTGTGTAAGTGCGTGTATGTGTGGTTTAAGTTCATGTAAGTGCGTATAAGTACGTGTCAATGTGTGTAAGTAAGGTTTAAGTGAGTGTAATTTCGTGTAAGTACGTGTAAGTTCGTCTAAGTGCGTGTAAGTGCGTGTAAGTGCATGTAAGTGCGTGTAAGTGCGTGTCAGTGTGTGTAAGTGCGTGTAAGTGCTTGTAAGTACGTGTGGGTACCGGTAAGTTTGTGTAAGTACCTGTAAGTGCATGTTAGTATGTGTAAGTGCCTGTACGTGTGTGTAAGTGCGTGTAAGTGTGTGTAAGTGCGTGTAAAAGCGTGTAAGTGGGTCTAAGTGCGTGTACGTTCGTGCAAGTGCGTGTAAGTGCATGTAAGTTTGTGTAAGTGTGTGTAAGTGCGTGTAAGTGTGTGTAAGTGCGTGTTAGTGCATTTAAGTGCGTGTAAGTATGTGTAAGTTTATGTAAGTGTGCGTTAGTACGTGTACATTCGTGTTAGTGTGTGTAAGTGCGTGTAAGTATGTGTAAGTGCGTGCAAATGTGTGTAAGTTTATGCAAGTGCGTGTAAGTGCGTGTAAGTGCGTGTAAGTGCATGTAAATGCGTGTAAATACATGTAAGTGCGTGTAAGTACGTGTAAGTGTGTGTAAGTGCTCGTAAGTGTGTGTAAGTGCGTGTAAGTACATGTAAGTGCGTGTAAGTTTATGTAAGTGTGTGTAAGTACGTGTAAGTACGTGTAAGTGCGTGTAAGTGCATGTAAGTACGTGTAAGTGCGTGTAAGTGCGTGTAAATGCGTGAAAGTGTATGTAAGTGCGTATAACTGCATGTAGGTGCGTGTAAGTATGTATAAGTGCACGTAAGTTCGTGTAGGTGCGTGTAAGTACGTGTAAGTGCACGTAAGTTCGTGTAAGTGCGTGTACGTATGTGTAAGTACGTGTAAGTGTTTGTAAGTGCGTGTAAGTGCGTGTAAGTGGATATAAGTTCATGTAAGAGCATGTAAGTACGTGTAAGTGCGTGTAAGTGCGTGTAAGTGTATATAAGTGCAGTTTAAGTTTGTGTAAGTACGTATAAGTGCGTGTAAGTTTGTATAAGTGTGTGTAAGTGCGTGCAAGTACGTGTAAGTACGTGTAAGTATGTGTAAGTACGTGTAAGTACAAGTAAGTGCGTGTAAGTATGTGTAAGTGCATGTAAGCACGAGTAAGTGCGTGTAAGTACGTGTAAGTGCGTGTTACTGGCTGTAAGTGCAAGTAAGTGCGTGTACGTACGTGTAAGTGCATGTAAGTGCGTGTAAGTATGTATAAGTGTGTGTAAGTGCGTGTAAATGTGTGTAAGTGCGTGTAAGTGCGTGTAAGTACGTGTACATATGTGTACGTGCTTGTAACTGCGTGTAAGTGTGTATAAGTGTGTGTAAGTGCGTGTAAGTGCGGTTTAAGTTCGTGTAAGTGTGTGTAAGTACGTGTCAGTGCGTGTAAGTGCGGTTTAAGTACGTGTAGTCTTGTGTAAGTTCGTGTAAGTGCGTGTAAGTGGATATAAGTTCATGTAAGAGCATGTAAGTACGTGTAAGTGCGTGTTACTGGCTGTAAGTGCAAGTAAGTGCGTGTAAGTACGTGTACATATGTGTACGTGCTCGTAACTGCGTGTAAGTGTGTATAAGTGTGTGTAAGTGCGTGTAAGTGCGGTTTAAGTTCGTGTAAGTGTGTGTAAGTACGTGTCAGTGCGTGTAAGTGCGGTTTAAGTACGTGTAGTCTTGTGTAAGTTCGTGTAAGTTTGTGTAAGTACGTGTAAGTGCGTGTAAGTGTGTGTAAGTGCGTGTAAGTGTATGTAAGTGTGTGTAAGTGCGTGTAAGTATGTGTATGTTCGTATAAGTGCGTGTAAGTGCATCTAAGTGCGTGTAAGTCTGTACAAGTACGTGTAAGTGTGTGTAAGTTCGTGTAAGTGCGTGTAAGTGTGTGTAAGTGCGTGTAAGTGCGTGCTAGTGCATGTAAGTACGTGTAAGTGCGTGTAAGTTCGTGTAAGTATGTGTTAGTGCGTGTACATTTGTGTAAGTGCGTGTGAGTTTGTGTAAGTGCATGTAAGTGCGTGTAAGTATGTCTAAGTTCGTATAAGTGCGTGTAAGTGTATGTAAGTGCGTGTAAGTACGTGTAAGTGTGTGTAAGTCCGTGTAAATACGTGTAAGTGCATGTAAGTGCGTATAAGTGTGTGTAAGTGCTCGTAAGTGTGTGTAAGTACGTGTAAGTGCGTGTAAGTGCGTATAAGTGCGTATAAGTTCGTGTAAGTGCGTCTAAGTATGTGTAAGTGCGTGTAAGTGCATGTAAGTACGTGTAAGTGTGTGTAAGTGCATGTAAATGTGTGTAAGTGTGTGTAAGCACGTGTAAGTACATGTAGGTGCATGTAAGTGCGTGTAAGTGTGTGTAAGTGAACGTACGTTCGTGTAGGTGCGTATAAGTGCGTGTAAGTATGTGTATGTGTGTGTAAGTGCGTGTAAGTGGATGTAAGTTCATGTAAGAGCGTGTAAGTGTGTGTAAGTGCGTGTAAGTGCGTGTAAGTGCTTGTAAATGCGTGTAAGTTCGTGTAAGTGCGTGTAAGTGTGTATAAGTGCTTGTAAGTATGTGTAAGTGCGTATAAGTGTGTGTAAGTGCGTGTAGGTGCGTGTAAGTATGTAAGTGTATTAAGTGTGTGTTTGTGCGTGTAAGTGCGTATAAGTGTGTGTAAGTGCGTGTAGGTGCGTGTAAGTATGTAAGTGTATTAAGTGTGTGTTTGTGCGTGTAAGTGCGTATAAGTGTGTGTAAGTGCGTGTAAGTTTGTATAAGTGCGTGTAAGCATGTGTAAGTGCGATTTCGTACGTGTAAGTGCGTGTAAGTGTGTGTATTGCATGTAAGTATGTATAAGTTCGTGTAAGTGCGTGTAAGTGCGTGTAAATGCGTGTAAGTACGTGTAAGTGCCTGTAAGTGTGTGTAAGTATGTGTAAGTGCATGTAAGTGCGTGTAAATTTGTGTAAGTTTGTGTAAGTGCATGTAAGTATGTGTAAGTGTGTGTAAGTATGTGTAAGTACATACAAGTGTGTGTCAGTGCATTTAAGTACGTGTAAGTGTGTGTATATATGTATAAGTACGTGTAAGTGCGTATAAGTGCGTGTAAGTGTGTGTAAGTGCGTGTAAGTGCGTGTAAGTGTGTGTAAGTGAATGTAAGTGTGTATATGTTTGTGTAAGTGCATGTAAGTATGTGTAAGTTCGTGTAAGTGCGTGTAAGTGCGTGTAAGTGTGTGTAAGTGTGTAAGTGCGTGTAAGTGCATGTTAGTGCGTGTAAGTTTGTGTAAGTGCGTGTAAGTTTGTATAAGTGCGTGTAAGTTCGTGTAAGTGCGTGTAGGCATGTATAAGTGTGAGTTCGTGCGTGTAAGTACGTGTAAGTACGTGTAAGTACGTGTAAGTGCGTGTAAGTTCGTGTAAGTGCGTGTAGGCATGTATAAGTGTGAGTTCGTGCGTGTAAGTACGTGTAAGTACGTGTAAGTACGTGTAAGTGTATATAAGTGCGTATAAGTTTGTGTAAGTACGTGTAAGTGCGTACAAGTACGTGTAAGTGTGTATAAGTGCGTTTAAGTATGTGTTAGTGCATGTAAGTGCGTGTTAGTGCGTGTAAGTACGTGTAAGCATGTGTAAGTGCGTGTAAGTGTGTGTAAGTGCGTATAAGTACCTGTAAGTGCGTGTAAGTACATGTAAGTGCGTGTAAGTGTATAAGTGCGTGTAAGTGCGTGTTTGTGCGTGTAAGTACGTGTAAGTGTGGGTAAGTGCCTATACCTTTGTGTAAGTACGTGTAAGCATGTGTAAGTGCGAGTTCGTACGTGTGAGTGCGTGTAAGTGTGTGTAAGTGTGCGTAAGTGCGTGTAAGTGCGTGTATGTGTGTGTAAGTGTGTGTAAGTGCATGTAAGTACGTATAAGTGCGTGAAAGTGTATGTAAGTGCGTGTAAGTGCGTGTAAGTATGTGTAAATGCGTGTAAGTTTGTGTTTGTGTATGTGCGTGAAAGGGTGTGTAAGTGTGTGTAAGTATGTGTAAGTGCGTACAAGTGCGTGTCAATGCGTATAAGTGCGTGTAAGTGCGTGTATATATGTATAAGTGCGTATAAGTGCGTATAAGTGTGTGTAAGTGTGTGTAAGTGCGTGTAAGTACGTGTAAGTGTGTATAAGTGCGTGTACTTGCGTGTAAGTGTGTGTAAGTGCGTATAAGTGCGTATAAGTGTGTGTAAGTGTGTGTAAGTGCGTGTAAGTACGTGTAAGTGTGTATAAGTGCGTGTACTTGCGTGTAAGTGTGTGTAAGTGTGTGTAAGTGTGTGTAAGTGCGTGTACGTTTGCGTAAGTGCGTGTAAGTGCGTGTAAGTGTGTGTAAGTGTGTAAGTGCGTGTAAGTGCGTATTAGTGCGTGTAAGTGTGTGTAAGTGCGTGCAAGTTTGTATAAGTGCATGTAAGTTCGTGTAAGTGCGTGTAGGAATGTATAAGTGCGACTTCGTGCGTGTAAGTGCGTGTAAGTACGTGTAAGTGCATGTAAGTGCGTATAAGTTCATGTAAGTACGTGTAAGTGTATATAAGTGCATATAAGTGCGTGTAAGTGCGTGTAAGTGCGTGTAAGTACGTGTAAGTGTGTGTAAGTATGTGCTAGTGCGTGTAAGTGCATGTAAGTGCGTGTAAGTGCGTGTAAGTACGTGTAAGTGCGTATAAGTGTGTGTCAGTGCGTGATAGTACGTGTAAGTGTGTGTAAGTACGTGTATTTATGTGTAAGTGCGTGTAAGTATGTGTAAGTACGTGTAAGTGCGTGTAAGTGCGTGTACGTTCGTGTAAGTGTGTGTAAGTACGTGTAAGTACGTGTACATTTGTATAAGTGTGTGTAAGTGTGTGTAAGTGTGTTTAAGTATGTGTTAGTGCGTATAAGTACGTGTAAGTGCGTGTAAGTGCGTGTAAGTGTGTGTAAGTGTGTGTAAGTGTGTTTAAGTATGTGTTAGTGCGTATAAGTACGTGTAAGTGCGTGTAAGTGCGTGTAAGTGTGTGTAAGTACATGTAAGTTTGTTACAGTGCGTGTAAGTTCGTGTAAGTGTGTGTAAGTGCGTGTAAGTACATATAAGTGTGTGTCAGTGTGTGCAAGAGTGTGTAAGTGTGTGTAAGTGCGTGTAATTACAAGTAAGTCCGTGTAAGTACGTCTAAGTGTGAGTACATGTGTGTAAGTGCGTGAAAGTGAGTATAAGTGCGTGGAAGTGCCTGTAAGTGCGTATAAGTATGTGTAAGTGCATATAAGTACATGTAAGTGCGTGTAATTACAAGTAAGTCCGTGTAAGTACGTCTAAGTGTGTGTAAGTGTGTTTAAGTATGTGTTAGTGCGTATAAGTACGTGTAAGTGCATGTAAATGCGTGTAAGTGTGTGTAAGTACTCGTAAGCGTGTATAAGTGCATGTAAGTGTGTGTAAGTGCGTGTAAGTTCGTGTAAGTATGTGTGAGTGCGTGTAAGTGCGTGTATGTACATGTAAGTGCATGTGAAGGCGTGTAAGTGCGTGTAAGTACGTCTAAGTGTGTGTAAATGACTGTGTGTGCGTGGAAGTGCATTTAAGTGCATGTAGGTGCGTGTAAGTGCGTGTAAGTTTGTGTAGGTGGGTGTAAGTACGTGTAAGTGCGTGTAAGTATGTGTAAGTACGTGTAAGTGCGTGTAAGTGTGTGTCAGTGTGTGTAAGTACGTGTAAGTTGATGAAAGTTTATTTAGGAGCGTGTAAATGTTTATAAGTGCGTGTACGTGAGTGTAAGTGCATGTAAATGCGTGTAAGTTTGTGTAAGTGCGTGTAAGTGCGTGCAAGTGTGTGTAAGTGCGTGCAAGGGCATGTAAGTATGTGTAAGTGCGTGTAAGTGTGTGTAAGTGCGTGTAAGTGCGTGTAAGTGTGTGTAAGTGTGTGTAAGTGCGTGTAAGTGCGTGTAAGTTCGTATAAGTGCGTGTAAGTACGTGTAAGTACATGTAAGTGCGTGTAAGTGCGTGTAAGTGTATGTAAGTGCGTGTAGGTGCTTGTCAGTATGTGTAAGTGCGTGTAAGTGTGTGTACGTTCGTGTAAGTATGTGTGGGTGCGTGTAAGTACGTGTAAGTATGTGTAAGTGCGTAGAATTGCGTGTCAGTGCGCGTAAGTGCGTGTAAGTGCGTGTATGTACATATAAGTGCGTGTAAGTGCGTGTAAGTACGTGTAAGTACATGTAAGTGCGTGTCAGTGCGTGTAAGTATGTGTAAGTACGTGTAAGTGCGTGTAAGTGCGTGTAAGTACGTGTAAGTACATGTAAGTGCGTGTCAGTGCGTGTAAGTATGTGTAAGTACGTGTAAGTGCGTATAAGTGTGTGTAAGTGCGTGTAAGTTTGTGTAAGTGTGTGTAAGTGGGTGTAAGTGTGTGTAAGTATATATAAGTGCGTGTAAGTGCATGTAAGTACGTGTAAGTGTGTGTAAGTATGTGTAAGTGTGTGTAAGTTTGTATAAGTGTGTGTAAGTTCGTGTAAGTGCGTGTAAGTGCGCGTAAGTGTGTGTAAGTGCATGTAAATGCGTGTAAGTGCGTGTAAGTGCGTATAAGTATGTGTAAGTGCATGTAAGTATGTGTAAGTGCATATAAGTACATGTAAGTGCATGTAAGTGTGTGTAAGTGTGTGTAAGTGCGTGTAAGTGCGTGTAAGTGCGCGTAAGTGTGTGTAAGTGCATGTAAGTGCGTGTAAGTACGTGTAAGTGCATGTAAGTACGTGTAAGTGCGCATAAGTGCATGTAAGTATGGTTTATGTGGGTGTAATTTTGTGTAAGTTCGTGTAAATGTGTGTAAGTGCGTGTAAGTGCGTGTAAGTACGTGTAAGTGTGTGTAAGTGTGTGTAAGTGCTTGTAAGCGCGTGTAAGTACGTGTAAGTGTGTGGAAGTGTGTGTAAGTTTGTGTAAGTGTGTGTAAATGCGTGTAAGTATGTGTAAGTGCATGTAAGTACGTGTAAGTACGTGTTAGTGTGTGTAAATACATATAAGTGTATGTAAGTGCATGTAAGTGCAAATAAATGTGTGTAATTGCATGTAAGTGTGTATAAGTGTGTGTAAGTATGTCTAAGTGCGTGTAAGTGCGTGTAAGTGCGTGTAAGTACGTGTACGTTTATGTAAGTGCGTGTAAGTGCGTATAAGTGTGTGTAAGTATGTCTAAGTGCGTGTAAGTGCGTGTAAGTGCGTGTAAGTACGTGTACGTTTATGTAAGTGCGTGTAAGTGGGTATAAGTGCGTCTAAGTGCGTATACGTGTGGGTAAATGAGTGTAAGTGCAGTTTAAGTTCGTGTTAGTGTGTGTAAGTGTGTGTATGTGTGTGTACCTGCACGAAAGTGCGTGTAAGTGCGTGTAAGTAGGTGTAAGTGCATGTAAGTGTGTGTAAGTGAGTATAACTGCAGTTTAAGTTCGTGTTAGTGTGTGTAAGTGTGTGTATGTGTGTGTACCTGCACGAAAGTGCGTGTAAGTGCGTGTAAGTAGGTGTAAGTGCATGTAAGTGTGTGCAAGTGCGTGTAAGTGCATGTAGGTGCGTGTAAAAGTGTGTAAGTACGCGTAAGTTCGTGTAGGTGCGTATAAGTATGTGTAAGTGCGTGTAAGTATGTGTAAGTGTGTGTAAGTGCGTATAAGTCATGTAAGTAAGTGTAAGTGCGTGGAAGTACGTGGAAGTACGTGTAAGTGCTTATAAGTACGTGTAAGTTTGTGTAAATGAATGTCAG
The DNA here is from genome assembly GCA_023375785.1 of Penium margaritaceum. Lineage (NCBI taxonomy): Eukaryota > Viridiplantae > Streptophyta > Zygnematophyceae > Desmidiales > Peniaceae > Penium > Penium margaritaceum. The sequence continues at coordinate 216,922 of SZWC01000216.1, read as the reverse complement.
TTCGTGTAAGCGCATATCAGTGCGTGTAAGAGCGTGTAAATGCGTGTAAGTGCGTATAAGTGTGTGTAAGTACGTGTACGTTCGTGTAAGTATGTGTAAGTTGTATAAGTACGTGTAAGTATGTGTAAGTGCGAGTTCGTGTGTGTAAGTGTGTGTAAGTGCGTATAAGTGCATGTATGTATGTATAAGTATGTGTAAGTTCCTGTATGTGCGTGTAGGTGTGTGTAAGTACGTGTAAGTGCGTGTAAGTGCGTGTAAGTACGTGTAAGTGCGTGAAAGTGCATGTAAGTACGTGTAAGTGCGTTTAAGTGTGTGTAAGTGCGTGTAAGTGCGTGTAAGTGCGTGTAAGTACGTGTAAGTGCGTGAAAGTGCATGTAAGTACGTGTAAGTGCGTTTAAGTGTGTGTAAGTGCGTGTAAGTGCGTGTAAGTGCATGTTAGTGCATGTATATGCATGTAAGTGCGTGTAAGTGCGTGTATGTGCGTGTAATTTCGTGTGAGTACGTATAAGTGCGTGTTAGAGCGTGTAAGTGTGTATAAGTGCGTATACGTGCATGTACGTGCATGTAAGTGTGTGTAAGTGTGTGTACGTACGTCTAAGTGCGTCAGAGTTTGTCTAAGGTGGCTCAGAGGCAGCCGCGGTGCGATCCCGCAATATTTCATCGAACGTGGCACTGCGGCTCCGAACAATTTGTTGAGCCGTAGGGTCCCAGAGACGGCTGTTGTCGTCGTAGCCCACGAGGATGCCTTTCTTGGTGTGGGAGCCCAGTTTGTCGCGGGCTGACGGTGTGACCCAGGCATAGGCCGTACTGCCAAAGACTTTGAGATGGCCAACCTTGGGCTTACTGCCTGTCCAAGCTTCGTATGGAGTGTTTGTGCCTTTGAGGCGTTTGCAGGGAAGTCTGTTGAGGAGATAGCCTGCAGTATTGACCGCTTCGGCCCAAAAACCAGAGGGCAATCCCGCAGCATGAAGCATAGAGCGAGCTTTCTCCATAAGAGTACGATTCATACGTTCAGCTTGCCCATTTTGCTGAGGTGTATGAGGTACAGTTCGCTGATGATGGATGCCGTGACTGGCAAAAAAATCTGCAAGGGCTTAATTCACAAACTCTCCTCCATTGTCGGATCGTACAGTCTTCACCCGTTTGTCAGTTGCATTCTCAACCAGTTTGATCCAGGTGATGATGTGATCGGCGGCTTCTGATTTATGTCGGAGAAAGCGGAGCCACACATGATGAGTGAAATCATCTAGATGGACAAGAAAGTACCGTCTCTGTGGCCCACAAGAAAGAAATCATCCAGGTGATGATGAGACCAGTTTGAACTCTTTAAAATCCACAAACCAAGTGCGGTTGCAGGTCATGTGGCGGGTGCTGCCAGAATCAAGAATCCAGGCAAGAATGCCTGCGGCAAGGAGAAAGGCACTGTCAATGGAGCACAACGCCAGTTCTTCCATGATGAAGTCAGCAGTGTTGGATGGTGATTGCTGGTTTGAAGTTGACAGGGATGGAGCTGTTGGTGTGTCATCAACAGAGAGGATGAAGTTGATTGCCGTGTTGCTTGTCCCACTGGTTTGATGTCCAATAGCCTCCATTTGATGCATGTGTTGTGACCATCCTTGAAACATCTGCGTCATCATTTGCTGCAAATTTCCAATAAGACTTGAGTCTGCTTGTGCTGATGACGGTTCAGTAGTGAGAAGCGTATGTTGGGGAGTTGGGAAGCGCGGTCGTCGCGGTTTGTCGCAATATCTGTTCAAGTGTCCAAACTGCTGGCAATTCCAGCATTTTCCATATTCAAAGCCTTTGCTGCCTGGTGCACCAGGTGGGATAATGCCGCTTTGAGAGTGAAGCCGCTGAGGAGGTTGTGAAGAAAAATGGGAATTTGCAATTCCTCCTTGT
>SZWC01000216.1:185133-212830 GCA_023375785.1 Penium margaritaceum | reverse complement strand
GCGTCATCACTACACTTATCAAAATACAGGTACATCAGTGGGCAGGGGAGGCACGGCAATGTCCTCTCTTCTGACCCCGGGCACGGGTAGTTGATAGGGTAGAGTAGGTCACGGAGGGGCAGGGGAGAGGTGTCAGTACCTCTCCCCTGCCTCTCTGTGGTTTTTGCCTTTTTGGTGAAACTCATTTCCAACACGTGTAAGTGTGTGTACGTGCGTGTAAGTGCACGTAAGTGTGTGTAAGTGTGTGTAAGTGCGGTTTAAGTTTGTGTAAGTGCGTGTAAGTGCGTGTAAGTGCGTGTCAGTGCGTGCAAGTACGGTTTAAGTGCGTTTAATCTCGTGTAAGTTCGTGTAAGTGTGTGTAAGTGCGTGTAAGTATGTATAAGTGTGTGTAAGTGCGTGTAAGTGCATGTAAGTGCGTGTAAGTGAATATAAGTGCATGTAAGTGCGTGTAAGTACGTGTTAGTGCGTGTAAGTGCGTGTAAGTGCATGTAAGTGCGTGTAGGTGCGTGTAATTTTGTGTAAGTGCGTATAAGTGCCTGTTAGTACGTATAAGTGCGTGTAAGTGTGTGTATGTTTGTGCAGGTGCGTGTAAGTACGTGTAAGTGCGTGTCAGTGCGTGTAAGTGTGTGTAAGTGCGTGTAAGTGCGTGTACGTACGTGTAAGTGTGTGTAAGTACGTGTTAGTGCATGTAAGTGCGTGTAAGTGCGTACAAGATTGTGTAAGCACGTGTAAGTGCGTGAACGTGCGTGCAAGTACGTGTAAGTACATGTAAGTACGTGTAAGTGCGTGTAAGTGCGTGTAAATGCGTGGAAGTGTGTGTAAGTGCGTGTAAGTGCATGTAGGTATGTGTAAGTGCGTGTAAGTGCATGAAAGTTTGTGTAGGTGCGTATCAGTACGTGTAAGTGCGTGTAAGTATGTATAAGTGCGTGTAAGTGCGTGTAAGTACGTGTAAGTGGATATAAGTTTGTGTAAGAGCGTGTAAGTGCGTGTAAGTGCGTGTAAGTGCGTGTAAGTGCCTCTAAATGTGTGTAAGATTGTGTAAGTACGTGTAAGTGTGTGTAAGTGCTTGTAAGTGTGTGTAAGTGCGTATAAGTACCTGTAAGTGCGTGTAAGTACATGTAAGTGCGTGCAAGTGTATAAGTGTGTGTAAGTGCGTATAAGTACCTGTAAGTGCGTGTAAGTACATGTAAGTGCGTGCAAGTGTATAAGTGTGTGTAAGTGCGTGTTTGTGCGTGTAAGTGCGTGTAAGTGTGGATAAGTGCTTGTAAGTCTGTGTAAATACGTGTAAGCATGTGTAAGTGCGAGTTCGTACGTGTAACTGCGTGTAAGTGTGTGTAAGTGCGCGTAAGTGCGTGTAAGTGCGTGAAAGTGTGTGTAAGTGTGTGTAAGTGCATGTAAGTGCATATAAGTATGTGTATGTGCATGAAAGTGTAGGTAAGTGGGTGTAAGTGCGTGTGAGTGCATGTAAATGCGTGTAAGTTTGTGTTTGTGTATGTGCGTGAAAGTGTGTGTAAGTGTGTGTGAGTATGTGTAAGTACGTACAAGTGTGTGTCAATGCGTGTAAGTGCGTGTAAGTACGTATATATATGCATAAGTGCGTATAAGTACGTATAAGTACGTGTAAGTGTGTGTAAGTGTGTGTAAGTGCGTGTAAGTCTGTATAAGTGCGTGTACTTGCGTGTAAGTGCGTGTAAGTGTGTGTAAGTACGTGTACGTTCGTGTAGGTGTGTGTAAGTGCGTGTAAGTGTGTGTAAGTGTGTAAGTGCGTGTAAGTGCGTGTTAGTGCGTGTAAGTATGTGTAAGTGCGTGTAAGTTTGTATAAGTGCATGTAAGTTTGTGTAAGTGCGTGTATGCATGTATAAGTACGACTTCGTGCGTGTAAGTGCGTGTAAGTGCGTGTAAGTACGTGTAAGTGCGTATAAGTTCATGTAAGTACGTGTAAGTACGTATAAGTGCGTATAAGTGCGTGTAAGTGCGTGTAAGTACGTGTAAGTGCGTGTAAGTGCGTGTAAGTGCGTGTAAGTGCGTGTAAGTGCGTGTAAGTGCGTGTAAGTGCGTGTAAGTGCGTGTAAGTATGTGTAAGTGCGTATAAGTGTGTGTCAGTGCGTGTAAGTACGTGTAAGTGTGTGTAAGTGCGTGTAAGTGCGTGTAAGTACGTGTAAGTATGTGTAAGTGCGTGTAAGTGTGTGTAAGTGCGTGTAAGTGCGTGTAAGTGTGCGTATGTGCGTATAAGTACGTGTAGATTTGTATAAGTCTGTGTAAGTGTGTGTAAGTGTGTTTAAGTATGTGTAAGTGTGTATAAGTACGTGTAAGTGCGTGTAAGTGCGTGTAAGTGTGTGTAAGTATATGTAAGTTTGTATAAGTGTGTGTAAGTTTGTGTAAGTGTGTGTAAGTGCATGTAAGTGTGTATAAGTGTGTATCAGTACGTGCAAGAGCATGTAAGTGTGTGTAAGTGTGTGTAAGTACAAGTAAGTCCGTGTAAGTACGTGTAAGTGTGTATAAATGCGTGTAAGTACGTGAAAGTGAGTATAAGTGCGTGGAAGTGCGTGTAAGTGCGTAAATGTGCGTGTAAGTATGTGTAAGTTTGTGTAAGTGCGTGTAAGTACGTGTAAGTGCGTCTAAGTGTGTGTAAGTGTGTGTAAGTGAGTATAAGTGCGGTTTAAGTTTGTGTAAGTGCGTGTAAGTGCGTATAAGTACGTGTAAGTGCGTGTACGTGCGTGTAAATGTGTGTAAGTGTGTGTAAGTGCGTGTAGGTGCGTGTAACTTTGTGTAAGTGCGTGTAAGTATGTGTAAGTACGTATAAGTACGTGTAAGTGCGTGTAAGTGTGTGCAAGTGCGTGCAAGTGTGTGTAATTGCGTGTAAGTACGTGTAAGTGCATGTAAGTGTGTGTAAGTGCGTGTAAGTGTGTGTAAGTACTCGTAAGCGCGTGTAAGTGCGTGTAAGTGTGTATAAATGCATGTAAGTTTGTGTAAGTATGTGTGAGTGCGTGTAAGTGCGTGTATGTGCATGTAAGTGCATGTAAGTGCGTGTAAGTGCGTGTAAGTACGTCTACGTGTGTATAAATGAGTGTATGTGCGTGTAAGTGCATTTAAGTGCATGTAGGTACGTGTAAGTACGTGTAAGTTTGTGTAGGTGGGTGTAAGTACGTGTAAGTGTGTGTAAGTATGTGTAAATGCGTGTAAGTGCGTGTAAGTGCATGTCAGTGCGTGTAAGTACTTGTAAGTTGATGAAAGTTTGTTTAAGAGCGTGTAAGTGCTTATAACTGCGTGTACGTGAGTGTACGTATGTGTAAATGCGTGTAAGTTTGTGCAAGTGCATGTAACTGCGTGCAAGTGTGTGTAAGTACGTGCAAGTGCATGTAAGTGTGTATAAGTGCGTGCAAGTGCGTGTAAGTGCGTGTAAGTGTGTGTAAGTGTGTGTAAGTGGGTGTAAGTGCGTGTAAGTTCGTGTAAGTGCGTGTAAGTGCGTGAAAGTTCGTGTAAGTGCGTGTAAGTGCGTGTAAGAGTATGTAAGTGCGTGTAAGTGCTTGTCAGTACGTGTAAGTGCGTGTAAGTGTGTGTAAGTTCGTATAAGTACGTATTAGTGCGTGTAAGTACGTGTAAGTATGTGTAAGTGCGTATAATTGCGTGTCAGTGCGTGTAAGTGCGTGTAAGTGCGTGTATGTACATATAAGTGCATGTAAGTGCGTGTAAGTACGTGTAAGTATGTGTAAGTGTGTGTCAGTGCGTGTAAGTGTGTGTAAGTGCGTGTAAGTGCGTATAAGTACGTATAAGTGCGTGTAAGTGCGTATAAGTACGTATAAGTGCGTGTAAGTGCGTATAAGTACGTATAAGTGCGTGTAAGTGCGTATAAGTACGTATAAGTGCGTGTAAGTGCGTATAAGTACGTATAAGTGCGTGTAAGTGCGTATAAGTACGTATAAGTGCGTGTAAGTGCGTATAAGTACGTATAAGTGCGTGTAAGTGCGTATAAGTACGTATAAGTGCGTGTAAGTGCGTATAAGTACGTATAAGTGCGTGTAAGTGCGTATAAGTACGTATAAGTGCGTGTAAGTGCGTATAAGTACGTATAAGTGCGTGTAAGTGCGTATAAGTACGTATAAGTGCGTGTAAGTGCGTATAAGTACGTATAAGTGCGTGTAAGTGCGTATAAGTACGTATAAGTGCGTGTAAGTGCGTATAAGTACGTATAAGTGCGTGTAAGTGCGTATAAGTACGTATAAGTGCGTGTAAGTGCGTATAAGTACGTATAAGTGCGTGTAAGTGCGTATAAGTACGTATAAGTGCGTGTAAGTGCGTATAAGTACGTATAAGTGCGTGTAAGTGCGTATAAGTACGTATAAGTGCGTGTAAGTGCGTATAAGTACGTATAAGTGCGTGTAAGTGCGTATAAGTACGTATAAGTGCGTGTAAGTGCGTATAAGTACGTATAAGTGCGTGTAAGTACGTATAAGTATGTGTAAGTGCGTATAATTGCGAGTCAGTGCGTGTAAGTGCGTGTAAGTGCGTGTATGTACATATAAGTGCATGTAAGTGCGTGTAAGTACGTGTAAGTATGTGTAAGTGTGTGTCAGTGCGTGTAAGTGTGTGTAAGTATGTGTAAGTGCATATAAGTGTGTGTAAGTGCGTGTGAGTTCGTGTAAGTGCGTGTAAGTGTGTGTAAGTGCATGTAAGTGTGTAGAAGTACTTGGAAGTGCGTGTAAGATCTATCATCAAGGGGAAGTGGCTCCCATCTTGAAGGAGGAGCATTGAGCAAGCTGTGGTGTTCTTCTCGCATGGGTACAGGCTCCTTTTCCTCTCCTTATTTCTCCGCCTCTTTTCATTGCTTCTTTTCTCCCAGTCTAGCTCTTTGGGGCCCTTTTTGTTTCTTCTTCCGTTGCTCCTACCGCTGCTGCTCTGTTGTTGTTGCTGGTGGTGCTTACGCCTTGGGCGCCGTACTGGGTGCAGCTGCCGCAGAAGGCAGTACCTCCTGTCCCCGCTGCTCTACTGCTGCTGCTGGTGGCGCTGGCGCTCCGGGCGCCGCGCCAGGTGCAGCTACCATAAACGGCAGCATCTCCTGTCTCCGCTGCTCTACTGCTACTGCTGGTGGCGCTGGCGCTCGGGGCACCACGCCGGGTACAGCCGCCGTAGAAGGCAACACCTCTTGTCCCCGCTCATCTACTATTGCTGCCGATGGTGCTGGCGCTCCGGGCGTTGTGCCAGGTGCAGCTGCCGCAGAAGGCAGTGCCTCCTGTCCTCGCTACTCTACTGCTGCTGCTGGTGGTGCTAGTGCTCCGGGCGCCACGCCGCGTGCAGCTGCCGCAGGGGGAGGCACCTTGTGCCCGCGCTGCTCTGCTGCTGGTGGCGCTGGCCCTCTGGGCACCGCGCCGGGTTTGGTTTCTGCAGAAGGAAGCACCTCCTATTCTCGCTGCTCTGCTGCTGCTGCTGGTGGTGCTTGCGCCTCAAGCGCCGCACCGAGTGTAGTTGCCGCAAAAGGCAGCACCTCCTGCTCCCGCTATTTTACTGCTGTTGCCGATGGTGCTGGCGCTCCGGGCGCCGCGCCAGGTGCAGCTGCCGCAGAAGGCAGCGCCTCCCGTCCCCGCTGCTTTGCTTTTGCTGCTGGCGGTGCTCGCGCTCTGAGCGCCACGCCGGGTACAGCTGCCGTAGGAGGCAGCACCTCCTGCTCCCGCTACTTTGCTGCTGGTGCCGATGGTGCAGGCGCTCCGGGCACCACACCGGGTGCAGCTGTCGTAGAAGGCAGCACCTCTTGCTCCTGCGGCTTTGCTGCTGTTGCCGATGGTGCTGGTGCTCTGGGCGCTGCGCCAGGTGCAGTTGCCGTAGAAGGCAGTGCCTCCTGTCCCCGCTGCTATACTGCTGCTGCTAATGGCGCTGGCACTCCGGGCGCCGTGCCGGGTGCAGCTGTCGTAGAAGAAAGTGCCTCCTATCCCTCCTGCTGTGCTGCTACTGCTCATGGTGCTTGCGCCTCTGGCGCCGATGGGGTTCCACTGACGCAGAAGGCAGCTGCTCTTGCTCCCGCTGTTCTGCTGCTACTGCCGATGGTCCTGACACTTCGGGCGCCGCGCCAGGTGTAGCTGCCGTAGAAGGCAGCGCCTCCTATCCCCACTGCTCTGCTACTACTACTGGTGGCACTGGCACTCCAAGCACCGCGTCGGATGAGGCTGCCGTAGGAGGCAGCACCTCCTGCTCCCGCTGCTGTGCTGCTGCTGCCAATGGTGCTGGCGCTCCGGGTGCCGCGCCAAGTGCAGTTGTCGCAGAAGGCAGCGCCTCTTGTCCCCGCTGCTCTACTGCTGCTACTGGTGGTGCTAGCGCTCCGAGCGCCGCGTCGGGTGCGGCTGCCATAGAAGGCAGTGTCTCATGTCCCCGCTGCTCTGCTGCTGCTACTCGTGGTGCTTGCGCCTCAGGTGCCGCGTCGGGTGCAGCTGTCGCAGAAGGCAGCACCTCCTACTCATGCTGTTCTTCTGCAGCTGCCACACAAGGCAGCGCCTCCTATCCCCGCTGTTCTACTGCTACTGCAGGTGGCACTGGCGCTCCAGGCGCCGCGCTGGATGAAGCTACCGCAGGAGGCAGCGCATCTTGCTCCGGCTGCTCTGCTGCTGCTGCCGTTGGTGCTGGGGCTCTGGGCGCCGTGCCGGGTACAGGTACCGCAGAGGGCAGCACCTCCTGCTCCCGCTGCTTTGCTCCTGCTGCCGATGGTGCGGGCGCTCTGGGCGTCGCACCAGATGCAGTTGCCGCAGAAGGCAGCGCCACCTGTCCACGCTGCTTTGCTCCTGTTGCTGGTGGCATTGGCACTTTGGCCGCTATACTGGGTGCGGCTGTCGCAGAAGGCAACGCCTCCTATCCCCGCTGATCTGTTGGTGCTGCTGCTGGTGCTTGCGCCTCGGGCGCCGCGCCAAGTGCAGCTGCCACAGAAGGCAGCACCTCCTGTCCCCACAACTCTGGTGCTGCTGCTGGTGGCGCTGGCACTCCGGGTGCCACGCCGGGTGTAGCTGTCGTAGAAGGCAGTACCTCCTATCCCCGTTGCTCTGCTGTTGCTGCTGGTGGCGCTGGCACTCCGGGTGTCGCACCGGGTGCAGCTGCTGTAAAAGGCAGCGCCTCTTGCTGCCGCTGCTCAGCTGCTGCTGCCGATGATGCTAACGCTCCGGGCGCCACGCCAGGCCCTGTTCCTTTTCACTTCCACAATCACGCCCTGTTCCTTGAGCTCACGCAAGCCCTCATTGATGATGTCCTTCTAGTCCTGGAGCAGGCGTCGAGCCTTCTGCTTATGTGCAGTTGCGTCTCCTGTGTTAATGACATGGACCGTGTCGACTGCTCCGATATCTGTTGACTTGTTTGCACATATTTCTTCGTGTTAGATGATAAGCTCCTTGACTTCCTACCTTTGCTCCTCAGTTAGGTGCTCATGGAGCATGTGGTCCCATCGTTGGGAATGTAGGACTGTGGGTGGTGGCAGTTCTTCATCCCCCACCAAACCGGCTCCGAGATCAGGGTCTGGATCCCAATAATCATATACCTGCAAGTTGAAATTATGGGAGCCACATGAGGAGATAGTGAGGGCCTATGGTTGACGTGGAGGTGGCTCATCATCGAGGCGCAGCCAGCCGACGTCACTCATGGGTTCTTCATCTGAGTCTTCTGAACTGACATCTTCACAGATGGCAGTGTCGTTGTCACACAACAGCATTTCCCCTTTGTGCTTCGCCTCCTCGGCAAGATCATTTGGGATTGTTGGCTGTGCGGTCACCGGTACGAGTGGGCTGCTCGACACCTGAAGAGGCCCTGGATGAGGTGAGGTGATCGAGGCCCGGCTGAGGTCAGCAGGGTGGCGCTCTGTCATGGGAAGGAACAGCCATGTGGGGGATTCAGCTGACGGTTTGGGTATCGGTCCCATGCGGAGCTGCGGTCGATCATCCGTCGGAGTAGCTTGTGCTCGTTCAGGGAATGGCTACTGGGGTGTGGGTGTGCAATCCATCAGCTCTTCTTCCTCGGCTTGTGGCGCAATCACGGGAGGGGCATCATGCTTGGGGATGCCATGATAGAATTCCTGGCTGCGTGGTCTTCAGCACGGGCTTCTTCCAGGGAGAAGGGGTGACCGAACTTTGTAGGCATTGACGTCATTGGGTCCACAATCAGAGCTGTATAGGTGGTATACCCTGATGAAGTTAACTGCATGACTCCGTCCGCATAGAACAGGCTTGCTTGTCGGGGGATGAGATAGTCTGTTCCTAGCATGACATCGTAGGTGCAGGCCACCATGACCTGCACCCGCACAACTTTGTGGATGAGGCCCACCTGCATGGGAAGGTCATCCACGTACGACACCGTGTCCTGCGTCCATGTCGCCGTATGCATTCATGAACACCTTAGTTGTTGGTTGAATCTTGTGCTGCCAGCCGATTGCTTGCAGGACTTGAAGTGTCACTGTGGTATGGGTGGCGCCAAGGGCGATGATTGCTAGGAACTTCTTGCCACATATCCACACATAACAGCTAGCCACTTCATGGTGGGGATCTTGCGTTTGTGGTGGTGCAAGGGGCATGGGCCGCCACCCCCATGTGTCAGGTTCAGCTCTTTTGGCTACCCGGCTGAGTCAGTCATGTGGGGCCCGAGTGCAACTAATGCGAATGCCGGCTGGTCGGAGCTTTTCGGCGTATTCCTGCAGAACCGCTGCGAGGTGGGATTTTACTGTAGATACTCTCCCAAGGATATCTCCTAGAAGGGACGGTGGAAGGAGGTCAAGGCACTTGCCGTGGGCTCGTCGCATGCTCAAGGCGCAAATATCACCCTCTGGCGACGTGGAGGCGTGGGACGCCTTGGAGGACACGTGTGCGGTTCAGGTGGGGGCTTCGGGCGCATCGCTGAAATCTGACGTGGTAACCGAGTCGAGCGCGCTTCGACACATGTTTGCAGGTCTGCTTCAGCCCGTTCCTATTGCTCTTTGTATTGGCGCATGTACTCATACATCTCCGCAATCGACCATCCTTCAATACCTTGTACGTGAGCCACCGTGACCAGTTCCCGTTCTGCAGCCGTCGGGGGAGTCTCTGAGGTCTGTTCTTCGGAGCGGGGAAGATCGAGCTTCACATTCCGTGCAGGCGCATCTGAGGTAGATGGCTGAGTAGCAGCTGGTGTCTTTCCCGTCTCCCTCTACTGCACATACGCCTTCCATTGCGCCGGCCCATTGCCCACCGGACCAGAGGTACGGGCGGTGATGTTGGGACCAACAGCTTGCGGTGCAGCGGCAGGTCCTGGTCCAACCGGTCCGCGTCCTTGGTATTGTCCTCCTCTGGGTGGCACGCCTGGCATTGAGGTGCGATTGGGACATTCTCGGTTCCGATGGATGAATTATACGCATCCATAGCAACTCCCAGGTGGGTAGTTATGGGGGTTCCTCGGGTTGGGTGTTCAAGCTCCTGTCGGCATGCGAATAGCGGGCGCCACATGTTCCTTAAGAGCAAACTGTTCTCGAGCCGCTTGTCGTTTGATTTCCCTTTGCTAATGTTCTGCTTCCTCCTTCAGTGCATCCAGTGTGCTAAAATGTCGTAAATCCAAGTGTGTTAGCGATCACTGGGACAAGAGAGTCCCGGTAATACTCCTTAATCATGCGCAAGGGTATGTCGACACATCGCACCGAGATCTTGGTAAACTTGTCATTGTGTAACTTGATGTTTTCTCCACCCTTCATGCGGATGGTACTAATCTGGAGCTCTGCTTCTTCAAGGCTCATGAGGTCGAAACGCTTGGTCATCCTATTTGCCAAATCATCAAAGTCAGCAAAAGGACGTTCCTTATGCTATGCAGTGAACCACTCCAAAGTTTTCCCTTGTAGCGCTAGGTACACTGCTGGGACAATGTAGTCAGGAGATAACAACCCATAATCGAGACAAGTGCCCAACTTGAACAGCCACATGGCCGGGTCCTCCTCTGGTTCACCCTTGAAGACGTCGAGCTTTGGGAGAGTGTAAGAAGCCTTTGTCGCTAGGTTCAAAGTCAGTTCCTGTGGAGGCACCATTAGCACCTACGCCCGTGGCGGGGCCCCCAGGTGGGATCGATGTGCTTGCACCAGGCCAACTGCCCTAGTACCAGCCGATGAAACGATTACTGCTCCCCTTGGTCGAGCACGTCCTGCATCGGTTCCTCCAAGTCCAGAACGTCCCATGTGCTGTCTTGCTGAACGCGCTTGTACTCGCACAGTATACTGCTTGCCTACATGAGCCACTGATCCTTGCCCAGGTCTGGTTGAACCACCAGTCATTCGGGGTCTTTGCTGGAGTCTTCCTGCCACAGGTATGATTAACGTCTTGCTTGGTTGATGATGAGATGATTGCATGTTTGACTGGACAGGTGGTACGGTATATTTGGTTGACGGAGCCCCTGTTAGGATGTGCGTGTCCCCCAAGGCTCGTACTTGTCTGGTGGGTCCGACCGTGGATGAAGCATTGATTCCTCTTGAGCTGGGACTTCTCGGCGGCGCGACACTCCTAAAACGGAGGATGCCTTGCTCGTTTGCTGTTGTTGTTGGGGTTGTTGCTCAGCATCTGTGCGATGTGAAGTCACGATAGATGGGCATTCCCGTCGGGTTTCCCTTTGCCGTTTTCCCACCGCCTCCAACTTTCTCTCTGTTCGTGGTGGAGACACACCGCTGTCCGAGGCCCGTCGACGAGGGTGAACGGTTGGGCGAGAGGGGAATGCCGGAGGACAGAAGGTGATGAGTTGATGCAGGGCGTGTGAAGCCTGCACCGAAGGGTGATCAAACGATACTTCTTCTTCCTCTGCTTGGTCCTCCTGGGCATCGTCCAAGTCTGCACAATTCTCGTAATGGGTGACAGAAGGTGCAGGTGAGGACACCCTTGGGGTAGAGAACTCGAGGCGCCACGGTGCGTCCTCCGTTGGCGTCATGTCCACTGCCTTGTAAACCGTCCTTCTATCTGGCGTCATGACTTTATGGAGCAAGACGGACCCTTCATCTGCCTCAAGCTCCTGCTCTTCATCTGATACATAGTCTTCCACCTGCATGGAGTCGTACAGCCCGTCTGGGTGGCGCGTGTCGTCTTCCTCTGGGTCCTCCTGGAAGGGATTGGCCAACTGTGCCTGTCGGATAGCCTTCCATTCACGGAGTTCCTCAAGCCGTCGCAGGTGAAATTCTTCTTCTTCGTCGGGGTCCGTCTCATCTCCATTATTGTACAACTGCGGGGACTGATCATCCACCGGATCCCACTCAAATGTAGGGTCCAGCCCTGGAGGATCTTCTGGGCTTCTCTCGTAATGACGCGCGGTGGCGGTTCGCCTCATCCTTTCTTTTTTGGAGACGTAGAGTGCGTTGGGGCTCATCCTTGCGTTGCCAATGGTACAGCTAAATGATTCACCAGCACGATCGCTCTAGCCTCACGCCTCGTAGGTTGGCAGGGGAACACCACCGTGATCTGGGGAATCGTTGGGGTTGCGGTGACGGGTGGCCTGTGGTGTCTTTCGTCCGGTGGAAGATTTGACAGCTCCATCCTGAGATAACCGTGTTTCGGATTATAGACTGATCTGTAGGTACATTTCACACTCGTCACATAAAATAAGCGAGTCCACACTCACCGCACCATTAACACTGTTATACCCCTTTTCGCCTTCGGCCCGAATTGGGTCTGACAGCATGCGAGGATCAGCTCCTTAGGTGTGGTTTGTTCCGCGCTATCCCCGCGACTCCACTTGCTTTCCTTTTCCAACTCTGCCCTGTCCTGTATCACTCTTTTTGCTCCAGTTTGATCAAAGCATCTTTCATCGACCGGGTAACGTTTCTTAATCACTCGACGAATCATCCACCGAATTAGTGCCGGGAATATATCACATACACACTCCTTCTCCAAATGACCCGTACTTCTCTGGCTGGGACTTCGACTAATCTCAGGACAATCACTGTGGTTATTCTAACTATTAGATTTGCTCACTTTACTTAATCACCGACGGTCAATCATGCATCGGACAACATGACACTCGCTGAGAGAATTCCTCCTAACGACCAAAACAAGATGAATTTGAACGATCAAAGAAATTGCCTTCAAACAAAAGAGGGAGAATAATCAATCAGCATTTCTCTCCTAACCACACAATCAGTACCCTAGGCGTCACCAAGCAGAACACGCAAACCGTAAGCTTCCTGAGTCACCGGACCATCGACCGGCGCAGGTCTTCGCACAAGCACCGTGCGGTGCACGCCGCCTTCATTGTTCGCCCGTGGAACGGCCTGACGTAACTCCCGTGGTCCGTTAGTACGTCGACCTACACGAGAACGGGCACGTGCCGAGTCCTCCTCTCGCAGGTGGGCGAGCTCATGCTGGTAGCGCTGGTATACTCGGTACGCCTCGGCCCGCTCTTCAGCCGCCTCAGCAGCACGCCGCCCAATGTCACGCGCGACCTCCTGCCAGGTCTCCACGTGGTGGGGCTCGTCGTTGTGAGGAAGTCTCTTCAGCCATGGTTGCCAGAACTGCTCCAAGGCTCCACCGGCAGGATGATGCGACCATTGCATCACTCCCAGAACCGTGCGTGCGCCAAGCGGACGGGGCACATTGCAGCAGTTGCAGATGGCGTAGAAGGACATTGGAGAGTCTCGGGGACCGCACCTGGAGCTGGGTGCCTGGTACTCCCGTGGGAACTCAGGACCAGGCCATGATGGCTCCGTGACGTGCTCCTCTGGAAGCGGCCTTTCCATCTGGGGATGGCAGCACACCCTCTCACACACACACTTCTCCTACACTCCTGATCCGGTATAGCTTCCATACTCTAACCTGTCGCAAGACGGGACGTGGGTCCCGCTCGACGGTCTGATTTCGACTGAGGGTCAGCAATCTATCAGTCCGGCCAACGGCTGCATGGCCAGCCTCCCACACGCGGGTCAGGCGAGAGGTCAGCAACGTCGCTCGCCAATGGTGAATGCTGTCTCGCGAGTCGGGAGCAGAATCATCCAATGTGAGTGTTCCACCGTCAGCTTCAGCGTCTTTGCAGCTCAGGATCAACGTTATTGCATTAGCAGTTGGTTCTCGTCAGCAGTCGGCCCTCTTCTTGTCCTCCTCTTCGTATCTTCTCCTCGCACCGCTTCCCAAGACCCCATCCCGCTGGCTAGCCCCTTTCGCAGCTTGCACATCAAAATGCCGTTGGATAAGGTGCCTCGAGTACCACTCCTCCTTTTGAGGTTTGGACGCGGTTCCGCTATCATCAAGCCAGCCTCGGGCCGCCTTCCTTTCCTCTCGGCAGGTCTGGTCGGGTCACGGCGTCCGCCGCAATATCTCCCTTCGCGCCCCGTCGCTCCCCGGAATTGAACTGCCCTTCTCGCAATTTCTTTCCTCGATCGAGCGGTCGTCGGATGATTCGTCGACCTCCCCCTCCTCCTCTTGAACCCGGGCCCAGCTCCTCCCCCCCCCCATACTCCGGTGGATGAACGAAACATCATTAACAGTCAGCCACAGTCAGAGTGCCCAATCACATTTCAGATGTACNTGGTGGCTCGGTGTGGCTATTGTGTGCAATGCCTTGACAAAGTTGGCATGTGCCACTGACCATGACCACAAATGTATCCAAGTGACTTTTACTTCTATTGATTGTAACACCAGTCAGCCACGGTCAGAGTGTCCAAACACAATGCAGATATATTGGGCATGACCTTGCAGGTACAAACAAGGTAGAATACTGGTGGCTCGGTGTGGCTATTGTGTGCAATGCCATGACAAAGTTGGCATGTGCCACTGACCATGACCACAAAGTTTACCCAGTACCTTAAATGGCTATGAATCATAACACGAGTCAGCCACCGTCAAAGTGCCCAATCACAGTTCAGATGTACTACGCATGACCTTACGGGTATAAACAAGGTAAAAAATTGGTGGATTCGCACGTCTATTGTGCGCAATGCCTTCACAAAGTTGGCATGTGCCACTGACCATGACCACAAAGTTTACCAAGTGCCTCAAACGGCTGTGAATCATAACATGAGTCAGCCACAGCCAGAGTGTCCAATCACAGTGCACATCTAATATGCATGACCTTGCAGGTATAAACAAAGGTAAGAAACTGGTGGCTTGGCACGACTATTGTGCGCAATGCCTTAACAAAGTTGGCATGTGCCACTGACCATGTCCACAAACGTATCCAAGTGACATTTTCTTCTATTGATCATAACACGAGTCAGCCACAGTCAGAGTGTCCACTCATAGTGCACATCTAATATGCATGACCTTGCAGGTATAAACAAGGGAAAAACCCGGAGGCTTGGCACGGCTACTGTGCACAATGCCTTGACAAAGGTGGCATGTGCCACTGACCATGACCAGAAAGGTTACCAAGTACCTTAAACGGCTATGAATCATAACAGGAGTCAGCCACGGTCAGAGTGTCCAATCACAGTTCAGATAAACTGGGCATGACCTTGCAGGTACAAACAAGGTAGAATACTGGTGGCTCGGTGTGGCTATTGTGCGCAATGCCTTGACAAAGTTGCCATGTGCCACTGACGAAGACCACAACGTTTACCAAGTACCTTAGACGGATATGAATCATAACACAAGTCAGCCACGGTCAGACTGTCCAATCACACTGTAGGTATACTGGGCATGACCTTGCAGGTATAATCAAGGTAGAGTACTGGTGGCTAAGTGTGGCTATTGTGCGCAATGCCTTGACAAAGTTGGCATGTGCCACTGACCATGACCACAAATATATCCAAGTGACTTTAACTTCTATTGATCATAACACGAGTCAGCCACGGTCAGAGTGTCCAATCAGAGTGCAGATGTACTAATCATGATTTTGCATGTATAAACAAGGTAGAATACTGGTGGCTCAGTTTGGCAATTGTGCCCAATGCCTTGACAAAGTTGGCATGTGCCACTGACCATGTCCACAAAGCTTACCAAGTGACTTTAACTTCTACGAATCATAACACGAGGCAGCCACGGTCAGAGTAACCAATCACAGTGCACATCTAGTATGCCTGACCTTACAGGTATAGACAAGGTAAAACCGGTGGCTTGGCACGGCTATTGTGTGCAATTCCTTGACAAAGTTGGCATGTGCCACTGACCATGACCACAAAGTTTACCAAGTACCTTAAACGGCTATGAATCATAACACGAGTCAGCCACGGTCAGAGTGTCCAATCACAGTGCAGATATAGTGGGCATGATCTTGCAGGTACAAACAAGGTAGAATACTGGTGGATCGGTGTGGCTATTGTGCGCAATGCCTTGACAAATTTGACATGTGCCACTGACCATGACCACAAATGTATCCAAATGACTTTTACTTCTATTGAACATAACACGAGTCAGCCACGGTCAGAGTGTCCAATCACAGCGCAGATGTACTAGGCACGATCTTACAGGTGCAAACAAGGTATAATACTAGTGGCTTCGTGTGGCTATTGTGCACAATGCCTTGACAAAGTTGGCATGAGCCACTGACCATGACCACACATGTATCCAAGTGACTTTTACTTGTATTGATCATAATACGAGTCAGCCACGGTCAGAGTGTCCAATCACAGTGTAGATATACTGGAGATGACCTTGCAGGTACAAACAAGGTAGAATACTGGTGGCTCGGTGTGGTCATTGTGCGCAATGCCTTGACAAAGTTGGCATGTGCCACTGACCATGACCACAACGTTTACCAAGTGACTTTAACTTCTACGAATCNTTCATTTGATCATAAAACGAGTCAGCCACGGTCAGAGTGTCCATTCACAGTGCAGATGTACTAGGCATGATCTTGCAAGTGCAAACAAGGTAGATTACTGGTGGCGCGGTGAGGCTATTGTGCGCAATGCCTTGACAAAGTTGGCATGTGCCACTGACCATGACCACAACGTTTACCAAGTGACTTTAACTTCTACGAATCATAACACGAGTCAGCCATGGTCAGAGTGTCCAATCACAGAGCAGATGTTCTAGGCATGATCCTGCAGGAGTAAACAAGGTACAATCATGGTGGCTCGGTATGGCTATTGTGCGCAATGCCTTGATAAAGTTGACATGAGCCACTGACCATGACCACAAAGTTTACCAAGTACCTTAAGCGGCTATGAATCATAACACGAGTTAGCCACGGACAGAGTGTCCAGTCACAGTGCAGATATACTAAGCATGACCTTGCAGGTATAAACAATGTAGAATATGGGTGGCTCGGTGTGGCTATTGTCCGCAATGCCTTGACGAAGTTGGCACGTGCAACTGACCATGACCACGAAGTTTACCTAGTACCTTAAACTTCTAAGAATCCTAACACGAGTAAGCCATGGGCAAAGTGCCCAATCACAGCGCACATCTAATATGCATGACATTGCAGGTATAAACAAGGTATAAAACCGGTGGCTTGGCACGTTTATTGTGCGCAATGCATTGACAAAGTTGGCATGTGTCACTGACCATGACTACAAAGTGTACCTAGTACCTTAAACGGCTATGAATCATAACACGAGTCATCCACGGTCAGAATGTCCAATAATAGTGCAGATATACTGGGCATGAACTTGCAGGCATAAACAAGGTAGAATACGGGTGGCTAGGTGTGGCTATTGTGCGCAATGCCTTGACAAAGTTGGCATGTGCCACTGCCCATGACCACAAATGTATCCGAGTGACTTTTACTTCTATTGATCATACCAGGAGTCAGCCACGGACATACTGTCCAATCGAAGTGCAGATGTACTAGGCATGATCTTGCAGGTACAAACAAGGTAGAATACTGGTGGCTCGGTGTGGCTATTATGCGCAAGGCCCTGACTAAGTTGGCATGTGCCACTAAACATGACCACAAATGTATCTAAGTGACATTTACTTCTATTGAACTAAATGAGTCATCCAGGCCAGAGTGTCCAGTCACAGTGTAGATATACTAAACATAACCGTACAGGTATAAAATAGGTAGAAAACTGGTGGCTCTGTGTGGCTATTGTGCGCAATGCCTAGACAAAGTTGGCATTTGCCACTGTCCATGACCACAAAGTTCACCAAGTACCTTAAACGGCTATGAATCATAACACGAGTCAGCCACGGTCAGAGTGTCCAATCACAGTGCAGATATACTGGGCATGACCTTGCAGGTACAAACAGGATAGAATACTGGTGGCTCGGTGTGGCTATTGTACGCAATGCCTTGACAAAGTTGGCATGTGCCACTGACCATGACCACAAATGTATCCAAGTGACTTTTACTTCTATTGATCATAACACGAGTCAGCCACGGTCAGAGTGTCCAATCACATTGCAGATGTACTAGGCATGATCTTGCAGGTACAAGCAAGGTAGAATACTGGTGCCTTGGTGTGGCTATTGTGCGCAATGCCTTGATAAAGTTGGCATGTGCCACTGACCATGACCACAAATGTATCCAAGTGACTTTTGCTTCTATTGATCATAACACCAGTCAGCCACGGTCAGAGTGTCCAATCACAGTGCAGATGTACTAGGCATGATCGTGCAGGTGCAAAAAAGGCAGAATACTGGTGGCTCGGTGTGGCTATTGTGCGCAATGCGTTGACAAAGTTGGCATGTGCCTCTGAACATGACCACAAAGTTTACCAAGTGACTTTAACTTCTACGAATCATAACACGAGTCAGCCATGGTCAGAGTGTCCAATCATAGTGCAGATGTACTAGGCGTGATCTTGAAGGTGTAAACAAGGTACAATACTGGTGGCCCAGTGTGGCTATTGTGCACAATGCCTTTAAAAAGTTGGCATGTCCCACTGACCATGACCACAAATGTATCCAAGTGACTTTTACTTCTATTGATCATAACACGAGTCAGCCACGGTCAGAGTGTCCAATCACAGTGCACATGTACTAGGCATGATCGTGCAGGTGCAAAAAAGGCAGAATACTGGTGGCTCGGTGTGGCTATTGTACGCAATGCCTTGACAAAGATGGCATGTGTCACTGACCATGACCACAAAGTTTACCAAGTACCTTAAACGTTTATGAGTCATAACACAAGTCAGCCACGGTCAGAGTGTGCAATAACAGTGCACATGTACTAGGCATGATCTTGCAAGTGCAAACAAGGTAGAATACTGGTGGCACAGTGTGGCTATTCTGCACAATGCCTTGCAAACGTTCGCATGTGCCACTGACCATGACCACAAAATGTATCCAACTGACTTTTACTTCTATTGATCATAACATGAGTCAGCCACAGTCAGAGGGTCCAATCATAGTGCATATGTACTAGGCATGATCTTGCAGGTACAAACAAGGTAGAATATTGATGGCTTGGTGTGGCTATTGTGCGTAATGCCTTGACAAAGTTGGCATGTGCCACTAACCATGACCACAAATGTATCGATTTGACTTTTACTTCTATTGATCATAACACAAGTAAGCCACGGTCAGAGTGTCCAATAACAATGCATATTTACTAGGCATTAACTTGCAGGTGCAAACAAGGTACAATACTGGTGGCTCGGTGTGGCTATTGCGTGCAATGCCTTGATAAGGTTGGCTTGTGCCACTGACCATGACCACAAAGTTTATCAAGTACCTTAAACGGCTATGAATCATAATACGAGTCAGCCACGGTCAGAGTGTCCAATCACAGTGTAAATGTACCAGGCATGATCTTGCAGGTGCAAACAAGGTAGAATACTGGTGGCTCGTTGTGGCTATTGTGCACAATGCCTTCACAATTTTGGCATGCGCCACTGACCATGACCACAAATGTATGCAAGTGACTTATTCTTTGATTGATCATAATACGAGTCAGCCATGGTCAGAGTGTCCAATCATAGTGCAGATGTACTAGGCGTGATCTTGAAGGTGTAAACAAGGTACAATACTGGTGGCCCAGTGTGGCTATTGTGCACAATGCCTTGACAAAGTTGGCATGTGCCACTGACCATGGCCACAAAGTTTACCAAGTGACTTTAACTTCTACAAATCATAACACGAGTCAGTCACGGTCAGAGTGGCCGATCACAGTGCACATCTAATATGCATGACCTTGCAGGTATAAACACGGTAAACAACCGGTGGCTTGGCATGGCTATTGTACACAATGCCTAGGCAAAGTTGGCATGTGCCACTGACCATGACCACAAAGCTTACCAAGTACCTTAAACATCTATGAATCATAACATAAGTCAGCCACGGTCAGAGTGTCCAATCACAGTGCAGATGTACTAGGCATGATCTTGCAGGTGCAAACAAGGTAGAACACTGGTGGCTTGGTGTGGCTATTGTGCACAATGCCTTTAAAAAGTTGGCATGTCCCACTGACCATGACCACAAATGTATCCAACTGAGTTTTACTTCTATTGATCATTATACGAGTCAGCCACAGTCAGAGTGTCCAATCACAGTGCATATGTACTAGGCATGATCTTGCAAGTGCAAACAAAGTAGAATACTGGTGGCTCGGTGTGGCTATTGTGCAAAATGCCTTGACAAAGTTGGCATGTGCCACTGACCATGACCATAATTGTATCCACGTGACGTTTACTTCTATTGATCATAATACGAGTCAGCCACGGTCAGAGTGTCCAATCACAATGCAGATTTACTAGGCATGATATTGCAGGTACAAACAAGGTAGAATACTTGTGTCTCGGTGTGGCTATTGTGCACAATGCCTTGACAATGTTGGCACGTGCCACTGACCATGACCACAAATGTATCCAAGTGACTTTTACTTCTATTGATCATAACACGAGTCAGCCACGATCACAGTGTCCTATCACAGTGCAGATATACTAGGCATGATCTTACAAGTCCAAACAAGGTACAATACTGGCGTCTCAGTGTGGCTATTGTGCGCAATGCCTTGACAAAGTTGGCATGTGCCACTGACCATGAGCACAAATGTATCCAAGTGACTTTTACTTCTACTGATCATAACATGAGTCAGCCACGGTCAGAATGTTCAATCACAGTGCAGATGCACTAGGCATGATCTTACAGGTGCAAACAAGGTAGAATACTGGTGGCTCGGTGTAGCTATTGTGCACAATGCTCTGACAAAGCTGTCACGTGCCACTGACCATGACCACAAATGTATCAAAGAGACTTTTACTTCTATTGATCATAATACGAGTCAGACACGGTCAGAGTGTCCAATCACAGTGCAGATGTACTAGGCATGATCTTGCAGGTACAAACAAGGTAGAATACTGGTGTCTTGGTGTGGCTATTGCGCTCAATGCCTTGACAATGTTGGCACGTGCCACTGACCATGACCACAAATGTATCCAAGTGACTTTTACTTCTATTGATCATAACACAAGTCAGCCATGGTCAGAGTGTCCAATCACAGTGTAGATATACTAGGCATGATCTTGCAGGTCCAAAAAAGGTACAATACTGGTGTCTCTGTGTGGCTATTGTGCGTAATGCCTTGACAAAATTGACATGTGCCACTGACCATGACCAGAACGTTTACCAAGTGACTTTAACTTGTACGAATCATAACTTGAGTCAGCCACGGTCAGAGTGTCCAATCACAGTGCAGATATACTGGGTATGACCTTGCAGGTATAAACAATGTAGAATACTGGTGGCTCGTTGTGGCTGTTGTGCGCAATACCCTGACAAAGTTGGCATGTGCCACTGACCATGACCACAAATGTATCCAAGTGACTTTTACTTCTATTGTTCATAACACGAGTCAGCCACAGTCAGAGTGATTGGACACTCTTAACGTGGCTGACTCGTGTACTGATTCGTAGAAGTTAAAGTCACTTGGTAAACGTTTTGGTCATGGTCAGTGGCACATGTCAACTTTGTCAAGGCATTGCGCACAATAGCCACGCCGAGCCACCAGAATTCTACCTTGTTTGCACCTACAAGATCATGCCTATTACATCTGCACTGTGATTGGACACTCTGACCATGGCTGACTCGTGTTATGATCAATAGAAGTAAAGTTCACTTGGATACATTTGTGGCAATGGTCAGTGGCACATGCCAACTTTGTCAAGGCATTGCGCACTATAGCCATACCGAGTCACCAGTATTCTACCTTGTTTATACCTGTAACGTTGTGCCCAGTATATCTGCACTGTGATTGGACACTCTGACTGTGGCTGACTCGTGTTATGATTCATAGCCGTTTAAGTCACTTGGTAAACTTTGTGGTTATGGTCAGTGGCACATGCCAACTTTGTCAAGCCATTGCGCACAATAGCCACACCGATCTACAAGTATTCTTCCTTGTTTGTACATGCAAGATCATGCCTAGTACATCTGCACTATGATTGGACACTCTCACCATGGCCAACTCGTGTTTTGATTCATAGCCGTTTAAGGTACTTGGCAAACGTTGTGGTCATGGTCAGTGGCACATGCCAGATTTGTCAGGGCATTGCGCACAATAGCCGTGCCAAGCCACAGGGCTTTTACCTTGATTATACCTGCAATATCATGCATATTAGATGTGCGCTGTGATTGGACACTCTGACAGTGGCTGACTCGTGTTATGATTCATAGCCGTTTAAGGTACTTGGTAATCTTTGTGGTCATGGTCAGTGGAACATGCCAACTTTTTCAAGGCATTGCGCACAATAGCCGTGCCAAGCCACCAGTATTCTACCTTCTTTACACCTGCAAGGTCATGCCTAGTACATGTGAATTGTGATTGGACACTCTGGCCATGGCTGACTCGTGTTATGGTTCATGGAAGTAAAAGTCACTTGGATACATTTGTGGTCATGGTCAGTGGCACATGCCAATTTTGTCAAGGTATCGTGCACAATAGCCACAACGAGCCACCAGTATTCTACCTTATTCATACCTATAGGGTCATGTCCATTACATCTGCACTGTGATTGGACACTCAGACCGTGGCTGACTCGTGTTATGATTCAAATCCGTTTAAGGTACTTGGTAAACTTTGTGGTCATGGTCAGTGGCACATGCCAACTTTGTTAAGATATTGCGCACAATAGCCGTGCCAAGCCACCGGTTTATTACCTTGTTTATACTTGAAAGATCATGCATATTAGATGTACGCTTTGATTGGGCACTCTGACCGTGGCTGACTCGTGTTACGATTCGCAGTAGTTGAAGTCACTTGGTTAACTTTGTGGCCATGGTCAGTGGCACATGCCAGCTCCGTCAAGGCATTGCGCACAATAGCCACACCAAGCCACCAGTATTCTACCTTGTTTATACCTGCAAGATCATGCCTAGTACATCTGCACTGTGATTGGACACTCTGACCGTGGCGGACACGTGTTATGATCAATAGAAGTAAAAGTCACTTGGATACATTTGTGGTCATGGTCAGTGGCACATGCCAACTTTGTCAAAGCATTGCACACAGTAGCCACACCGAGCTACCAGTATTTTACCTTCTTTATACCTGCAAGGTCATGTCCACTTTACCTGCACTGTGATTGGACACTCTGACCGTGGCTAACTTGGATGCCTTCATAGCCGTTTAAGGTACTTGGTAAACTTTGTGGTCATGGTCAGTGGCACATGCCAACTTTGTCGGGGCATTGCGCACAGCAGCCGTGCCAGGCCACCGGTGTTTACCTTGTTTATAATTGCAAGGTCAAGCCCAGTACATATGAACTGTGATTGGGTACTCTGACCGTGGCTGACTCGTGTTACGATTCGTAGAAGTTAAAGTCACTTGGTAAACTTTGTGGTCACGGTCAGTGGCACATGCCAACTTTGTCGAGGCATAGCACACAATAGCTACACCGAGCCACCAGTATTCTACCTTGTTTCTACCTGCTACGTCATGATTAGTACATCTGCACTGTGATTGGACACTCTGACCATGGCTGACTCGTGTTAGGATGAATAGAAGTAAAAGACACTTGGGTACATTTGTGGTCATGGTCAGGGGCACATTCCAATGTGTCAAGGATTTGCGCACAATAGCCACACCGAGCCACCAGTATTCTACCTTGTTTGCACCTGCAACATCATGCCTAGTACATCTGCACTGTGATTGGACATTCCGACCGTGGCTGACTCGTGTTATGATTCGTATAAGTTAAAGTCACTTGGTAAACTTTGTGGTCATGGTCAGTGGCACATGCCAACTTTGTCAAGACATTGCGCACAATATCCACACCGATCCACCAGTATTCTACCTTGTTTGTACCTGCAAGGTCATGCCCAGTATATCTACACTATGATTGGACACTCTGACCATAGCTGACTCGTGTTATGATTCGTAGAAGTTAAAGTCACTTTGTATACTTTGTGGTCATGGTCAGTGGCACATGCCAACTTTGTCAAGGCATTGCGCACAATAGCCACACCGAGCCACCAGTACTCTCCCTTGTTTGCACCTGTAAGATCATGCCTAGTACATCTGCACTCTGATTGGACACTCTGACCGTGGCTGACTCGTGTTGTGATCCATAGCCGTTTAATGTACTTGATAAACTTTGTGGTCATGGTCAGTGCCACATGCCAACTTTGTCAAGGCATTGCGCACAATAGCCACACCGAGCCACCAGTACTCTCCCTTGTTTGCACCTGTAAGATCATGCCTAGTACATCTGCACTCTGATTGGACACTCTGACCGTGGCTGACTCGTGTTGTGATCCATAGCCGTTTAATGTACTTGATAAACTTTGTGGTCATGGTCAGTGCCACATGCCAACTTTGTCAAGGCATTGCGCACAATAGCCACACCGAGCCACCAGTACTCTCCCTTGTTTGCACCTGTAAGATCATGCCTAGTACATCTGCACTCTGATTGGACACTCTGACCGTGGCTGGCTCGTGTTATGATCAGTAGAAGTAAAAGTCACTTGGATACATTTGTGGTCATGGTCAGTGAAACATGCCAACTTTGTCAAGGAATTGCGCACAATAGCCACACCGAGCCACCAGTACTCTCCCTTGTTTGCACCTGTAAGATCATGCCTAGTACATCTGCACTTTAATTGGACACTCTGACCGTGGCTGACTCGTGTTATGATTCGTAGAAGTTAAAGTCACTTGGTATACTTTGTGGTCATGGCCAGTGGCACATGCCAACTTTGTCAAGGCATTGCGCACAATAGCCATACCGAGCCACCAGTATTCTACCTTGTTTGCACCTGCAAGATCATGCCAAGTACATCTGCACTCTGATTGGACACTCTGACCGTGGCTGAGTCATTGTATGATCAGTAGAAGCAAAAGTCACTTGGAACCATTTGTGGTCATGGGCAGTGGCACATGCCAACTTTGTCAAGGCATTGCGCACAATAGCCACACCGAGCTCCCAGTATTCTACCATATTTATACCTGCAAGGTCATGCCCAGTATATATGCACTGTGATTGTACACTCTGACTGTGGCTGACTCGTGTTGTGATTCATAGCTGTTTAAGGTATTTGATAAACTTTGTGGTCATGGTCAGTGGCACATGCCAACTTTGTCAAGGCATTATGCACAAATGCCGTGCCAAGATACCAGTTTTTTACCTTGTTTATACCTGCAAGGTCATGCCCAGTATATCTGCACTGTGCTTGGACACTCTGACCGTGGCTGACTCGTGTTTTGATTCATAGCCGTTTAAGGTACATGGTAAACTTTGTGGTTATGGTCAGTGGCACATGTCAACTTTGTCAAGGCACTGCGCACAATATCCACCCCGAGCCACCAGTATTGTACATTGTTTGCACCTGCAAGATATAGCCTAGTAAATATGCATTGTTATTGGACACTCTGACCGTGGATGACTTGTGTTATGATCAATAGAAGTAGAAGTCACTTGGTAAACTTTGTGGTCATGGTCAATAGCACATGCCAACTTTGTCAAGGCATTGCGCACAATAGCCACACCGAGCCACAAGTATTCTACCTTGTTTGCACCTGCAAGATCATGCCTAGTAGATCTGCACTGTGATCGGACACTCTAACCGTGGCTGACTCGTTGTATGATCAATATAAGTAAAAGTCACTTTGATACATTTGTAGTCATGGTCAGTGGCACATGCCAACTTTGTCTAGGCATTGCGCACAACAGCCACAACGAGCCACCAGTATTCTACCTTGTTTACACCTGCAAGGTCATGACCAATATATCTGTACTGGGAGTGGACATTCTGACCGTAGCCGACTCGTGTTGTGATTCATAGCCGTTTAAGGTACTTGATAAACTTTGTGGTCATGGCCAGTGGCACATGCCAACTTTGTCAAGGCATTGCTCACAATAGCCGTGCCAAGACATTGGTTTTTTACCTTATTTATACCTGCAAGGTCATGCATATTACATGTGCGCTGTGACTGGGTACTCTGACCGTGACTGACTCGTTTTACGATTTGTAGAAGTTAAAGTCACTTGGTAAACTTTGTGGTCATGGTCACTGGCACATGCCAACTGAGTCAAGGCATTGCGCACAGTAGCCACACCGATCCACCAGTATTCTACCTTGTTTATACATGCAAGATCATGCATAGTACATCTGCACTGTGATTGGACACTCTGACCGTGGCTGACTCGTGTTCTGATCAGTAGAAGTAAAAGTCACTTTGATACATTTGTGGTCATGGTCAGTGGCACATGCCAACTTTGTCAAGACATTACACACAATAGCCACACCAAGTCACCGGCTTTTTACCTTGTTTGAACCTGCAAGCTCATGCCTAGTATATCTGCACTGTGATTGGACACTCGGACCGTGGCTGACTCGTGTTATGATCAATAGAAGTAAAAGTCACTTGGATACATTTGTGGTCATGGTCAGTGGCATGTGCCAACTTTGTCAAGGCATTGCACACAGTAGCCACACCGAGCAACAAGTATTCTACCTTGTTTATACCTGCAAGGTCATTCCCAGTATATCTGCACTGTGATTGGACACTCTGAAATTGGCTGACTTGTGTTATGATTCATAGCCGTTTAATGTACTTGGATACATTTGTGGTCATGGTCAGTGGCACGTGCCAACTTTGTCAAGGCATTGCACACAATAACCACACTGAGCCACCAGTATTCTACCTTTTATATACGTATAAGGTCATGCCCAGTATATCTGCACTATGATTGGACATTCTGACCGTGGCAGACTCCTGTTATGATTCATAGTCGTTTAAGGTACTTGGTGAACGTTCTGGTCATGGTCAGTGGCACATGCCAACTTTGTCAAGGCATTGCGCACAATAGCCGTACCATGCCACCGGTTTTTTACCTTAATTGCACCTACAAGATCATGCCTAGTACATACTATGATTGCACGCTCTGAACGTGGCTGACTCGTGTTATGATCAATAGAAGTGTATGTTCTTGGATACATTTGTGGTCATGGTCAGTGGCACATGCCAACTTTGTCAAGGCATTACGCACAATAGCCACACCAAGCCACCAGTATTCCACCTTGCGTATACCTGCAAGGTCATGCCCAGTATATCTGCTCTGTACTTGGACACTCTGACCATGGCTGGCTCGTGTTATGATTCAAAGCCATTTAAGGTACTTGGTAAACCTTGTGGTCATGGTCAGTGGCACATGCTAACTTTGTCAAGGTATGTGCCACTAACCATGACCACAAAGTTTACCAAGTACCTTAAACGGCTATGAATCATAACACGAGTCAGCCTCAGTCATAGTGTCCATTTACAGTACAGATATACCGGGCATGACCTTGCAGGTATAAACAAGGTAGAATACTGGTGGCTCGGTGTGGTTATTGTGCGCAATGCCTTGACAAAGTTGGCATGTGCCACTGACCATGACCAAAAATGTATCCAAGTGACTTTTACTTCCTTTGATTATAACACGAGTCAGCCACGGTCAGAGTGACCAATCACAGTGCAGATGTACTGGGCATGATCTTGCAAGTTCAAACAAGGTACAATACTGGTGGCTCGGTGTGGCTATTGTGCGCAATGCATTGACTCAGTTGGCATGTGCCACTGACCATGACCACAAAGTTTACCAAGTAACTTAAACGACCATGAATCATAACACGAGTCAGCCACGGTCAGAGTGTCCAATCACAGTGAAGATGTACTAGGCATGGTCTTGCAGGTTCAAACAAGGTAGAATACTGGTGGCTCAGTGTGGCTATTGTGCGCAATGCCTTGACAAAGTTGGCATGTGCCACTGACCATGACCACATATGTATCCAAGTGACTTTAGCTTCTTTGAATCATAACACGAGTCAGCCACGGTCAAAGTGTCCAATCAGATCGCAGATGTGCTAGGCATGATCTTGCAGGTACAAACAAGGTACAATACTGGTGGCTCGGTGTGGCTATTGTGCGCAATGCCTTGACAAAGTTTGCATGTGCCACTGACCATGACCATACAGTCTACCAAGTAGCTTAAACCGCTATGAATCATGACACGAGTCAGCCACAGTCAGAGTGTCCAATCATAGTTCAGATGTGCTAGGTATGACCTTGCAGGTATAAACAAGGTGAAAAACCAGTGGCTTGGCAAGGATATTGTGCGCAATGCCTTGATAAAGTTGGCATGTACCACTGACCATGACCACAAAGTTTACCAAGTCACTTTAACTTCTACGAGTCGTAACATGGGCCAGCCACGGTCAGAGTACCCAATCTCAGTGCATATATACTAGGCATGATCTTGCAGGTGCAAACAAGGTAGAATACTGGTGGCTCGGTGTGGCTATTGTGCACAATGCCTTGACAAAGTTGGCATGTGCCACTGACCATGACCACAAAGTTTACCAAGTAACTTAAACGACCATGAATCATAACACGAGTCAGCCACGGTCAGAGTGTCCAATCACAGTGCAGATGTACTAGG
>SZWC01000216.1:92486-119203 GCA_023375785.1 Penium margaritaceum | reverse complement strand
ACTTGAACTTCTACAAACCGTAACACAGGTCAGCCACATTCAGAGTGCCCAATCACAGTGCACATCTAATATGCATGACCGTGCCAATCGCTTGGCATGGCTATTGTACGCAATGCCTTGACAAAGTTGGCATGTGCCACTGACCACAACCACAAAGGTTACCAAGTGACTTCAACTTCTACAAATAATAACACGAGTCAGCCACGGTCAGAGTACCCAGTCACAGTTCAGATGTACTAGGCATGACCTTACAGGTATAAACAAGGCAAAAACCCGGTGGCTTGGCACGGCTATTGTGCGCAATGTCTTGACAAAGTTGGCATGTGCCACTAACCATGACCAGAAAGCTTACCAAGTACCTTAAATGGCTATGAACAAGGTTGAGTACTGGTGGCTCGGTGTGGCTATTGTGCGCAATACCTTGATAAAGTTGGCATGTGCCACTGACCATGACCACAAATGTATCCAAGTGACTTTTACATCTA
The DNA here is from genome assembly GCA_023375785.1 of Penium margaritaceum. NCBI lineage: Eukaryota > Viridiplantae > Streptophyta > Zygnematophyceae > Desmidiales > Peniaceae > Penium > Penium margaritaceum. Next base: position 118,718 of record SZWC01000216.1, on the reverse strand, counting down.
TTGATCAATCAGAGTGCACATCTAATATGCATGACCTTGCAGGTATAAACAAGGTATAAAACGGGTGGCTTGGCACGACTACTGTGCGCAATGCCTTGACAAAGTTGGCATGTGCCACTGACCATGACCACAAAGTTTACCAAGTGACTTTAGCTTCTACGAATCGTAACACGAGTCAGCCACAGTCAGAGTGCCCAATCACATCTCAGATGTACTAGGCGTGACCTTGCAGGTATGTAGAAGGTAGAAAACCGGTGGCTTGGCACAGCTATTGTGCGCAATTCCTTGACAAAGTTGGCATGTGCTACTGACTATGACCACAAAGTATACCAAGTACCGTAAACGGCTATGACTCATAACACGAGTCAGCCACGGTCGGAGTGTCCAATCACAGTGCAGATGTACTAAACATGATCTTGCAGGTACAAACAAGGTAGAATACTGGCGTCTTGGTGTGGCTATTGTGCGCAATGACTTAACAAAGTTGGCATGTGCCACTGACCACGACCACAACGTTTACCAAGTGACTTTAACTTCTACGATTCGTAACACGTGTCAGCCACAGTCAGAGTGCCCAATCACAGTGCACATCTATAATGTATGACCTTGCAGGTATACACAAGGTACAAAACCGGTGGCTTGGCACGGCTATTGTGCGTCATGCATTGACAAAGTTGGCATGTGCCACTGACCATGACCACAAGGTTTGCCAAGTGACTTTAACTTCTACATATGGTAACACGAGTCAGCCACTGTCCGAGTGTCTAATCATAGTGCACATCTGATATGCATGACGTTGCTGGTCTAATAAGGTAAAAAACCGTTGGCTTGGCACGGCTATTGTGCACAATGCCTTGACAAAGTTGGAATGTGCCACTGACCATGACCACAAAGTTTACCAAGTGACTTTATCTTCTACGAATCGTAACACGAGTCAGCCACATTCAGAGTGCCCAATCACAGTGTACATCTAATATGCATGACCTTAAAGGTATAAACAAGGGAAAAAACCGTTGGCCTGGCACGGCTATTGTGTGCAATGCCTTGACAAAGTTTGCATGTGCCACTGACCATGACCACAAAGTTCACCAAGTACCTTGAATGGCTAAGAATCATAACACGCGTCAGCCACAATCCGAGTGTCCAATCACAGTGCAGATGTACTAGGCATGATCTTGCACGTGCAAACAAGGTAGAATACTGGTGGCTCGGTGTGGCTATTGTGCGCAATGCCTTGACAAAGTTGGCATGTGCCAATGACCATGACCACAATTGTATCCAACTGACTTTTACTTCTATTGATCATGACACGAGTCAGCCACGGTCAGAGTGTCCAATCATAGTGCAGATATACAAGGCATGATCTTGCAGGTACAAACAATGTAGAGTACTAGTGGCTCGGTGTGGCTTTTATGTGCAATGCCTTGACAAAGTTGGCATGTGCCACTGACCATGCCCACAAAGTTTACCAATTGACTTGAACTTCTACAAACCGTAACACGAGTCAGCCATGGTCAGAGTGGCCAATCTCAGTGCACATCTAATATGCATGACCTTGCAGGTATGAACAAGGTAAAAAACCGGTGGCTTGGCACGGCTATTGTGCGCAATGCCTTGACAAAGTTGGCATGTGCCACTGACCATGACCACAATTGTATCCAACTGACTTTTACTTCTATTGATCATGACACGAGTCAGCCACGGTCAGAGTGTCCAATCATAGTGCAGATATACAAGGCATGATCTTGCAGGTACAGACGATGTAGAGTACTAGTGGCTCGGTGTGGTTATTATGTGCAATGCCTTGACAAAGTTGGCATGTGCCACTGACCATGCCCACAAAGTTTACCAAGTGACTTGAACTTCTACGAATCATAACACGAGTCAGCCATGGTCAGAGTGGCCAATCTCAGTGCACATCTAATATGCATGACCGTGCCAATCGCGTGGCATGGCTATTGTACGCAATGCCTTGACAAAGTTGGCATGTGCCACTGACCATGACCACAAAGTTTACCAAGTACATTCAACGGCTATGAATCATATCACGAGTCAGCCACGGTCAGAGTGTCCAATCACAGTGCACATGTACTAGGCATGATCTTGCAGGTACAAACAAGGCAGAATACTGGTGGCTCGGCGTGGCTATTGTGCGCAATGCCTTGACAAAGTTGGCATGTGCCACTGACCATGACCACAAAGTATACCAAGTACATTAAACGGCTATGAATCATAACACGAGACAGCCACGGTCAGGGTATCCAATCACTGTGCAGATATACTGGGCATGACCTCGCAGGTTTAAACAAGGTAGAATACTAGTGGCTCGGTGCAGCTATTGTGCTCAATGCCTTGACAAAGTTGGCATGTGCCACTGACCACAACCACAAAGTTTACCAAGTGACTTCAACTTCTACGAATAATAACACGAGTCAGCCACGGTCAGAGTACCCAGTCACAGTTCAGATGTACTAGGCATGACCTTACAGGTATAAGCAAGGCAAAAACCCGGTGGCTTGGCACGGCTATTGTGCGCAATGTCTTGACAAAGTTGGCTGTGCCACTAACCATGACCACAAAGTTTACCAAGTACATTAAACGGCTATGAATCATAACACGTGTCAGCCACGGTCAGAGTGTCCAATCACAGTGCAGATATAATGGGCATGACCTTGCATGTATAAACCAGGTAGAATACTGGTGGCTCAGTGTGGCTATTGTGTGCAATGCCTTGACAAAGTTGGCATGTGCCACTGACCATGACCACAATTGTATCCAACTGACTTTTACTTCTATTGATCATGACACGAGTCAGCCACGGTCAGAATGTCCAATCACAGTGCAGATGTACTAGGCATGACCTTACAGGTATAAGCAAGGCAAAAACCCGGTGGCTTGGCACGGCTATTGTGCGCAATGCCTTGACGAAGTTGGCATGTGCCACTGACCATGACCACAATTGTATCCAACTGACTTTTACTTCTATTGATCATGACACGAGTCAGCCACGGTCAGAATGTCCAATCACAGTGCAGATGTACTAGGCATGACCTTACAGGTATAAGCAAGGCAAAAACCCGGTGGCTTGGCACGGCTATTGTGCGCAATGTCTTGACAAAGTTGGCTGTGCCACTAACCATGACCACAAAGTTTACCAAGTTACTTTAACTTCTACGAATCGTAACACGAGTCAGCCACAGTCAGAGTGTCCAATCACGGTGCACATCTAACATGCATGACCTTGCAGGTATAAACAAGGTAAAAGACCGGTGGCTTGGGACAGCTATTGTGCGCAATGCCTTGACAAAATTGGCATGTGCCACTGACCATGACCACAAAGTTTACCAAGTGACTTTAACTTCTAGCGATCGTAACACAAGTCAGCCACATTCAGAGTGCCCAATCACGGTGAACATCTAACATGCATGACCTTGCAGGTATAAACAAGGTAAAAAACCAGTGGCTTTGCACAGCTGTTGTGCGCAATGCCTTGACAATGTTGGCATGTACCACTGACCATGACCACAAAATTTACCAAGTGACTTTAACGTCTACGAATCGTAACACGAGTCAATCACGGTCAGAGTACCCAATCATAGTGCACATCTAATATGCATGACCTTGCAGGTATAAACATGTTAAAAAACCGGTGGCTTGGCAAGACTATTGTGCGCAATGCCTTGACAAAGTTGGCATGTGCCACTGATAATGACCACAAAGTTTACCAAGTGACTTTAACTTCTACAAACCGTAACACTAGTCAGCCACAGTCAGAGTGCCTAATCACAGTTCAGTTGTACTAGGCATGACCTTGCAGGTATACACAAGGTAAAAAACGGGTGGCTTGGTATGGCTATTGTGCGCAATGCCTTGACAATGTTGGCATGTGCCACTGACCATGACCACAAAATTTACCAAGTACCTTAAACGGCTATGACTCATAACACGAGACAGCCACGGTGAGAGTGTCCAATCACAGTGCAGATGTACTAGGCATGATCTTGCAGGTATAAACAATATAGGATACTGGTGTCTCGGTGTGGCTATTGTGCGCAATGACTTGACAAAGTTGGCATGTGCCACTGACCATGACCACGAAGCTTACCAAGTGACTTTAACTTATACGAATCGTAACACGAGTCAGCCATGGTCAGAGTGCCCAATCACAGTGCACATCTAATATGCATGACCTTGCAGGTATACACAAGGTAAAAAACTGGTGGCTTGGCACGGCTATTGTGCGCAATGCCTTGACAAAGTTGGCATGTCCCACTGACCATGACCACAATCACCAGTCAACCACTGTCAGAGTGTCCAATCATTGTACACATCTAATATGCATGAGGTTATTGGTATAAAAAGGTAGAAACCGGTGGCTTGGCACGGCTATTGTGCGCAATGGCTTCACAAAGTTGGCATGTGCCACTGACCATGACCACAAAGTTTACCAAGTACATTAAACGGCTATGAATTATAACACGAGTCAGCCACGGTCAGAATGTCCAATCACAGTGCAGATATACTGGGCATAACCTTACAGGTTTAAACAAGGTAGAATACTGGTGGCTCGGTGTGGCTCTTGTGCGCAGTGTCTTGACAAAGTTGGCGTATGCCACTGACCATGACCACAAATGTATCCAAGTGACGTTTACGTCTATTGATCATAACACGAGTCAGCCACGGTCAGAGTGACCAATCACAGTGCAGATATATTAGGCATGATCTCACAGGTGCAAACAAGGTAAACCACCGGTGGCTTGGTGTGACTATTGTGCGCAATGCCTTGACAAAGTTGGCATGTGCCACCGACCATGACCACAAGGTTTACCAAGTGACTTTAACTTCTACGAATCGTAACATGAGCCAGCCACGCTCAGAGTGCCCAATCACATTGCACATCTAACATGCATGACCTTGCAGGTATATTGAAGGTAAAAAGCCGGTGGCTTGGCACGGCTATTGTGCACAATGCCTTGACAAAGTTGGCATGTGCCACTGACCATGACCACAAAGTTTACCAAGTGACTTTAACTTCTACGAGTCGTAACACGAGTCAGCCACGTTCAGAGTGCCCAATCACAGTGCACATCTAATATGCATGACCTTACAGGTATAAACAAGGGAAAAAATCATTGGCTTGACACGGCTATTGTGCGCAATGCCTTGACAAAGTTTGCATGTGCCACTGACCATGACCACAAAGTTTACCAAGTACCTTAAACGGCTATGAATCATAACACGAGTCAGACACGGTCAGAGTGTCCAATCACATTGTAGATGTACTAGGCATGATCTTGCAGGTAGAAACAAGGTAGAATACTGGTGGCTCAAAGTGGCTATTGTGCGTAATGCCTTGACAAAGTTTGCATGTGCCACTGACCATGCCCACAAAGTTAACCAAGTGATATTAACTTCTACAAATCATAACACGAGTCAATCATGGTCAGAGTGCCCAGTCACAGTGCACATCTTATATGTATGAACTTGCAGGTATAAACAAGGTAGAAAACCGGTGGCTTGGCATGGCTATTGTGCGCAATGCTTTGACAAAGGTGGCACGTGCCACTGACCATGACCACAGAGTTTACCAAGTGACTCGAACTTCTACAAACCGTACCACAGGTCAGCCACATTCAGAGTGCCCAATCACAGTGCACATCTCATATGAATGACCGTGCCAACTGCTTGGCACGGCTATTGTGCGCAATGCCTTGACAAAGTTGGCATGTGCCACTGACCATGACCACAAAGTTTACCAAGTACCTTAAACGGCTATGAATCATAACACGAGTCAGCCACAGTCAGAGTGTCCAATCACAGTGAAGATGTACTAGGCTTGATCTTGCAGGTGCAACCAAGGTACCCTACTGCTCGAGGTATTCAATTTTAAATGTTTTTCTGGTCATTGAAATTGTGCCAAAAAATCGTTCGATGAAATTAAAATGTTACAAGAATACTTTGAATATGTTTTTGGTGAAATCATGGTGCAGGAAATGTTCACTCATGTTTAACATCACATGTTAGTTCACAATCTCCGTAGAGTCATTCGTGGTAGGGAACGACAAATAGGCTTGAACAACCATCTGTACAAAATGACAAACCCACGTAACACGACACACACCTTGACCCGTCGGTGATCCTTAGTATTTCTTTGTACAATGGAATATCTCGTTGAAATATTGGATTTCTGCAGAAATGATTCTGGGCCTTTTGTTGAATTCAATGTGTCAGTTGAATGTCAATTCGTTCACTTATGATTCCGAAAATAATACTGAACCCAANGCTATTGTGCGCAATGCCTTGACAAAGTTGGCATGTGCCACTGACCATGACCACAAAGTTTACCAAGTACATTAAATGGCTATGAATCATAACACGAGACAGCCACGGTCAGAGTATCCAATCACTGTGTAGATATACTGGGCATGACCTCACGGATATAAACAGGGTAGAATACTGGTGGATCGGTGTGGCTATTGTGTGCAATGCCTTGACAAAGTTGGCATGTGCCACTAACCATGACCACAAATGTATCCAAGTGACTTTACTTCTATTGACCGTACCACGAGTCAGCCACGGTCAGAGTGTCCAATCACAGTGCAGATGTATTAGGCATGATCTTGCAGGTACAAACAAGGTAAAACACCGGTGGCTTGGTGTGACTATTGTGCGCAATGCCTTGACAAAGTTGGCATGTGCCACTGACCATGACCACAAAGTTTACCAAGTGACTTTAACTTCTACGAGCTGTAACACGAGTCAGCCACAGTCAGAGTGTCCAATCACGGTGCACACCTAACATGCATGACCTTGCAGGTATAAACAAGGTAAAAACCCGGTGGCTTTGCACAGATATTGTGCGCAATGCCTTGACAAAATTGGCATGTGCCACTGACCATGACCGCAAAGTTTACCAAGTGACTGTAACTTTCAGCGGTCATAACACAATTCAGCCACATTCAGAGTACCCAGTCACGGTGCACATCTAACATGCATGACCTTGCAAGTATGAACAAGGTAAAAAACCGGTGGTGTGGCACAGATATTGTGCGCAATGCCTTGACAATGTTGGCAGGTGCCACTGACCATGACCACAAAGTTTACCAAGTGACTTTAACTTCTACGAATCGTAACACGGGTCAATCATGGTCAGAGTACCCAATCACAGTGCACATCTAATATGCATGACCTTGCAGGTATAAACAAGGAAAAAAACCGGTGTCTTTGCACGACTATTGTGCGAAATGCCTTGACAAAGTTGGCATGTGCCACTGCCCGCGACCACAAAGTTTACCAAGTGACTTAAACTTCTACAAACCGTAACACGAGTCAGCCACAGTCAGAGTGCCTAATCACAGGGCATGGCCTTACACGTATAAATAAGGTATAATACTGGTGGCTTGGTGTGGCTATTGTACGCAATGCCCTGACAAAGTTGGCATGTGCCAATGACCATGACCACAAATGTATCCAAGTGACTTTTACTTCTATTGATCATAACACGAGTCAGCCAAGGTCAGAGTGTCCAATCACAGTGCAGATGTACTAGGCATGATCTTGCAGGTTCAAACAAGGTAGAATACTGGTGGCTCGGTGTGGCTATTTTGCGCTTTGCCTTGACAAATTTGGCATGTGCCACTGACCATGACCACAAAGTTTACCAAGAACCTTAAACAGCTATGAATCATGACACGAGTCCGCCACAGTCAGAGTGTCCAATCACAGTGCATATATGCTGGGCATGACCTTACAGAAATAAAAAAAGGTAGAAAACTGGTGGCTCGGTGTGGCTATAGTGTGTAATGCCCTGACAAAGTTGGCATGTGCCACTGACCATGACCACAAATGTATCCAAGTGACTTTTACTTCGATTGATTATAACACGAGTCAGCCATGGTCAGAGTGTCCAATCACAGTACAGATGTACTAGGCATGACCTTGCAGGTATAAACAGTGTAAAAACCGGTGGCTTGGCACGGCTACTGTGCGCATTACCTTGACAAAGTTGGCATGTGCCACTGACCATGACCACAAAGTTTACCACGTACCTTAAACGGCTATGAATCATAACACGAGTCAGCCACGGTCGGAGTGTCCAATCACAGTGCAGATATACTGGGCATGACCTTGCAGGTACAAACAAGGTAGAACACTGGTGGCTCGGTGTGGCTATTATGCGCAATGCCTTGACAAAGTTGGCATGTGCCACTGACCATCACCACAAATGTATCCAAGTGACTTTTGCTTCTATTGATCATAATACGAGTCAGCATCTTTCAGAGTGTCCAATCAAAATGCAGACGTACTATGCATGATCTTGCAGGTGCAGACAAGGTAGAATACTGGTGGCTCAGTGTGCGCAACACCTTGATAAAGTTGGCATGTGCCACTCGCCATGGCTACAGAGTTTACCAAGTGACTTCAACTTCTACGAATCATAACACGAGTCAGCCATGGTCAGAGTGTCCAATCACAGCGTACATCTAATATGCATGACCTTGTAGGAAAAAAACCGGTGACTTGGCACGGCTATTGTGTGCAATGCCTTGAAAAGGTTGGCATGTGCCACTGACCATGACAGTATTGATCATAACACGAGTCAGCCACGGTCAAATGTCCGATCACAGTACAAATGTACTAGGCATGATCTTGCAGGTACAAAAAAGGTAGAATACTGGTGGCTCGGTGTGGCTATTGTGCGCAATGGTTTGACAAAGTTGGCATGTGCCACTGACCATGACCACAAAGCTTACCAAGTGACTTTAGCTTCTACGAAGCATAACACAAGTCCGCCACAGTCAGAGTGCCCAATCACAGTGCACAAAGACTAGGCATGACCTTGCAGGTATAAACAAGGTAAAAAACTGGTGGCTTGGCACGGCTTTTGTGCGCAATGCCTTGACAAAGTTGGCATGTGCCACTGACCATGACCACAAAGTTTACCAAGTGACTTTAACTTCTACGAATCGTAACACGAGTCAGCCAGAGTCAGAGTGCCCAATCACAGTTTAGATGTACTAGGCATGACCTTGCAGTTATAAACAAGGAAAAAAACCAGTGGCTTGGCACGGCTATTGTGCGCCATGCCTTGACAAAGTTGGCATGTGCCACTGAACATGACCACAAATTTTACCAAGTGACTTCAACTTCTATGAATCGTAACACGAGTCAGCCACAACCAGAGTGTCCAATCACAGTTCAGACATACTAGGCATGACCTTGTAGGTATAAACAAGGAAAGAAACCGGTGGCTTTGTAGGCTACTGTGCGCAATGCCTGGACAAAGTTGGCATGTGCCACTGACCATGTCCACAAAGTTTACCAAGTACCTTAAACGGCTATGAATCATAACAGGAGCCAGCCACGGTCAGAGTGTTCAGTCAGAGTGCAGATATACTGGGCATGACCTTGCAGGTACAAACAAGGTAGAATACTGGTGGCTCGGTGTGGCTATTGTGCGCAATGCCTTCATAAAATTGGCATGTGCCACTCACCATGGCCACAAAGTTTACCAAGTGACTTTAACTTCTACGAATCGTAACACGAGTCAGCCACGGTCAGAGTGCCCAATCACAGCGTACATCTAATATGCATGACCTTGCAAACATAAACAAGGTAAAACGCCGGTGGCTTGGCACGGCTATTGTGCGCAATACCTTGACAAAGTTGGCATTTGCCACTGACCATGACTACAAATTTTACCAAGTACATTAAACGGTTATTAATCATAACACGAGTCAGCCACGGTCAGAGTGTCCAATCACAGTGCAGATATACTGGGCATGACCTGACAGGTTCAAACAAGGTAGAATACTGGTGGCCAGGTGTGGTTATTGTGCACAAAGCCTCGACAAAGTTGGCATGTGCCACTGACCATTACCACAAAGTTTACCAAGTGACTTTAACTTCTACGAATCGTAACACAAGTCAGCCACGGTCAGAGTGCCCAACCACAGTGCACATCTAATATGCGTTACATTGCAGGCATAAACGAGGTAACAACCTGGTGGCTTGGCACGACTATTGTGCGCAATGCCTTGACAAAGTTGGCATGTGCCACTGACCATGACCAAAACGTTTACCAAGTGACTTTAACTTCTACGAACTGTAACACGACCCAGCCACAGTCCGAGTGCCCAATCACAGTGCACATCTAGTATGCATGACCTTGCAGGTATAAACAGGGTAAAAACCAGTTTCTTGGCACGGCTATTGTGTGCAATACCTTGACAAATTTGGCTAGGGCCACTGACCATGACCACAAAGTTTACCAAGTACCTTAAACGGCTATGAATCATACCACAAGTCAAACACGGTCAGAGTGTCTAATCACAGTGCAGATGTACTATGCATGATCTTGCTGGTGCACACAAGGTAGAATACTAGTGGCTCGGTGTGGCTATTGTGCGCAATGCCTTGACAAAGGGGGCATGTGCCACGACCATGACCACAAATGTATCAAAGTGACTATTACTTCTATTGATCATAACACGAGTCAGCCACGGTCCGAGTGTCTAATCACAGTGCAGATGTACTAGGCATGATCTTGCAGGTACAAACAAGGTAGAATACTGGTGGCTCGGTGTGGCTGTTGTGCGCAATGCCTTGACAAAGGGGGCATGTGCCACGACCATGACCACAAAGTTTACCAAGTGACTTTAACTTATACGAATCGTAACACGAGTCAGCCACGGTCAGAGTGCCCAATCACAGTGCACATCTAATATGCATGACCTTGGAGGTATAAACATTGTAAAAAACCGGTGGCTTGGGGCGGCAATTATGCGCAATGCCTTGACAATGTTGGCATGTGCCGCTGACCATGACCGCAATGTTTACCAAGTGACTTTAACTTTTACAAATCGTAATACGAGTAAGCCACAGTCAGAGTGCCCAATCACAGTGCACATCTAATATACATGACCTTGCAGGTATAAACAAGGTAAGAAACTGGTACCTTGGCACGGCTAATGTGCGCAATGCCTAGACAAAGTTGGCATGTTCCACTGACCACGTCCACAAAGTTTACCAAGTACATTAAACGACTATGTATCATAACACGAGTCAGCCAAAGTCAGATTGTCCAATCACAGTGCAAATATACTGGGCATGACCTTGCATGTATAAACAAGGTAGAACACTGGTGGCTCGGTGTGGCTATTGTGCGCAATGCCTTGACAATGTTGGCATGTGCCACTGACCATTACCACAAATGTATCCAAGTGACTTTTACTTCTTTGATCATAACACGAGTCAGCCACGGTCAGAGTGTCCAATCATGGTGCAGATGTACTAGGCATGATCTTGCAGGTACAAACAAGGTAGAATGCTGGTAGCTCGGTGTGGCTACTGTGCGCTATGCCTTGACAAAGTTAGCATGTGCCACTGACCATGACCACAAAGTTTATGAAGTACATTAAACCGCTATGAATCATAACACGAGTCAGCCACGGTCAGAGTGTCCAATCACAGTGTATATATATTGGGCATGACCTTGCAGGTATAAACAAGGTAAAATACTGGTGGCTCTGTGTGGCTATTGTGCGGAATGCTCTGCCAGAGTTGGCATGTGCCACAGACCATGACCGCAAAGTTTACCAATTGACTTTAACTTTTATGAATCATAACACAATTCAGCGGCAATCAGAGTACCCAATCACAGTTATGATGTAGTAGGAATGACATTGCAGGTATAAACAAGGTAAAAAAGCCGGTGGCTTGGCACGGCTATTGTGTGAAATGCCTTGACAAAGGTGGCATGTGCCACTGACCATGACCACAAAGTTTACCAAGTACCTTAAACAACTATGAATCATTACACGAGTCAGCCACGGTCAGAGTGTCCAATCACTATGCAGATATACTGGAATTGACCTTACAGGTATAAACAAAGAAGAATACTGGTGGCTCGGTGTGGCTATTGTGCGCAATGCCTTGACAAAGTTGGCATGTGCCACTGACCATGACCACAAAGTTTACCAAGTACCTTAAACGGCTATGAATCATTACACGAGTCAGCCACGGTCAGAGTGTCCAATCACATTGCAGATATACTGGGCATGACCTTGCAGGTATAAACAAGGTAGAATACTGGTAGCTCGGTGTGGCCATTGTGTGCAATGCATTGACAAAGTTGGCATGTGCCACTGACCATGACCACAAANTCGGTGTGGCTATTGTGCGCAATGCCTTGACAAAGTTGACATGTGCCACTGACCATGACCAAACAGTTTACCAAGTGAATTTAACTTCTACGAATCATAACACGAGTCAGCCACGGTAAGAGTGCCCAATCACAGCGCACATCTAATATGCATAAACTTGCAGGTATAAACCAGGTAAAAAACCGGTGGCGTGGTACGGCTATTGTGCGCAATGCCTTGACCAAGTTGGCATGTGCCACTGACCATGACCACAAAGTTTACCAAGTACCTTAAACGGCTATGAATCATTACACGAGTCAGCCACGGTCAGAGTGTCCAATCACATTGCAGATATACTGGGCATGACCTTGCAGGTATAAACAAGGTAGAATACTGGTAGCTCGGTGTGGCCATTGTGTGCAATGCATTGACAAAGTTGGCATGTGCCACTGACCATGACCACAAATGTATCCAAGTGACTTTTACTTCTATTGATCATAACGCGAGTTAGCCATGGTCAGAGTGTCCAACCACAGTACAGATGAGCTAGGAATGATTTTTCAGGTGCAAACAAGGTAGAATACTGGTTGCTTGGTGTGGCTATTGTGCGTAATGCCTTTACAAAGTTGGCATGTGCCACTGACCATGACCACAAAGTTTACCAAGTGACTTTAACTTCTACGAATCGTAACACGAGTCAGCCAAGGTCAGAGTGCGCAATCACAGTGCACATCTTACATACATGACCTTGCATGTTTAAACAAGGTAAAAAACTGGTGGCTTGGCACGGCTATTGTGTACAATGCCTTGACAAAGTTGGCATGTGCCACTGACCATGACCACAAAGTTTACCAAGTACCTAAAACGGCTTTGAATCATTACACGAGTTAGCCACGGTCAGAGATTCCAATCACAATACAGATATATTGGGCATGACCTTGCAGGTATGAACAAGGTAGAATACTGGTGGCTCGGTGTGGCTATTGTGCGCAATGCCTTGATAAAGTTGGCATGTGCCACTCACTATGGCCACAAAGTATACCAAGTGACTTTAACTTCTACAAATCAAAACACGAGTCAGCCATTGTTGGAGTGCCCAATCAGAGCGTACATCTAATATGCATGTCCTTGCAATAATAAACAAGGTAAAAAGCCGGTGGCTTGGCACGACTATTGTGCGCAATGCCTTGATAAAGTTGGCATCTGCCACTGACCATGATTACAAAGTTTACCAAGTACATTAAACGGCTATTAATCATACCACGAGTCAGCCACGGTCAGAGTGTCCAATCACAGTGGAGATATACTGGGCATGACCTTACGGGTATAAACAAGGTAGAATACTGGTGGCTCGGTGTTGCTATTTTGCACAATGCCTTGACAAAGTTGGCATGTGCCACTGACCATGACCACAAATGTATCCAAGTGACTCTTCCATCTATTGATCATAACACGAGTCAGCCACTGTCAGAGTGTCCAATCACAGTGCACATGCACTAGGCATGATCTTGCAGGTTCAAACAAGGTAGAATACTGGTGACTGTGTGGCTATTGTGCGCAAAGCCTCGACAAAGTTGGCATGTGCCACTGACCATGACCACAAAGATTACCAAGTACCTTAGACGGCTATGAATCATAAAACGAGTCAGGCACAATCAGAGTGTCCAATCATAGTGCAGATATACTGTGCATGACCTCGCAGGTATGAACAAGGTAGAGTACTGGTTGCTCGGTGTGGCTATTGTGCGCAATGCCTTGACAAAGTTGGCATGTGCCACTGACCATGACCACAAATGTATCCAAGTGACTTTTACTTCTATTGATCATAACATGAGCCAGCCACGGTCAGAATGTCCAATCACAGTGCAGATGTACTAGGCATGATCTTGCAAGTGCAAACAAGGTAGAATACTACTGGCTTGGTGTGGCTATTGTGCGCAATGCCTTGACAAAGTTGGCATGTGCCACAGACCATGACCACAAAGTTTACCAAGTGACTTTAACTTGTACGAATCGTAACACGAGTCAGCCACAGTCAGAGTGCCCAATCACAGTTCAGATGTACTAGGCATGAACTTGCAGGTATAAACAGATAAAAACCCAGTGGCTTGGCACGGCTATTGTGCGCAATGCCTTGACAAAGTTGGCATGTGCCACTGACCATGACCACAAAGTTTACCAAGTACCTGAAACGGCTATGAATCATAACACGGGTCAGCCACACTCAGAGTGTCCAATCATAGTACAGATATACTGGGCATGGCCTTACAGGTATAAAAAAAGTAGAATACTGGTGGCTCGGTGTGGCTATTGTGCGCAATGCCTTGACAAAGTTGGCATGTGCCACTGACCATGGCCATAAAGTTTACCAAGTGACTTTAACCTCTAAAAATCATAACACGAGTCAGCCACGGTCAAAGTATCCAATCACCGTGCACGTCTAATATGCATGACCTTGCAGGTATAAACAGGGTCAAAAACCGGTGTCTTGGCACGGCTATTGTGCGCAATGCCTTGGCAAGGTTGGCAAGTGCCACTGACCATGACGACAAAGTTTAACAAATGACTTTAACTTCTACGAATCGTAACAGGAGTCATCCACAGTCAGAGTGCCCAATCACAGTTCAGATGTACCAGGCGTGACGTTGCAGGTATAAACAATGTAAAAAACCAATGGCTTGGCACGGCTATTATGCGCAATGCATTGACAAAGTTGGCATGTGCCACTGACCATGACCACAAAGTTTACCACGTGACTTTACGAATCATAACACGAGTCAGCCACAGTCAGAGTACCCAATCACAGTGCACGGCTACTATGCATGACCTTGCAGGTATAACAGGGTTAAAAAACTGGTGTCTTGGCATTGCTATTGTGCGCAATGCCTTGACAAAGTTGGCATGTGCCACTGACCATGACTACAAAGTTTACCAAGTGACTTTAACTTGTACGAAACATAACACAAGTCAGCCACAATCAGAGTGCCCAATCACACTTCAGATGTAGTAGGCATGAGCTTGCAGGTATAAACAAGGTAAAAAACCAGTGGCTTGGCACGGCTATTGTGCGGAATGCCTTGACAAAGTTCACATGTGCCACTGACCATGACCACAAATTTTACCAACTACCTGAAACGGCTATGAATCATAACACGGGTCAGCCACAGTCAGAGTGTCCAATCACAGTACAGATACACTGGGCATGACCTTACAGGTATAAAAAAGGAAGAATACTGGTGGCTCGGTGTGGTTATTTTGTGCAATTCCCTGACAAAGTTTGCATGTGCCACTGACCATGACCACAAATGTATCCAAGTTACTTTCACTTCTATTGATCATAACACGAGTCAGCCACGGTCAGAGTGTCAAATCATAGTGCAGATGTACTAATCATGATCTTGCACGTGCAAACAAGGTAGAATACTGGTGGCTCGGTGTGGCTATTATGCGCAATGCCTTGACCAAGTTGGCATGTGCCACTGACCAAGACCACAAAGTTTACCAAGTGACTTTAACTTGTACGAAACATAACACGAGTCAGCCACAATCAGAGTGCCCAATCACACTTCAGATGTAGTCGGCATGAGCTTGCAGGTATAAACAAGGTAAAAAACCAGTGGCTTGGCACGGCTATTGTGCGCAATGCCTTGACAAAGTTGGCATGTGCCACTGACCTTGACCACACATTTTACCAAGTACCTTAAACGGCTATGAATAATTACACGGGTCAGCCACAGTCAGAGTGTCCAATCACAGTACAGATACACTGGGCATGACCTTACAGATATAAACAAGGTAGAATACTGGTGGCTCGGTGTGGTTATTTTGTGCAATTCCTTGACAAAGTTTGCATGTGCCACTGACCATGACCAAAAATGTATCCAAGTGACTTTCACTTCTATTGATCATAACACGAGTCAGCCACGGTCAGAGTGTCCAATCATAGTGCAGATGTACTAAGCATGATCTTGCAGGTGCAAACAAGGTAGAATACCGGTGGCTCGGTGTGGCTATTATGCGCAATGCATTGACCAAGTTGGCATGTGCCACTGACCATGACCACAAAGTTTACCAAGTGACTTTAACTTCTATGAATGGTAACACGAGTCAGCCACAGTCAGAGTGCCCAATCACAGTTCAGATGTACTAGGAATGACCTTACAGGCATAAGCAAGGTAAAAAACCAGTGGCTTGTCATGGCTATTGTGCGCAATGCCTTGACAAAGTTGGCATGTGCCACTGACCATGACCACAAAGGTTACCAAGTATCTTAAACGGCTATGAATCATAACACGAGTCAGCCACAGTGAGAGTGTCCAATCATAGTGCAGATATACTGTGCATGACCTCACAGGTATGAACAAGGTAGAGTACTGGTGGCTTGGTGTGGCTATTGTGTGCATTGCCTTGACAAAGTTGGCATGTGCCACAAACCATGACCACAAATGTATCCAAGTGACTTTTACTTCTACTGATGATAGCACGAGTCAGCCACGGTCAGAGTGTCCAATCACAGTGCAGATGTACTAGGCATGATCTTGCAGGTGCAAACAAGGTAGATTACTGGTGGCTTGGTGTGGCTATTGTGCCCAATGCCTTGATAAAGTTGGCATGTGCCACTGACTATGACCACAAATGTATGCAAGTGACGTTTACTTCTATTGATCATAACACGAGTCAACCACGGTCAGAGTGTCCAAGAACAGTGCAGATGTACTAGGCATGATCTTGCATGTGCAAACAAGGTAGAATACCGGTGGCTCGGTGTGGCTATTATGCGCAATGCCTTGACCAAGTTGGCATGTGCCACTGACCATGACCACAAAGTTTACCAAGTACCTTAAACAGTTATGAATCATAACACGAGTCAGCCACAGTCAGAGTGTCCAATCACAGTGCAGATATACTGGACATGACCTTACAGGTATAAACAAGGTAGAATACTGGTGGCTCGGTGTGGCTATTGTGCGCAATGCCTTGACAAAGTTGGCATGTGCCACTGACCATGACCACGAATGTAACTAAGTGACTTTTAATTCCATTGATCATAACACAAGTCAGCCAAGGTCAGAGTGTCCAATAACAGTGCAGATGTACTAGGCATGACGTTGCAGGTGCAAACAAGGTAGAATAGTGGTGGCTCGGTGTGGCTATTGTGCACAATGCCTTGACGAAGTTGGCATGTCCCACTGACCATGACCACAAAGTTTACCAAGTGACTCTAACTTCTACGAATCGTAGCACGAGTCAGCCACCGTCAGAGTGACCAATCATTCTGTACAACTAATATGCATGACATTGCAAGTATAAACAAGTTAAAACACCGGTGGCTTGGCACGGCTATTGTGCGCAATGCCTTGACAAAGTTGGCATGTGCCACTGACCATGACCACAAAGTTTACCAAGTACCTTAAAACGGCTATGAATCATAACACGAGTCAGTCACCGTCAGAGTGTTCAATCACAGTACAGCTACTGCGCATGACCTTGCAGGTATGAACAAGGTAGAATAATGGTGGCTCGGTGTGGCTGTTGTGCGCAATGCCTTGACAATGTTGGCATGTGCCACTGACCATGACCACAAATGTATCCAAGTGACTTTTACGTCTATTGATCATAACACGAGTCAGCCACGGTCAGAGTGTCCAATCACAGTGCAGATGTACTAGGCATGAAATTACAGTTGCAAAAAAGGTAGAATACTGGTGGCTCGGTGTGGCTACTGTGCGCAATGCCTTGACAGAGTTGGCATGTGCCACTGACCATGACCACATACTTTACCAAGTGACTTTAACTTCTAGGAATCATAACACGAGTCAGCCACGGTCAGAATACCCAATCACAGTGCACATCTAATATGCATGACCTTGCAGGTAGAAACAGGGTAAAAAACCGGTGTCTTGGCACGGCTATTGTGCGCAATGCCTTCACAAGGTTGGCATGTGCCACTGACCGTGACGACAAAGTTTACCAAGTACCTTAAACGGCTATGAATGATAACACAAATCAGCCACGGTCAGAGTGTCCAATCGCAGTGCAGATATATTGGGCATGACCTTACAGGTATGAACAAGGTATAATTCTGGTGGCTCAGTGTGGCTATTGTGCGCAATGCCTTGACAAAGTTGGCATGTGCCACTGACCGTGACCACAAATGTATCCAAGTGACTTTAAATTCTATTGATCATAGCACGAGTCAGCTACAATCAGGGTGTCCAATGATAGTGCAGATGTACTAGAAATGACCTTGCTGGTGCAAACAAGGTAGAATACAGGTGGCTCGACGTGGCTATTGTGCGCAATGCCTTGACGAAGTTGGCATGTGCCACTGACCATGACCACAAAGTTTACCAAGTGACTTTAACTTCAACGAATCGTAACACGAGTCAGCCACGGTCAGATTACCCAATCATTGTGCACATCTAATATGTATGACCTTGCAGGTATACACAAGTTAAAACACCGGTGGCTTGGCATGGCTATTGTGCGCAATGCCTTGACAAAGTTGGCATGTGCCACTGACCATGACCACAAAGTTTACCAAGTACCTTCAACGGCTATGAATCATAACACAAGTCAGCCACGGTCAGAGTGGCCAATCACAGTGCAGATATATTGGGCATGACCTTACAGGTATGAACAAGGTAGAATTCTTGTGTCTTGGTGTGGCTATTGTGTGCAATGCTTTGACAAATTTGGCAGGTGCCACTGACCATGACCACAAATGTATCAAAGTGACTTTAACTTCTATCCATCATAACACGAGTCAGCCATGGTTAGAGTGTCCACTCACAGTGCAGATGAACTAGGCATGACCTTGCAGGTGCAAACAGCATAGAATACTGGTGGCTCCATGTGGCTATTGTGCGCAATGCCTTGACGAAGTTGGCATGTGCCACCGATCATGACCACAAAGTTTACCAAGTGACTTTAACTTATACGAATTGTAATACGAGTCACCCACGGTCAGATTGCCCATCACAGTGCACATCTTATATGCGTGACCTTGCAGGTATAAACATGTTAAAATTTCAGTGGCTTTGGCAAGGCTATTGTTTGCAATGC
The DNA here is from genome assembly GCA_023375785.1 of Penium margaritaceum. Taxonomy (NCBI): domain Eukaryota; kingdom Viridiplantae; phylum Streptophyta; class Zygnematophyceae; order Desmidiales; family Peniaceae; genus Penium; species Penium margaritaceum. The sequence continues at coordinate 99,510 of SZWC01000216.1, read as the reverse complement.
CTTGACAAAATTGGCATGTGCCACTAACCATGACCACAAAGTTTACCAAGTACCTTAAACGGCTATGACTCATAACACGAGTCAGCCACGGTCGGAGTATCCAATCACAGTACAGATGTAGTGCGCATGATCTTGCAGGTATGAACAAGGTAGAATACTGGTGGCTCGGTGTGGTTATTATGCGCAATGCCTCGACAAAGTTGGAATGTGTCACTGACCATGACCACAAATGTATCCAAGTGACTTTACTTTTATTGATCATAACACGAGTCAGCCATGGTGAGAGAGTCCAATAAAAGTGCAGATGTACTAGGCACAATCTTGCAGGTGCAAACAAGGTACAATACTGGTGGCTCGGTGTGGCTATTGTGCACAATGCCTTGACAAAGTTGGCATGTGCCACTGACCATGACCACAAAGTTTACCAAGTGACCTTAACCTCTACGAATAATAACACAAGTCAGCCACGGTCAGAGTACCCAATCACAGTGCACTTCTAATATGCATGACCTTGCAGGTATAAACAGGGAAAAGTTCCAGTGTCTTGGCACTGCTATTGTGCGCAATGCCTTGACAACGTTGGCATGTGCCACTGACCATGACCACAAAGTTCACCAAGTTACTTTAACTTCTACGAATCGTAACACGAGTAAACCACAGTCATAGTGCCCAATCACAGTCCAGATGTACTAGGCATGACCTTGCAGGTATAAACAAGGTAAAAACCCTGTGGCTTGGATTGTTTGTGCGCAATGCCTTGACAAAGTTGGCATGTGCCACTGATCATGGCCACAAAGTTTACAAAGTACCTTAAACGGCTATGAATCATAACACGAGTCAGCCACGGTCAGAGTGTCCAATCACAGTGCAGATGTACTAGGCATGATCTTTTACGAATCGTAATACGAGTCAGCCACGGTCAGAGTGGCCAATAACAATGCAGATGTACTAGGCATGATCTTTTACGAATCGTAATACGAGTCAGCCACGGTCAGAGTATCCAATCAGAGTGCAGATGTACTAGGCATGATCGTTCAGGTGCAAACAAGGTAGAATACTAGTGGCTCCGTTTGGCTATTATGCGCAATGCCTTGACAAAGTTGGCATGTGCCACTGGCCTTGACCACAAATGTATCCAAGTAACTTGTACTTCTATTGATCATAACACGAGTCAGCCGCGATCAAAGTGTCCAATCACAGTGCAGATGTACTATGCATGATATTGCAGGTTCAAAAAAGGTAGAATACTGGTGGCTCGGTGTGGTTATTATGCGCAATGCCTTGACAAAGTTGGCATGTGCCACTGACCATGACCACAAAGTTTACCAAGTGACTTTAACTTCTATGAATCGTAACACGAGTCAGCCACAGTCAGAGTGTTCAATCACAGTTCAGATGTAGTAGGCATGACCTTACAGGTATAAACAAGGTAAAAATCCAATGGCTTGGCATGGCTATTGTGCGCAATGCCTTGACAAAATTGGCATGTGCCACAGACCATGACCACAATGTTTACCAAGTACCTTAAACGGTTACGAATCATAACACGAGTCAGCCACAGTCAGAGTGTCCAATCACAGTGCATATATACTGGACATGACCTTACAGGTATAAACAAGGTAGAATACTGGTGGTTCGGTGTGGCTATTGTGCGCAATGCCTTGACAAAGCTGGCATGTGCCACTGACCATGACCACGATTGTAACTAAGTGACTTTTAATTAGATTGATCATAACACAAGTCAGCCAAGGTGAGAGTGTCCAATCACAATGCAGATGTACCAGGCATGACCTTACAGGTGCAAACAAGGTAGAATACTGGTGGCTTGGTGTGGCTATTGTGCGCAATGCCTTGACGAAGTTGGCATGTGCCACTGACTATGACCACAAAGTTTACCAAGTGACTCTAACTTCTACGAGTCGTAACACGAGTCTGCCACGGTCAGAGTGACCAATCATTGTGTACATCTAACATGAATGACATTGCAAGTATAAACAAGTTAAAACACCGGTGGCTTGGCACGGCTATTGTGCGCAATGCCTTGACAAAGTTGGCATGTGCCACTGACCATGACCACAAAGTTTACCAAGTACCTTAAACGGCTATGAATCATGACACGAGTCAGCCACCGTCAGAGTGTTCAATCACAGTACAGATACTGCGCATGACCTTGCAGGTATGAACAAGGTAGAATAATGGTGGCTCGGCGTGGCTATTTTGCGCAATGCATTGACAAAGTTGGCATGTGCCACTGACCATGACCACAAGTGTATCCTAGTGACTTTTACTTATATTGATCATAACACGAGTCAGCCACGGTCAGAGTGTCCAATCACAGTGCAGATGTACTAGGCATGAAATTTCAGTTGCAAAAAAGGTAGAATACTGGTGGCTCGGTGTGGCTACTGTGCGCAATGCCTTGACAAAGTTGGCATGTGCCACTGACCATGACCACAAAGTTTACCAAGTGACTTTAACCTCTAGGAATCATAACACAAGTCAGCCACGGTCAGAGTACCCAATCACAGTGCACATCTAATATGCATGACCCTGCAGGTAGAAACAGGGTAAAAAGCCGGTGTCTTGGCACGGCTATTGTGCGCAATGCCTTCACAAGATTGGCATGTGCCACTGACCATGACGACAAAGTTTACCAAGTGACTTTAACTTCTACGAATCGTAACAGGAGTCTGTCAGACAAAATATCCAAGGACCTCAAGACGCTCTTCCGGCACCAAGAACAGGCATACATTACATCATATACTTCCCAGCTAAATATATCAATGACATACCCAGCTGGGGCGGATGGGAAAACTCGCACCGGGGATATTGGAAAATCCCAGACTGGTTCACCTCCAGCAGCAACCAGCCGAAATGGACCACAACCGGTGAACGGCTCCTCCCGTGCAGACAACGGCCGACTACGTCCCGCCAAACTCGACCAGCTAGTCCTACCCCTGACAACCGCCGTCCACCTATCGGCGGGAACCTACCATTGGCGGTGCGGTACTCGCTACATTCCAACGGTACCTGCGCCCTCACACCACACTCTCGGACCGGTCACCAGAGAAAGCAGCGGCAAAGTCCGTCCAAGGCACCACGGGCCGTTAGGGCACAAGCACGCCTCAGGCGTCGCCTCGCGTATCGCCCACCGTAGCCGGTGAGGCACATAGGCTAGCTTAGTTCTAGTACTTAACTCTAGTTTGACTCTTGTATGCTTTTCCCTTTGTGGTCATTTATCAATCAGCCATGCCTTTCTTCTCGGCCCGGGCTCTCGCCCTGCCCCCACTCAGGCTCGGCCTTATGGCCCGCCTCCACCCTTTGCCGCTGTTCATCCTGCTTATCATCTCAGTCATCGTAGCCCGCTCAGATGTATCAAGGCATGTCAACTTGGTTGTTCCACTAGCCCGCGTACATGCGCTGCGGCAAGCTGGACCAACTGACTTCCGTGCTGGCAGCCTGACGCTGCGGCACTTCCATCATGATTCCGCTCTTGGCCCGTGTAACTACACTGCGGCCCTTGTTCATCAACGTTACTCTTCTCGTCGGCCCGCGCTTCGTCGCTGCAGCCCTTGGATTTTACTGGCCCGTGCCTCGGCGTTGCGGCCTCGCGGCCCGCACCTCGGCACTGCCACCATCAGCTTATGCTATCATCATGCTTCTCTGCTGCTCATCACATTTCCCAGCAGTCATGTATCCATACCTCACTCAGTTGTGTTGGCCTCACCATCTTTCCCGCAGCGCTCGTCACTCGGACCGCGCCCAACCTGTTCAGATCTCATTCATGTGTGCAGCAACTCCCCAAATGTGTCTGTGGCCATCTACAATCTACTGACATGCTATCAGAGCAGAGCGAAAGCTCCTGGCTCATTCATCACCTTGCCATCCCTCCTTGACGCTCGGAACACAACCTCGGCAGCAGCAGCAGCAGCAGTCGCAGCAGCAGGCTTACCAGCAACAGCAGCATCACATCCGTTATCTACAGCAAGCATACCGCTCTGGAAGCACGGTTTCACTCCGCCAATCTTCAATAAGCTCGCCGATCACCACTACTCCAAGCAGCTTCACTGGTTGTCTCATATAACAGTGTCACACTCGCGACGCGACAGTACCAACTGTCGTCTTGTCCGCATCTCCTCCTCTTTTGAACACTGTGCTCATCAACTGCATCAATGGAAGCTTACTACTCAGCAACTCCAGTCACGTCATCAACAGCAACCGCCATCAGCACTCACACCACCCTCTCTGCAGCGCGAGAGCTTGAACTGTCCCCTTGACTGCATCCTTTCTCTCTTCATCAACATCCATCACTCAACATCGCCTAATCAGCAGAACACACTGCAGCAAGGTCATAGGCAGCAGCAATACCAGCTTCTGCAACCACAGCTTCCTGACTACAACCTCTACCCTGTCAACGACTCGTTATGTGAAAGCTCCCTCTCCTTTTTCACCAGCAACAATTTTGAACAGCACCTGCAAACAATTGACCGAAGCCTGTGCCTACCAGCAAAAAATCCTATGTTCCAACAACATGACTTTGCTCTGCCCTCGAACAATCAACTCCATCCACCGCAGCAGCACCAGCAGCATCACATCAGTCCATCAACCCTCTCGCGGCGCAGCAGGACTATCTGCCTCCTTGACAGCATCCTCCTCCTCCTCGTCATCAACAAGCCACGCCTGCAGCAACATCCACAATGCCACTCTCAACACGTTCCAGCAACATACCTCTCGTGGCGCAACAATACAATCTGTTCCGTTTTCCTCCTCACAATCTGAACCACCATCCTACCGCAAGGAAAGCAGGACATTCACCAAACTAAGCCATCACAGCATCAGCCGTCTTCAAACAATCCAACCTTGCATCAGCATCCCCCTCTGCAACAGCCACAATATCTACAAGACTCTCCGCAACCACAGGAGCATCACCACCAACAGCTCAACCTCCCATTAAGCATCCTACTTTCCTCACTCCCCAGTACAGCCTGGTTCCATCACGATATTGTCGTCACCAGCACAGCAGCCGAACTGCAACATCTCTCCATCTATCCGTGGCGCAACAGCTCTTGCTGTTCCCTTGCCCGCTCTTACACTCTTGCCTCTTCTCCACATCATCACCATCAGTTTTCAACCAGCCAAGTCACATTGCAACAGCTAGCACAGACACATTCAACTACAACACCTCACTCGGTCCCCAAACCAGGCACCTCGTACAGCTCCTTATTCCCTCCACAGGGTGCCACCTCAAAGAACATACCACTGCATCCTAACTTCTCCAGCTATCCTAGCCAGTTGGTCCACCGTGCAGCTTCAAGTTCCTGGCGGCCCTACTCCTCCGTTGCACCTCACTGTCAGGCATACATCACCCATCTCTCATCAACTCCATCTCCTCTTCATCAACACATCCACCACCCAACTCTTCTGTGCAGCGCATCGGCTTGTACCGATCCCTTGCTGCTTCTATGCCTCAGTCCCAGCATCACCAGTCTGCAAAGACCTGGAACTACCCCACCGTCATCAGAAATACCAAGTTTTCAAGCGTCACGTCTTGAGGTCTTGACCGGGGGTGTCAGACAAAATCTCCAAGGACCTCAAGACGCTCTTCCGGCACCAAGAACAGGCATACATTACATCATATCCCTCCCAGCTAAATCTATCAATGACATACCCAGCTGGGGCGGATGGGAAAACTCGCACCGGGGATATTGGAAAATCCCAGACTGGTTCACCTCCAGCAGCAACCAGCCGAAATGGACCACAACCGGTGAACGGCTCCTCCCGTGCAGACAACGGCCGACTACGTCCCGCCAAACTCTACCAGCTAGTCCTACCCGTGACAACCGCCGTCCACCTATCGGCGGGAACCTACCATTGGCGGTGCGGTACTCGCTACATTCAAACGGTACCTGCGCCCTCACACCACACTCTCGGACCGGTCACCAGAGAAAGCAGCGGCAAAGTCCGCCCAAGGCACTACGGGTCGTTAGGGCACAAGCACGCCTCAGGCGTCGCCTCACGTATCGCCCACCGTAGCCGGTGAGGCACCTAGGCTAGCTTAGTTCTAGTACTTAACTCTAGTTTCACTCTTGTATGCTTTACCCTTTGTGGTCATTTATCAATCAGCCATGCCTTTCTTCTTGGCCCGGGCTCTCGCCCTGCCCCCACTCAGGCTCGGCGTTATGGCCCGCCTCCACCTTTTGCCGCTGTTCATCCTGCTTATCATCTCAGTCATCGTAGCCCGCTCAGATGTATCAAGGCATGTCAACTTGGTTGTTCCACCAGCCCGCGTACATGCGCTGTGGCAAGCTGAACCAACTGACTTCCGTGCTGGCAACCTGACGCTGTGGCACTTCCATCATGATTCCGCTCTTGGCCTGTGTAACTACACTGCGGCCCTTGTTCATCAACGTTACTCTTCTCGTCAGCCCGCGCTTCGTCGCTGCGGCCCTTGGATTTTACTGGCCCGTGCCTCGGCGCTGCGGCCTTGCGGCCCGCGCCTCGGAACTGCCACCATCAGCTTATGCTATCATCATGCTTCTCTGATGCTCATCACATTTCCCAGCAGTCATGTATCCATACCTCACTCAGTTGTGTTGGCCTCACCATATTTCCCGCAGCGCTCGTCACTCGGACCGCGCCCAACCTGTTCAGATCTCATTCATGTGTGCAGCAACTCCCCAAATGTGTCTGTGGCCATCTACAATTTACTGACATAGTCATCGAGAGTCAGAGTGCCCAATCACAGTTCAGATGTACTAGGCATGACCTTGCAGGTACGAACAAGGTAAAAAACCCGTGGCTTGGCACGACTATTGTGCGCAATGGCTTAACAAAGTTGGCATGTGCCACTGACCATGACCACAAAGTTTACCAAGTACCTTAAACGGCTATGAATGATAACACAAGTCAGCCACGGTCAGAGTGTCCAATCACAGTGCAGATATATTGGGCATGACCTTACAGGTATGAACAAGGTAGAATTCTGGTGGCTCGGTGTGGCTATTGTGCGCAATGCCTTGACAAA
>SZWC01000216.1:81991-92190 GCA_023375785.1 Penium margaritaceum | reverse complement strand
CAATGCCTTGACAAAGTTGGCATGTGCCACTGACCATGACCACAAAGGTTACCAAGTGACTTTAACCTCTACGAATCATAACACGAGTCAGCCACGGTCAGAGTACCCAATCACAGTGCACATCTAATATGCATGACCTTGCAGGTATAAACAGGGTAAAAAACCAGTGTCTTGGCACTGCTATTGTGCGCAATGCCTTGACAAAGTTGGCATGTGCCACTGACCATGACCGCAAAGTTTACCAAGTGACTTTAACTTCTACGAATCGTAACACGAGTCAACCACAGTCATAGTGCCCAATCACAATGCAGATGTACTAGGCATGACCTTGCAGGTATAAACAAGGTAAAAAACCCGTGGCTTGGCATGGCTATTGTGCGCAGTGCCTTGACAAAGTTGGCATGTGCCACTTATCATGCCCACAAAGTTTACAAAGTACCTTAAACGGCTATGAATCATAACACGAGTCAGCCACGTTCAGAGTGTCCAATCTCAGTGCAGATATACTAGGCATTACCTAACACGTATAAACAAGGTACAATACTGATGGCTCGGTGTGGCTATTGTGTGCAATGCCTTGAAAAAGTTGGTGTGTGCCACTGACCATCGCCACAAAAGTATCCAAGTGACTTGTACTTCTATTGATCATAACACGAGTCAGCCACGGTCAGAGTGTCCAATAACAATGCAGATGTACTAGGCATGATCTTTTACGAATCGTAATACAAGTCAGCCACGGTCAGAGTATCCAATCAAAGTGCAGATGTACTAGGCATGATCGTGCAGGTGCAAACAAGGTAGAATACTAGTGGCTTGGTTTGGCTATTATGCGCAATGCCTTGACAAAGTTGGCATGTGCCACTGACCTTAACCACAACTGTATCCAAGTAACTTTTACTTCTATTGATCATAACACAAGTGAGCTGCGATCAAAGTGTCCAATCATAGTGCAGATGTACTAGGCATTATATTGCAGGTTCAAAAAAGGTCGAATACGGGTGGCTTAGTGTGGCTATTTTGCGCAATGCCTTGACAAAGTTGGCATGTGCCACTGACCATGACCACAAAGTTTACCATGTGATTTTAGCTTCTACGAATCGTAACACGAGTCAGCCACGGTCAGAGTGCCCAATCACAGCGTACATCTAATATGCACGACCTTACATGTGTAAACAATGTGAAAACTGGTGGCTTCGCACGGCTATTGTGCGCAATGCCTTGACAAAGTTGGCATGTGCCACTGCCATGACCACAAAGTTTACCAAGTAACTTTAACGGCTATGAATCATAACACGAGTCAGCCACGCTCAGAGTGTCCAATCACAGTGCATATATACTGGACAGGACCGTACAGGTATGAGCAAGGTAAAATACTGGTGGCTCCGTGTGGCTATTGTGCGCAGTGCCTTGGCAAAGCTGGCATGTGCCACTGACCATGACCACAAATATATCCAATTGACTTTTACTTCTATTGATCATAACACGAGTCAGCCACGGTCAGAGTGTCCAATCACAGTGCAGATGTACTAGGCATTATCTTGCAGGTGCAAACAAGGTAGAATACTGGCGGCTCCATGTGGGTATTGTGCACAATGCCTTGACAAAGTTGGCATGTTCCACAGACCATGCCCACAAAGTTTACCAAGTGACTTTAACGTCTGCGAATCATAACACGAGTCAGCCACGGTTAGAGTGCCCAACCAACGCACACATCTAATATGCATGACCTTGCAGGTACAAATAAATTAAAAAACCGGTGACTTGGCACAGCTATTGTGCGCAATGCCTTGGCAAAATTGGCATGTGCCACTGACCATGACCACAAAGTTTACCAAGTACCTTTAACGGCTATGAATCATAACACGAGTCAGCCACGGTCAGAGTGTCCAATCACAGTGCAGACATACTGGGCATGACCTTACAGGTATAAACAAGGTAAAATACTGGTGGCTCGGTGTGGCTATTGTGCGCAAGTCCTTAAGAAAATTGGCATGTGCCACTGACCATGACCACAAATGTATCCAAGTGACGTTTACTTATATTGATCATAACACGAGTCAGCCAGGGTCAGAGTGTCCAATCATAGTGAAGATGTACTAGGCATGATCTTGCAGGTGAAAACGAGGTAGAATACTGGTGGCTCCATGTGGCTATTGTGCGCAATGCCTTGACAAAGTTGGCATGCACCACTGATCAGGACGACATAGTATACCATGTAACTTTAACTTCTACGAATCATAACAAGAGTCAGCCATGGTAAGAGTGCCCAATGAAAGCGTACTTCTAATATGCATGGCCTTGCAGGTATGAACAAGGTAAAAAACCGGTGGCTTGGCATGGCTATTGTGCGCAATGCCTTGACAAAGTTGGCATGTGCCACTGACCATGAAAACAAGATTTACCAAGTACATTAAACCGCTATGAATCATAACACGAGTCAGCCACGGTCAGAGTGTCCAATCACAGTGCAGATATACTGGGCATGACCTTGCAGGTACAATTAAGGTAGAATACTGGTGGCTCGGTGTGGCTATTGTGCGCAATTCCTTGACAACGTTAGCATGTGCCACTGACCATGACCACAACTGTATCCAAGTGACTTTTACTTCTACAGATCATAACACGAGTCAGCCGCGGTCAGAGTGTCTGATCACAGTGCAGATGTACTAGGCATGATCGTGCAGGTGTAAACAAGGTAGAATACTGGTGGCTCAGTTTGGCTATTGTGCGCAATGCCTTGACAAAACTGGCATGTGCCACTGACCGTGACCACAAATGTATCCAAGTGACTTTTACTTCTATTGATCATAACACAAGTCAGCCACGGTTAGAGTGTCCAATCACAGTGCACATGTAGTAGGCATGATCTTGCAGGTTGAAAAAAGGTAGAATACTGGTGGCTCGGTGTGGCTATTGTATGCAATGCCTTGACAAAGTTGGAATGTGCCATTGACCATGACCACAAATTTTACCATGTGACTTTAACTTCTACGAATCGTAACACGTGTCAGCCACGGTCAGAGTGCCCAATCACACCGTACATCTAATATGCACGACCTTGCAGGTATAAACAAGGTAAAAAACCGGTGGCTTGGCACGGCTATTGTGCGCAATGCCTTGACAAAGTTGGCATGTGCCACTGCCATGACCACAAATATATCTAAGTGACGTTTACTTCTATTTATCATAACACGAGTCAGCCACGGTCAGAGTGTCCAATCACAGTGCAGATGTACTAGGCATAATCTTGCAGGTGCAAACAAGGTAGAATACTGGTGGCTCCATGTGGCTAGTATGCACAATGCCTTGACAAAGTTGGCATGTGCCACTGATCATGACCACAAAGTTTACCAAGTGACATTAACGTCTGCAAATCATAACACGAGTCAGCCAGGGTCAGAGTGCCCAATCACAGTGCACATCTAGTATGCATGACCTTGCAGGTATAAACAAGTTTAAAACCCGGTGGCTTGGCACGGCTTTTGTGCGCAATGCCTTGACAAAGTTGGCATGTGCCACTGACCATGACCACAAAGTTTACCAAGTACCTTAAACGGCTATGAATCATAACACGAGTCAGCCACGGTCAGAGTGCCCAATCACAGTGGAGATATACTGGACATGACCTCACAGGTATAAACAAGGTAAAATACCGGTGGCTCGTTGTGGCTCTTGTGCACAATACCTTGACAAAGTTGGCATGTGCCACTGACCATGACCAAAAATGTATTCAAGTGACTTGTACTTCTATGGATCATAACACGAGTCAACCACGGTGAGAGTGTCCAATCACAGTGCAGATGTACTAGGCTTGATCTTGTAGGTGCAATCAAGGTAGAATACTGGTGGCTTGGTGTGACTATTGTGCGCAATGCCTTGGCAAAGTTGGCATGTGCCACTGACCATGACCACAAAGTTCACCAAGTGACTTTAACTCCTACGAATCATAACACGAGTCAGCCACGGTCAGAGTGCCCAATCAAAGCGCACATCTAGTATGCATGACCTTGCAGTTATAAACAAGGTAAAACACCGGTGGATTGGCACGGCTATTGTGCGGAATGCCCTGACAAAGCTGGCATGTGCCACTGACCATGACCACGAAGTTTACCAAGTACATTAAACGGCTATGAATCATAACACGAGTCAGCCATGGTTTGAGTGCCTAATCACAGTGCAGATATACTGGGCGTGACCTTGCAGGTATAAAAAAGGTAGAATACTGGTGGCTCGGTGTGGCTATTATGCGCAATTCTTGACAAAGTTGGCATGTGCCACTGACCATGACCACAAAGNATCATAACACGAGTCAGCCACGGTCAGAGTGCCCATTCACATTGCAGATGTACTAGGCATGATCTTGCAGGTGCAAACAAGGTAGAATACTGGTGGCGCCATGTGACTATTGTGCGCAATGCCTTGACAAATTTGGCATGTGCCACTGATCATGACCACAAAGTTTACCAAGTGACTTCAACTTCTATGAATCATAACACGAGTCAGCAACGGTCAGATTGCTTAATCAAAGTGCACATCTAAAATGCATGACCTTGCAGGTATAAACAAGGTAGAAAACTGGTGGCTTGGCACGGCTATTGTACGGAATTCATTGACAAAGCTGGCATGTGCCACTGACCATGACCACAAACATTACCAAGTACCTTAAACGGCTATGAATCATAACACGAGTCAGACACGGTCAGAATGTCCAATAACAGTGCAGATATACTGGGCATGACCTTACAGGTATAAACAAGGTAGTGTCTTTGTGGCTCAGTGTGTCTAGTATGTGCAAGGCCTTGACAAAGTTGGCATGTGCCGCTGACCATGACCACAAATGTATCAAAGTGACCTTTACTTGTATTGATCATAACACAAGTCAACCACGGTCAGAGTGTCCAATCAAACAGCAGATGTACTAGGCATGATCTTGCACGTGCAAACAAGGTAGAATAGTGGTGGCTCCATGTGGCGATTGTGCGCAATGCCTTGACAAAGTTGGCATGTGCCACAGACCATGACCACAAATGTATCCATGTGACTTTTACTTCTATTGATCATAACACGAGTCAACCACGGTCAGAGTGTCCAATCAAACAGCAGATGTACTAGGCATGATCTTGCACGTGCAAACAAGGTAGAATAGTGGTGGCTCCATGTGGCGATTGTGCGCAATGCCTTGACAAAGTTGGCATGTGCCACAGACCATGACCACAAATGTATCCATGTGACTTTTACTTCTATTGATCATAACACGAGTCAACCACGGTCAGAGTGTCCAATCAAACAGCAGATGTACTAGGCATGATCTTGCACGTGCAAACAAGGTAGAATAGTGGTGGCTCCATGTGGCGATTGTGCGCAATGCCTTGACAAAGTTGGCATGTGCCACAGACCATGACCACAAATGTATCCATGTGACTTTTACTTCTATTGATCATAACACGAGTCAACCACGGTCAGAGTGTCCAATCAAACAGCAGATGTACTAGGCATGATCTTGCACGTGCAAACAAGGTAGAATAGTGGTGGCTCCATGTGGCGATTGTGCGCAATGCCTTGACAAAGTTGGCATGTGCCACAGACCATGACCACAAATGTATCCATGTGACTTTTACTTCTATTGATCATAACACGAGTCAACCACGGTCAGAGTGTCCAATCAAACAGCAGATGTACTAGGCATGATCTTGCACGTGCAAACAAGGTAGAATAGTGGTGGCTCCATGTGGCGATTGTGCGCAATGCCTTGACAAAGTTGGCATGTGCCACTGATCATAACCACAAAGTTTACCAAGTGACTTTAACTTCTACGAATCATAACACGAGTCAGCAACGGTCAGATTGCCCAATCAAAGCGCACATCTAATATGCATGACCTTGCAGGTATAAACAAGGTAAAAAACCGGTGGCTTGGCACGGCTATTGTGCGCAATGCCTTGACAAAGATGGCATGTGCCACTGATCATGACCACAAAGTTTACCAAGTACATTAAACGGTTATGAATCATAACACGAGTCAGACACAGTCAGTGTGTCCAATCACAGTGCAGATATACTGGGCATGACCTTGCAGGTATAAACAAGGTAGAATACTGGTGGCTCGGTGTGGCTAATGTGCGCAATTCCTTGACAAAGTTGGCATGTGCCACTGACAATGACCACAAATTTATCCAAGTGACTTTTACTTCTATGAATTGTAACACGAGTCAGCCACGGTCAGAGTTTCCAATCACAGTGCAGATGTACTATGCATGATCTTGCACGTGCAAACAAGGAAGAATACCGGTGGCTCGGTGTGGCTATTGTACGCAATGCCTTGACAAAGTTGGCATGTACCACTGACCATGACCACAAAGTTTACCAAGTGACTTTAACTTCTACGAATTGTAATACGTGTCAGCCACGGTCAGAGTGCCCAATAACAGTGCACATCTAATATGCATGACCTTGCAAGTATAAAAAAGTTAAAAAACCGGTGGCTTGGCACGGCTATTGTGCGCAAGACATTGACAAATTGGTGTGGGCGTGGATCGTCGCGGAATGGGCGATGCAACCGGGCGGATCTGTGTGCCGGCCAAAGGATGATGCTGACAGAGGAAGAGTGATTGATTATGGAGTGGGCGCAGCGGCAAAACCACGTGCGCTTCAAAGTTTTGGCGTGGGCGTAGGTCGTCGCAGAACAGGCAATGCGACCGGGCGGATCCTTGTGCTGAGCTGAAAGCGATGCGGATGGTGGGGAACGATTGATGATGGAGTAGGTGTAGGGGAAAAACCACGTGTGCGATTGAATTAGGGGAGTAAGATGCGGCAATGGGAAGGCAGGTGCCAACGCGCCGAAAGAATTCTGCTACTGGCGTGGGTGCAGGCTGTTGCGGAAGCGGGCAGCTAGCTCGTGCAGATCATAGTGTCGTTCACAGATGCTGATAATGTCTAATGAAACGGAGGCCGGTGATGATGGCGGAGTGGGCACAGGGGCAAACCGCATGCGCTAAAGGAAGTTTTCGGCGTGGGCGCAAGTCGTCGCGGAAAAGGCGATGCGACCGGGCGGATCCTTGTGCCAAGTTAGAACCAATGCGGAAGCGGAGAAAACGATTGATTGATGAGTGGGCGCAGGGGCGAAACCACGTGCATGAAGAGCTGATGCTAATGAAGATGATTAATGCGAAGGCAGCGCGGAGGATGCTGATGACGGAGAAATGAGGCAGGAACAGGTGGCTGATGGAGCTGAGAAGACAGGCAAGAACAGATGATGTGAGGAGGACAAGGAGGGCTGATGGAGGCCGATGAGGATGATGCGAGGAGTGAAGACTGAGGGATGATGATGATGCTGGAATGGAGAGGCAAGGATCGATGCGAGCGGAGGGAGCCGAGATGAGATGCGATGCGGCAGGGAGGTGGAGCGACACAACCACTTCTTCTTGCGTTCAGGAGAGTGACGGCTTGTTCCCAGTTGGCTCAAAAATGGGAGCAGGAAGACTGGTGGTGTCCGATATCCTGTCTGCTAGAAGAGGTTGGTTGCGGCAGAGGGAGTCAGGCAGCGGGCAGAGGCGCTAGACCGCTGATGTCAGGGGAGTGACGGCTTGTTCTCCAGTTGGCTTTGAAATGGGAGCAGGAAGACTGGTGGTGTCCGATATCCTTACGGCGGCAGTTATGCCTGCAGCAGCTGACCAGGCAAGGAGGCGATGCGAGAAGGCGGCTCGAGGTGATGGGCGCAGGCGGGCAGAGGATGACAGCGAGGAAGGAGCAGATGAAGCTGAGAAGGTAAGATGAAAGAGGAGGAGATGTGATGAGGGGCAGCGGATGGCAGACAGCAGGAATCGTCTTGGTAGTTGACGGCAGACGGCGGCTTGAGAGTTGCTTACGGCTGATGTGGGCGACAAGTCACCGGTTGTTGGCCACGGGCGTGCAAATGGGCGCTGGGCTTCCTTAGGATGACAAGGCGTTTCTTCAGCGTGGAGAACTCATCAGGCAGAGCTGCTAATGTCAGCTGCTGGCGAAGCGGCGAGGCGCGGGACGATGGTAGCGGCAGTAGAAGATTGCAGGTGGAAGTGATGGAGGGAAGATGGCGGCAGAGCGATGACGTAGTCACAGGGCACCAGGTGACGTTGCCTGATGCTCTGATACCATGTCAGAAGAATGTAGGCACGAGAACAGCAGCAGCAAAAACAGGCAGAAGCGTTAGGACAAGCAAGTGTACGTCAGCAAAGTGTCGTAGCTGAGAGCGGTGCGAGGCGTTAGTCGTGAAGGCTGATAGGGGCTGAGACGCGAGATAGCCGAGATAGACAGGTTGATGTGAGAGAGAGTGCTGGCGAGATGAGTGATGGTTGGCGGAGTATGAGAGCCGAGCGAAGGAGCGATAGTGACAGAGCGAAGCGTTGAGAGGGACTGGTGAAGGAAAAGAGTGCGAGGAGCAAGCAGAGCAAAGACACAATGGCATAGCCGCGCAACCAAAGGGGTACAGGATGAGTAGAACTATTCTCATTAAGCTGGAAGGAATTAACATCCTCCGTATATGTATAAAACAGGACAAGACAAAAGAGGAAACGGCTTCTTGTGCGCTAGCCAGACGCGCTTGCGGGGTGACCACTGATTATGGGATCACTTGGTCCGATAGCCGTTCGCCGGCTAAGGCGCCGACAACGGTTAGTGCATCGACAATGGCTAGTGTGTCGACCGAGGTGGTTCGGGCCAGAGCTGAACCATTCTTGATAACTTATCTTCCAGCTGGTGGGAGTCCTGTCAGGTTTACAGTAATAATTATGACACAAACAAGGTAGAATACTGGTGGCTCGGTGTGGCTATTGTGCGCAATGCCTTGGCAAAGTTGGCATGTGCCACTGATCATGACCACAAAGTTTACCAAGTACCTTAAACGGCTATGAATCATAACACGATTTAGCCACGGTCAGAGTGTCCAATCATAGTACAGATATACTGGGCATGACCTTGCAGGTATAAACAAGGTAAAAAACCAGTGGCTTGGTACGGCTATTGTGCGCAATGCCTTGACAAAGTTGGCATGTGCCACTGACCATGACCACAAAGTTTACCAAGTACCTTAAACGGCTATGAATCATAACACGATTTAGCCACGGTCAGAGTGTCCAATCATAGTACAGATATACTGGGCATGACCTTGCAGGTATAAACAACATAGAATACTGGTGGCTCGGTGTGGCTATTGTGCGCAATGCCTTGACAAAGGTGACATGTGCCACTGACCATGACCAGAAGGTTTACCAAGTGACTTTAACTTCTACGAATTGTAACACAAGCCAGCCACGGTCAGAGTGCCCAATCACATGTCAGATGTACTAGGCATGACCTTGCAGGTATAAACAAGGTAAAAAACCAGTGGCTTGGTACGGCTATTGTGCGCAAGGCCTTGAAACGCTGGCATGTGCCACTGACCATGACCACAAAGTTTACCAAGTACCTTAGACGGCTATGAATAATAACACGAGTCAGCCACGGTCAGAGTGTCCAACCATAGTGCAGATATACTAGGCATGACCTTGCATGTACATACAAGGTAGAATACTGGTGGTTTGGTGTGGCTATTGTGTGCAATGCCTTTACAAAGTTGGCATGTGCCACTGACCATGACCACAAATGTATCCAAGTGAATTGTACTTCTATTGATCATAACACGAGTAAGCCATGGTCAGAGTGTCCAATCACATTGCAAATGTACTAGGCATGATCTTGCATGTACAAAGAAGACAGAATACTGGTGGCGCGGTGTGGCTATTGTGCGCAATGCCTTGACAAAGTTGGCATGTGCCACTGACCATGACCACAAATGTATCCAAGTGACTTTCACTTCTACGAATCGTAACACGACTCAGCCAGAGTCAGAGTGCCCAATCACAGTGTACATATAATATGCATGCTCTTACAGGTATAAACAGTGTAAATAACTGGTGGCTTGGCACATCTATTGTGCGCAATGCCTTGACAAAGTTGGCATGTGCCATTGACCATTATCACAAAGTTTTCCAAGTTCCTTAAACGGGTATGAATCATAACACGAGTCAGCCACAGTCAGAGTGTCCAATTACAGTGCAGATATCCTGGGCATGACCTTGCAGGTAGAAACAAGGTTGAATACTATTGGCTCTCTGTGTGGCTATTGTGCGCAATGCCTTGACAAAGTTGGCATGTGCCACTGACCATGACCACAAAGTTTACCAAGT
>SZWC01000216.1:48294-63664 GCA_023375785.1 Penium margaritaceum | reverse complement strand
GACAATGTTGGCATGTGCCACTGACCATGACCACAACGTTTACCAAGTACCTTAAACGGCTATGACTCATAACACGAGTCAGCCACGGTCAGAGTGTCCAATCACAGTGCAGATGTACTAGGCATGATCTTGCAGGTACAAACAAGGTAGAATGCTGGTGGCTTGGTGTGGGTATTGTGCGCAATGCCTTGACAAAGTTGGCATGTGCCCCTGACCATGACCACAAATGTATCCAAGTGACTTTTACTTCAATTGATCATAACACGAGTCAGCCAAGGTCAGAGTATCCAATCACAGTGCAGATGTACTAGGCATGATGTTGCAGGTACAAACAAGGTAGAATACTGGTGTCGCGGTGTGGCTATTTTGTGCAATGACTTTACAAAGTTGGCATGTGCCACTGACCATGACCACAAAGTTTACCAAGTGACCTTAACGTATACGAATCGTAACACAAGTCAACCATGTTCAAAGTGCCCAATCACAGTGCACATCTAATATGCATGACCTTACAGGTATACACAATGTAAAAAACCGGTGGCTTGGCACGGCTATTGTGCGCAATGCCTTGACAAAGTTGGCATGTGCCACTGACCATGACCACAAAGTTTACCAAGTGACCTTAACTTATACGAATCGTAACACAAGTCAACCATGTTCAAAGTGCCCAATCACAGTGCACATCTAATATGCATGACCTTACAGGTATACACAATGTAAAAAACCGGTGGCTTGGCACGGCTATTGTGCGCAATGCCTTGACAAAGTTGGCATGTGCCACTGACCATGACCACAAAGTTTACCAAGTGACTTTAACTTCTACGAATCGTAACACGAGTCAGCCACACTCAGAGTGCCCAATCATAGTGCACATATAATATGCTTGACCTTGCAGGTATGAAGAAGGTTAAAAACTGGTGGGTTGGCACGGCTATTGTGCGCAATGTCTTGACAAAGTTGACATGTGCCACTGACCATGACCACACTGTTTACCAAGTACCTTAAACGGCTACGAATCATAACACGCGTCACCCACGGTCAGAGTGTCCAATCACTGTGCAGATGTACTAGGCATGATCTTGAAGGTGCAAACAATGTAGAATACTAATGGCTCGGTGTGACTATTGTGCGGAATGCCTTGACAAAGTTGGCATGTGCCACTGACCATGATCACAAAGTTTTTCAAGTGACTTTAACTTCTACGAATCGTAAGACAAGTCAGCCACGATCAGAGTGCCCAGTCATAGTACACATCTAACATGCATAACCTTACTGGTATAAACAAGGTAAAAAACCGGTGGCTTGGCACGGCTATTGTGCGCAATGCCTTGACAAAGTTGGCATGTGCCTCTGACCATGACCACAACGTTTACCAAGTGACTTTAACTTCTACAAATTGTAACACGAGTCAGCCACATTCGGAGTGCCCAATCACAAGGCACATGTAATATGCATGACCTTGCACGTATAAAGAAGGTAAAAAACCGGTGGCTTGGCACGGCTATTGTGCGCAATGCCTTGACAAAGTTGGCATGTGCCACTGACCATGACCACAAAGTTTACCAAGTACATTAAACGGCTACAAACTATAACACGAGTCAGCCACGGTCAGGGTGTCCAATCACATTGCAGACATACTGGACATGACCTTACAGGTATAAACAAGGTAGAATACTGGTGGCTCGGTGTGGCTATTGTGGGCAATGCCTTGACAAAGTTGGCATGTGCCACTGACCATGAGCATGAAGTTTACCAAGTGACTTTGACTTCTACGCATCATAACACGAGTCAGCTACGGTCAGAGTACCCAATCACAGTTCAGATGTACCAGGCATGACCTTACAGGTATAAACAAGGTAAAAAACCGGTGGCTTGACACGGCTATTGTGCGCAATGCCTTGACAAAGTTGGCATGTGCCACTGACTATTGGCACTAGTGGGTGTGGAGGCACCATGAAGGATACCTAGCTCTTGATGATGCACTCTACCAATGTTTGGGACAGCCAATGGACACCAATGGTGAAGAGTCTGGAGCACAAGGATCACGGATGTGAGTGGGCAGAACACGTCGCATTCAGTAGAACTGAATCAAAGCACGTTTTTGTTACTGAGCACAGTGAGATTATATCTGATCCTTATGGAATTTGATCTAAGCTTTCCAACGCATCCAAGCACGCCCACATCGGAGCAGTAGAGTCCCTGCTAGGGCCATCAAAGTAACCCTTGGTGGAGCCGCCCACCTTGCCTTGCACACTAGGCAACGGGAGGCGCTTCGACGATGACCCGTCGAAGCGCCCTTCCTTGCCCAGAAGTCAAGAAGAAGTTCATCCTGGTCAAAGAGAGTCCTCTGGTTGCTTCTTTTATGGCCCAGGTGCATTTGGAGCTCGCTGGAGTTGAACTCGGATCACCGGCGGTGTATTATCCCGCCACCCATGATTCCACCCGCCCAACACCCGAATTTCGGGCCAGGCTAACTCTCTGAATACTCACTCAAATCGAGCGATTCAAAGCTCGATTTTGCATGGAACAATCCAAGGAGTCCAAATCTAAAGTCTGATCAGGTGTTCGACCACTCTCCAGTGGTCAAACCAGGGACCACAATCAACGGCACTCATGGCAAGGGGCACACCATGTCAACAATCTCCTCCTTGCACCGCAACCTTCATACCCTGTACTTGGGACCTGCAACATTTCAAACCTCACAGTGCATACCGAGCTCTATGTAGCTCGCGTCGTGCCTGTCCTTGGGCTGGGCCTTAGTCATGGCGTCGGCAAGCATGCGCTTAGTGCCACAATGCACAATAGCCGGGTCTCCCTTCACCACCAAGTCCCGCGCGTAGTGATGCCGGATCTCGATGTGCTTGGTCCTCCTGTTCAGCACTGGGTTCTGGGTCAGGCTGATGACACTCATGTTGTCCACATTGAGTACCGCCAGCTTCTTTTGCGGCACGCCGATCTCCTTTAACAGCCGCCATAGCCACGCCGCCTCCTTTGTGGCTTTCGCGAGTGCGATGTACTCCGCTTCGGTGCTGGACAGCGCCACGCAGTCCTGCTTTATGCTTACCCATGAAACTGCTGCACCACCAAGCACAAACACGTACCCTGACGTTGATTCTCTGTCATCCACGTCACCAGCCCAGTCGGCATCGGAGTAGCCGACCAACTCGAGGGAGTCGTCACGCGCTCTCCCTCCAAACACGAGTCGCGATTGTTTTTTCGCCTTGAGTTAGCGGATGATCCGCTTCACCTCTTGCCAATACAGCGGCCCCGGGTCAGCAACATACCGGCTCACTTTGCCCTCCGCAAAGGCCAGGTCGGGCCGCGTCGCTACCATGGCGTACATGATGCTCCCCACTACAGACTGGTATGGTACACCTGCCATCTCCTCCTTCTCCTCGTCCGTGCTTGGTCCCATGCTCGAGCTCAGCTCACATGTGGTGGTCATGGGTGTGCCGATGGGGTTGCACTCCTCCATGATGTAGCATTGGAGCACTTCTTGCACGTACTTTACCTGCCCCATCTCGAGCGTGCGTGCCTTGCAATCCCTCTTGATGGCGACGCCGAGGTAGTACTCGAGCTCGCCCATGTCGGTCATTTTGAACCGACCGCCCAGCTGCCGCTCCAGGTTCACCAACTCCTTCATGTCCGACAACACGAGGATGAGATCATCAGCATAAAGTACCACAATCTGGTACAACCCCGTCTTCTTCCGCACGTACACGCTGTGATCCGCATCGCAGCGCTTGAAGCCAAGCTCGGCCATGAAGCCGTCCATTTTCAGGCACCACATGAGTGGCCCTCGCTTCAGCCCGTAGAGCGTATTGCGAAGCCGGCACACCTTCCCCGGCGGCGCGTCCACCCTCTCCGGCACCTCCATGTAGACCTCCTTGTCCAGGTCACCGTTGAGAAATGCAGTTTTCACGTCCATTTGGTGAACTTCGTAGTCGCGCGCTGCCGCCACGGAGAGGATGGAGCGGATGGAGGCGAACTTTGCCACTGGTGCAAAGGTTTTGTCGTAGTGTCCACCCTTTCGCTGGGCGTACCCCTTCGCCACCAGCCGCGCCTTGTACCGCTCCACCTTCCCCTCCTTGATGAGCTTCTTCTTGAAGATCCACTTGGAGCCGATGACTTTCTCGCCCTCCGGCCTGTCGACCAGCTCCCAAGTTCCATTCTCCTCGTGGGAGGCGAGCTCAGATTTTATTGCTCCCTCCCACTCAGCCCCATCCTTCTGCTGCAATGCCTCCTTGACGGTTTCGGGCTCCTCTTGTGTAAATAACGCTTGAGCAAACCCGATCCAGATGCCCTCCGTGGCATCGTACCTCTTTGCCGTCCTCCTTGCGCGTCCGCTTCTTTGAGGCTGCTGCTGTTGAGGCTGCTGCTGCTGCTGCTGCTACCCCCTCATGACGCCGCTCACGTTGGTAGCCTACTCCCCCTCTCTCGGGGACCGTGAAGACGCGGGCTCACTCCCCGCCTCCTTGTTCAGCTCCACTGCTGTCTGTTCCTCAGACTCATTGTCTGACTCAGCTGAACGCACATCAGCCGCTCCTCCATCCCCCGCATGGTTCCCGCCGGTTGGAGCCGCTCAGACGTCACCCTCTTTTGCGTCCTCTGGCGTCTCCCCCTCGAGGAGTGGCAGCCACTCCCCACGCTTGGAAAGACCTGCGTCCTTGTCCGTCCAATGACTATCCTCGTCGAACGTGACGTCGTGACTATTCACGATCTGCTGCCTCCGCGGGTCGAAGAGCCGGTACACCTTGCTCCCACTCTCGTACCCGACGAAGATGCACCGGTGAGTCCGGGGGTCCAGCTTGCCCCGCCCCTCCCGTGCCTTCACAACAGCATGTGCAACGCAGCCAAATATACGGAGGTGAGCCACAGTTGGCTTCCTCCTGCTCCATACCACTTGTGGCGTCTTCCACACCCTGGACTCCGCATCTTTCAGCGGCTTCATCGGTGTCAGGTTCATGATGTATGCAGCTGTCCGTGCCTCCTCCTCCCAGTACTTTTACGCGAGGCCGGCATCGCTCAACATAGACCGGAACATGTTTAGGATGGTGCAGTTTGTCCTCTCGGTGACGCCGTTCTGTTGCAGAGAATGTGGCATAGTTTTCTACCAGGCGATCTGTTGGAAATCATCGACTCTGACAAGAGTTATTCTGACTTCTCAATAACGGTTCAGGTCCGAGACCAAACCACCTTGACCCAGCGGCCCTCGGTCAGACTAACCGTTGAGCCCAACATGTCAAGCCATCCCCTAATAACGGGACATCTGTCACCCGCGTCCGGCTAGCGCAAAGAAGCCGTTGCTCTGCTTGTTTGTCCTCTCCTGTCCTTTAATGACCGAGGATGTTCATTCCCTCGAGTTAATCCGAACAGTTCTGCTCATCTTGTTCCCCTTTCGTTCTGCGGCTTCGCCGTCGTGTCTTCGCTCTGCTCATCCCTCGCATTTTCTGTCTTCGCCAACTCTCAACGATTCGCTTTGTCACTCTCGCTCCTTCGCTCAGCTCTCATACTCCGCCAGGCGTCGCTCCCCTCGTCAGCACTCTCTCTCACATCAACCTGTCTACCTCAACACTTCGCGTCTCATCCTCTATCAGCTCCCGCGACAAACTTCTCGGACCGCTCTTGCTTACGCTGATGTACATGTGCATGTTCCGATGCTTCTGCCTGCTTCTGTTGCCGCTGTTCTCGTGTCTACATTCTTCTGACATGGTATCAGAGCATCAGGTAACATCACCTGGTGCCTTGGAACTGCGTCATCACTCTGCCGCCATCTCTTCTCCAACACTTGTGCTCACATTCATCTATCGCTGCTACCATCACCCCGCGCCTCTTCGCTTCGTCCGCAGCTGACATCAGCAGCCCCGCCTGACAAGTTCTCCACGCTGAAGAAACGCCTTGTCATCCCAAGGAAGCCCTGCGCCCATTTCCGGGCCCGTGGCCAACTACCAGTGACTTGTCGCCCACATCAGCTGTAAGAAACTGTCAAGCCGCCATCTGCCGTCAACCACCAAGAAGCTTTCTGCCGCCCGCCATCTGCTGCCCCTCATCACATCTGCCTCCGCAAGCATCTCCTCCTCTTTAATCATACCTTATGAGCCTCATCTGTCTCTCCTCGCCGTCATCCTCAGCCCGCCCTTGTTCATCATCTTGAGCCGCTCTCTCGCATCGCCGACTTGTCTCGTCAACAGCTGCAGCCAAAACTGCCGCCGTCAGGATATCGGACACCACCAGTCTTCCTGCTCCACTTCGGAGCCAGCTGGGGAACAAGTTGTCACTCTCCTGACATCAGCGGTCCAGTGGATCTGCCCACTGCCTGACTCCCTCTACCGCAACCAACTTCTTCCAGCTGACAGGACATCGGACACCACCAGTCTTCCTGCTCCCACTTCCGAGCCAACTGGGGGAACAAGCCGTCACCCTCCTAAACGTTAAAAGAAGTTGTTGTGTCACTCTGCCTTCCTACCGCATTGTCTTCCATATCGGCTCTCTCAGCTCGCGTCTCTCCCTGTCTCCCGCCTCCTTTATCAGCATCAGCCTTCGGCCTTCATCTTCGCTCGTCTCCGTCATTCCTCCTCCTCCTCGCTCCAGTTTCATCTACTTCATCAGGCACTCGTTCCTGCCTCATCTCTGCTTCACCATCATCAGCATTATTCACCTTCCATTCATCATCCGCATCAACATCGCTTTATCGCGCACAAGGTTCTGCCCCTGCGCCCACTCATCAATCAATCGCTTCCTCCGCTTCCGCATCGTCTTCAGTTCGGCACAAGGATCCGCCCGATCGCATCGCCCTTTTCTGCGACGACCTGCACCCACGCAGAAACTTCCTTCAAGCACACGCGGCTCGTCCCTGCACCCACTCCATCATCCATCAATCCTCCGCCATCATCCACTTCCGCTCCGCTCGGCACAAGGTTCCGCCCGGTCGCATCGCCCATTGCGCAACGACCTGCGCCCACGCCAAAAACATCCGTCGCGCACGAGGTTTGCCCCTGCGCCCACTCCATCATCAATTACTACTCCATCAGTAGCATTCTCTGCTCGGCACACGGATTTGCCCGGTCGCATCGCCTGCTCCGCGACGACCTGCGCCTACGTCGAAATTCCCCAAGCGCACGAGGTTACATCCCTGCGCCCATTCAACTACTCCTCGTCCCTGCTGCTAACTGCTCTCGTGCTGATCTGATCACCACTCTCGGCTTAACCTCTCATTCTTCAATCGTGATCCTCCGCTTCAACTGCCATTGCCCTTCTTCTCCATCTAGCATTGCCAACCCTTGGGATGGCTGCCCCATTCTTGAAGAAGATGGAAGCAACATCTACAGCTGGTCACATAATGTGCTGACCTTGACCAGCACCATCTCTATCAATGAGTACCGTGTTTCCGACTTCCTTCTCAGGGCCTAAGAGCATTAGCGCACGCCTCAGCATCCTCCACATCTCTACAATGCAACCTTCCTTCTGATATGGGGACATCTCTTCAACCTCGTGGATATGTCATTCCATCACCTACGCATCAATGCAAGGAATGGACCAAAACTCCGGTTCAGCCTGCAGCAGGAAGCATGGAAACAGCGATGGATCACTCTCTCCTCCCGAGACAATCCCATCATTCCACCGCTGCCTAAGGACCCCAACTCCAGATCCATCCTCAAAATTGATCTGGTACCAGCATAGGAAGAAGAGGAAGAAGAAGAGGAACCAGTGGAAGAAGGGTCCCCAGTACCTGCCCCTATCTCTGCCGTAGTGGGACAAGGACAAGCTGCCGAAATCATCTACAAGGAAGTGAGCATTATCCAAAAATGGCAAACTCAAATCTACAACCTTCTCTACCCAGAGCTCGTTGGTGGATTTGCAACTACCAATACCCTCCTTGGAAGATCCAAGTATCTTGGCAAGCGCTGCTCCCCAGCTGGGATGACCAGAAAGCAGGATAGCCTTGACTACGGTCTCCGTGCATGGCTGCGACGCTTCATGACCAGAGACGTACACTATCTGGTGGCAACTCATCTGAATGATCAGCACGCCATGTGGAAGGGTCTTCTTGAACACTGCAATGGTCAACTCCCAGAAGATTGGGAAAAATACTGCCACTAACTCTTGTCGGACTCAGGGGGTCTGTTGGAAATCATCGACTCTGACAATAGTTATTCCGACTTCTCAATAACGGTTCAGGTCCGAGACTGAACCACCTTCACCCAACGGCCCTCGGTCAGACTAACCGTTGAGCCCAACATGTCAAGCCATCCCTTAACAACGTGACATCTGTCACCCGCGTCCGGCTAGCGGAAAGAAGCCGTTGCTCTGCTTGCTTGTCCTGTCCTGTCCTTTTATGACTGAGGATGTTCATTCCCTCGAGTTAACCAGAATAGTTCTGCTCATCTTGTTCCCCTGTGGTCCCGCGGCTTCACCGCCGTGTCTTTGCTCTGCTCATCCCTCGTACTTTCTGTCTTCGCCAACTCTCAACGCTTCACTTTGCCACTCTCGCTCCTTTGCTGAGCTCTCATACTCCGCAAGGCGTCGCACCCATCGTCAGCACTCTCTCTCACATCAACCTGTCCACCTCAACTACCTCGCGGCTCAGCCTCTATCAGCTCCCGCGACTAATTCCTCGGACTGCTCTTGCTTACACTGACGTACATGTGCATGTTCCGATGCTTCTGCCTGCTTCTGTTGCCGCTGCTATTGTGTCTACATTCTTTTGACATGGTATCAGAGCATCAGGTAACATCACCTAGTGCCTTGGAACTGCGTCATCACTCTGGTGCCATCTCTTCTCCAACACTTCTGCTCACATTCATCTATCGCCGCTATTGTCACCCCGCGCCTCTTCCCTTCGTCCGTAGCTGACATCAGCAGCCTTCGCGGGTCGAAGAGCCGGTACACCTTGCTCCCACTCTCGTACCTGACGAAGATGCACCGGTGAGTCCGCGGGTCCAGCTTGCCCCGCCCCTCCCGTGCCTTCACAACAGCATGTGCAACGCAGCAAAATATACGGAGGTGAGCCACTGTTGGCTTCCTCCTGCTCCATACCACTTGTGGTGTCTTCTATACCCTGGATTCCGCATCTTTCAGTGGCTTCGTCGGTGTCAGGTTCATGATGTATGCCGCTGTCCGTGCCTCCTCCTCCCAGTACTTTTACGCGAGGCCGGAATCGCTCAACATAGACCGGAACATGTTTAGGATGGTGCAGTTCGCCCTCTCGGTGACGCCGTTCTGCTGCGAGAATGTGGCGTAGTTTTCTACCAGGCGATCTGCTGGAAATCATCGACTCCAACGAGAGTTCTTCTGACTTCTCAATAACGGTTCAGGTCCGAGACCAAACCACCTTGACCCAACGGCCCTCGGTCAGACTAACCGTTGAGCCCAACATGTCAAGCCATCCCCTAATAACGTGACATCTGTCACCCGCGTCCGGCTAGCGCAAAGAAGCCGNATGTTTAGGATGGTGCAGTTCGCCCTCTCGGTGACGCCGTTCTGCTGCGAGAATGTGGCGTAGTTTTCTACCAGGCGATCTGCTGGAAATCATCGACTCCGACAAGAGTTCTTCTGACTTCTCAATAACGGTTCAGGTCCGAGACCAAACCACCTTGACCCAACGGCCCTCGGTCAGACTAACCGTTGAGCCCAACATGTCAAGCCATCCCCTAATAACGTGACATCTGTCACCCGCGTCCGGCTAGCGCAAAGAAGCCGTTGCTCTGCTTGTTTGTCCTGTTCTGTCCTTTTATGACCAAGGATGTTCATTCCCTCGAGTTAACCAGAGCAGTTATGCTCATCCCGTTCCCCTTTGGTTCCCCGGCTTCGCCGCCGTGTCTTCGCTCTTCTCATCCCTCACACTTTCTGTCTTCGCCAACTCTCAACACTTCGCTCCGTCACTCTCGCTCCTTTGCTCAGCTCTCATACTCTGCCAGGCGTCACTCCCCTCGCCAGCACTCTATCTCGCATCAACCTGTCTACGTCCACTACCTCGCGTCTCTGCCTCCATCAGCTCCCGCGACTAACTCCTCGGACCGCTCTTGCTTACGCTGACGTACATGTACATGTTCCGATGCTTCTGCCTGCTTTTGCTGCCGCTGTTCTCGTGTCTGCATTCTTCTGACACGATCGCCTTGCTCTTCATCCATGCCGAGCAGCCCTCGTACTCGTCGCCATTATCGCTCTGGAATGCTTTCACCTTAAACTCTGTTTGCTGCTTCACTGCTGCCACGAACTCCTCCATGCATGAGAGCACATCACTCTTCTTCTTGATGTTGTAGATGTACAGTTTGCGGCTGTGGTCGTCGATGAAGGTGACAAAGTTTTCAGAAGATTGTTTGGAACAATAACTATGAAGTGGGTACGGCCCGGGATGCGGGTGAGCCGCGAGGTGAGCCACAGCGCTCGAGGCGCGGGCTGGACCTGTTGGGATTGCCGCAGTACCACAGGACGAGCATAACGAGTCACGAGAAGATGAATGTATGCGTGGGCGCGGTGCTCAAGCATGAGCGCTGAGGATTGATCAGATGCGGCAATTAGAAAGATGAACGGGTTGAGAATGAGTGGAGGCAGTGCCGAGGCGCGGGCCGAAAGGCCTCAGCGCTCAGGCACGAGCCTTAACTGTCGATGGTGATGACCGCAGTACTTCGGTGTGGGCAGCCAGCGGGGCAAGCCACAGCTACCGAGGACGGTCTTGCATGAAGATTAGGCGAGTGAGCGTAAGCGAACGAGCGGAGGCCACAGTCAAGAGAGGCGGGCACAAGACAAGCGACGAATGAACTGAGGGCGCCATAGCTTGCAGGCGGGCAGCCAAACGATGAGGAACGGAAGGAAGCGCCACAGGCAAGAGGCGGGCAGCCAAGCGATGAGAAGCAAGAAGATTGCGCCACAGCCCGAAGGCGGGCAGCGAGATGATGGATGAAACATTAATCTTAGTAGATTAACTAGAGCAATACAGTAGCACGGGTACATATAGGATCCTACTCCTATCCAACAAAGAAGGTTGCTACTAAGGTGGATAGTAGCTGAGGTGCAGCCGCAGACAAGCTGCTGCTGCTGCTGCTGCTGAGCAGGGGCAAGACACTGGTCTGTGCGCGGTGCCTGGTCCGTTGGGGAGTTCCCGCTCTGGTGTGACGGAGCCCGCGTTCCTGCTCGTTGTCGCGTTGTGGATACAGAGCCGCTCAGTCGTTGGCGCCTCTGCCGGTCCGTTGGCATCCCTGCCGGTCATTTTTGTCGGTCGCTGGTTTGCTCCGGTGATTACGGGGCACCGATACCCGTTTGGCCTTTTCCGACCATTGCTTCCGAAAGTGGTTCGGCACCTTTCAGTGTGTCGGCTGTTGGAGGTGCACCGTACTGCTGAATATTGTTTCTTTCCTGGCTTCAGGGCTTGGGATCCCACTGCAGTGGTAGTGCCGGCGGACCCGGGTGCCTTTTTGTCTTGTGGGTATTGGTGTTTTTATCTGACACCCCCCTTCAATACCACAAGACACAAGCTGCTTGCCAATGCCTCAGTGGATTTGTTGCTGTCGGTGTACCGAGGGAGAGACCTGTCAGTTTTGGCTGATGTTGTTGATCGAGGATAGTTCTCTGGAACTGAGTAGCATCTATTGGACAGAAGTACTCTTATGACTGGAGGACAACAGAGTTGGAGGCCACGTGGCTTGGTGGGGAGCAGGGACTGGTGATGCTTTTGCAGTGTCAGGGTTGCTGTCGAACTTGTGTCATGGCGCAGATGGGGAGGAAGAAGAAGGTAGTCAAAAGGTGCTGAAGAGAGTGGGCTGATAGAGTTTGTGAGCAGAAAAGGGTCATGGCGGTTTGCTTTAACTGTTGCGTACTGCTGGTTTTGTTGGGAGGCGATGCTGAGGAGGTCAGGAACTGCTGGTGGTGCTGGTGAAGACTGAGCTGCAGCTGGTGTGTTCGGTGATGGTGTGCTCTCCAGATGATGTGGTGAGCTCAAAACGGTTGGTGTGACCATGGCATTTGGGAGGGAAGGTTGAGGTTTTCTAGTTTCAGTGTGCTGGTGGCAGACTTCTGTGGAGTGCTGTGCGTTGATCTTTGCAGAGCTTGGAGTGTGCAGGTCCAGGGTGACACCGTAGAAAGTTTGCATGAAGGAGGTGAGTTTGTCATGAGTGAAAAGAGGTGATGATACAGTAAGTGACTGGAGAGGCTCGTCCTGGGCTTGGTTGTGGTCGTGACGATCTGCTGGTTGTAAGTCTGTGGGGCAAGTGGACACGGAATCCCACTGACCATGACCACAAATGTATCCAAGTGATTTTTACTTCTATTGATCATAACACGAGTCATCCACGGTCAGAGTGTCCAATCACATTGCAGATGTACTAGGCATGATCTTGCAGGTGCAAACGAGGTAGAATACTGGTGGCTCGGTGTGACTATTGTGCACAATGCCTTGACAAGGTTGGCATGTGCCACCGACCATGACCACAAATGTATCCAAGTGACTTTTACTTCTATTGATCATAACACGAGTCAGCCACGGTCAGGGTGTCTAATCGCAGTGCAGATATACTAGGCATGACCTTGCAGGTACAAACAAGGTAAAAAACAGGTGGCTTGGCATGGCTATTGTGCGCAATGCCTTGACAAAGTTGGCATGTGCCACTGATCATGACCACTAAGTTTACCAAGTACCTTAAACGGCTATGAATCATAACNGGTGCGCACCCGAACATCAAGTACGTGGACCGGCACCGGTAGCACTCCTCCACCCCGCGGCTCCACTCTCCACTAGGAGAACTCCCCTGCCTAGTCCCAAGCGGCTCCGCTAGGAGCACTCTAGTAACCCAGACTACCAAAGTATATACGTAGCACTATCATCCTTGTATTTCTTGCATCCTTTCAATCTAAGTCATTTTCCCTTCCGTTGCCCGCCTCCGTGCTGTGGCACTCCGCCTTCTTTCCGCTGCCCGCCTTCGTGCTGTGGCACTCCGCCTTCTTTCATTGCCTGCCTCTGTGCCGTGGCACTTCCGTTGCCTTCCGTCGCCTCCAAGCTGTGGCACTTCCGCTACTTCCCATTGCCTGCCTCGACGCCGTGGCACTTCGCTGCTTTCCGCTGCCCGTCCCCAAGCTGTGGCACATCTTCGTCAATTGCCTCCATCCGTCCATCAACGTTCTTCTCGTTGGGTTACAGCTGCATTTGCTTACCCTTCATCTCGACGTTGTTCATTCCTTTTTCCATGTGCACTTCGTACCGTCGTGACCTCGGCGCTGAGGCCTTCGGCCCACGCCTCGGTCACTTACTCGCTACACTGGCCATGCTTCTACTTCGACTCACCAAACTGTGCAGTGTCCTGCAGTCTTCCTGCCTTCGTCCTTAGCCGCAGTATCATTCCCAGCATCCTCATCACTCATCTCCGAGTTATCTCTCCACTCTCCTGCTTGCCCGCGCCTCGGACCGCGACTCGGTTCCATCCCGCACTCCAGATCACTCTCCACACTCTCTGCAGCACCTCCAAAATCCTGACATGGTATCAGAGCCCAGCAAAGGAGTCTGAGCAAACAATCCTCCTCCAGCCCGCTGCCTACATCTCCTGACGCCTGAAGCACTTCACTGAAGCGCTCCGTGACCAGTCCGCCAGCAGTCCTTTCCCCAGCAGCAGCAGCATCGCATTCCACCGAAGCAACAGCAATTCCTCATAAACAAACAGCCTCCTCCTGCAAAGTGTGACCCCTTCACTGATCCGTGTATGGGCGCGGCCCGGTGACGGTGTAAAACTCCAACAACAGCAACAGCACTCTCTGCAGCACCTCGAATAGCTTGACATAAACAAGGTAAAAAACCGGTGGCTTTTCACGGCTATTGTGCGCATTACCTTGACAAAGTTGGCATGTGCCACTCACCATGACCGCAAATTTTACCAAGTACCTTTAACGGCTATGATTCATAACACGAGTCAGCCACGGTCAGAGTGTCCAATCATAGTGCACATACACTGGGCATGCCCTTGCAGGTATAAACAAGGTAGAATACTGGTGGCGCGGTGTGGCTATTGTGTGCAATGCCTTGACGAAGTTGGCATATGCCACTGACCATGACCACAAATGTATCCAAGTGACTTTTACTTCTATTGATCATAACACGAGTGAGCCATGGTCATAGTGTCCAATCACAGTGCAGATGTACTAGGCATGATCTTGCAGGTGTAAACAAGATAGAATACTGGTGGCTCAGTGTGGCTATTGTGCGCAATGCCTTCACAAAGTTGGCAGGTGCCACTGACCATTAACACAAACGTATCCAAGTGACTCTTACTTCTATTAATCATAATACGTGTTAGCCACGGTCAGAGTGTCCAATCACAGTGCACATCAAATATGAATGACCTTGCAGGTATAAACAAGGTAAAAATCCGGTGGCTTGGCACGACTATTGTACGCAATGCCTTGACAAAGTTGGCATGTGCCACTGACCATGACCACAAACTTTACCAAGTACATTAAACGGCTATTAATCATAACACGAGTCAGCCAAGGTCAGAGTGTCAAATCACAGTGCAGATGTACTGGACATGATCTTACAGGTATAAACAAGGTAGAATACTGGTGCCTCGGTGTGGCTATTGTGCGCAATGCCTTGACAAAGTTGGCATGTGCCACTTACCACGACGACAAATGTATTCAAGTGACTTTTACTTCTATTGATCATGACACAAGTCATCCATGATCAGAGTGTCCACAAACAGTGCAGATTTACAAGGCATGATCTTGCAGGTATAAACAAGGTAGAATACTGATGGCTCGGTGTGGCTATTGTGCGGAATGCCTTGACAAAGTTGGCATGTGCCACTGACCATGACCACAAAGTTTACGAGGTGACTTTAAACGGCTATGTATCATAACACGAGTCAGCCACGGTCAGAGTCTCCAATCACAGTGCAGATATACTAGGCATGATCTTGCAGGTACAAACAAGGTATAGTAGTAGTGGCTCGTTGTGGCTATTGTGCGCAATGCCTTGACAAGTTGGCATGTGCCACTGACCATGACCACAACGTTTACCAAGTACCTTTAATGTCTATGAATTGTAACACGAGTCAGCCAGGGTCAGAGTGCCCAATCACATTTCAGATGTACTAGGCATGACCTTCCAGGTATAAACAAGGTAACAAACCGGTGGCTTGGCACGGCTATTGTGCGCAATGCCCTGATGAAGTTGGCATGTGCCACTGACCATGACCACAAAGTTTACCAAGTGACTTTAACTTCTATGAATCGTAACACGAGTCAGCTACATTCAGAGTACCGAATCACAGTGCCCATGTTCTCGGCATGATCTTGCACTTTCAAACAAGGTAGAATACTGGTGGCTCAGTGTGGCTATTGTGTGCAATGCCTTGACAAAGTTGGCATGTGCCACTGACCATGACCA
>SZWC01000216.1:29585-45284 GCA_023375785.1 Penium margaritaceum | reverse complement strand
TTTGTGGTCATGGTCAGTGGCACATGCCAACTTTGTCAAGGCATTGTGCACAATAGCCACACCGAGCCACCAGTATTCTACCTTGTTTGTACCCGCAAGATCATGCCTACTACACATGCACTGTGATTGGACAATCTCACCATGGCTGACTCGTGTTATGATCAATAGAAGTAAACGTCACTTGGATACACTTGTGGTCATGGTCAGTGGCACATGCCAACTTTGTCAAGGCATTGTGCACAATAGCCACACCGAGCCACCAGTATTCTACCTTGTTTGCACCTGCAAAATCATGCCTAGTACATCGTACTGTGATAGGATGCTCTGACCATGGCTGACTCGTGTTATGATCAATAGAAATAAAAGTCACTTGGATATAATCGGGTCATGGTCAGTGGCACATGCCAAATTTGTCAAGGCATTGCACACAATAGCCACACACGCCACCAGCATTCTACCTTGTTTGAACCTGCAAGATCATGCCTAGTATATCTGCACTGTAATTGGACACTCTGATTGTGGCTGACTCATGTTATGATCAATAGAAGTAAAAGTCAGTTGGATACATTTGTGGTCTTGGTCAGTGGCACATGCCAACTTTGTCGAGGCATTGCGCACAATAGCCACACTGAGCCACCAGAATTATACCCTGTTTGTACCTGCAAGATCATGCCCAGTATATCTGCACTGTGATTGGACACTCTGACCGTGGCTGACGCGTGTTATGATTCATAGCCGTTTAAGGTACTTGGTAAATTTTGTGGTCATGGTCAGTGGCACATGCCAGCTTTGTCAAGGCATTGCGCACAATAGCCGTGCCAAGCCGGCGGTGTTTTACCTTTTTTCTACCTACAATTTCATTCCTAGTACATATGAACTGTGATTGGGCACTCTGACTGTGGCTGAATCGTGTTACGATTCGTAGACGTTAAAGGCACTTGGTAAACCTTTTGGTCATGGTCAGTGGCACATGCCAACTTTGTCAAGGCATTGCACATGATAGCCATGCCAAGCCACAAGTATTCTACCTTGTTTGCCCTTGCAAGATCCTGCCTAGTACATCTGCACTTTGATTGGACACTCTGACCGTGGCTGACTCGTGTTATGATCAATAGAAGTAAACGTCACTTGGATACATTTGTGGTCATGGTCGATGGTACATGCCAACTTTGTCAAGGCATTGCGCACATTAGCCACACCGAGCCACTAGTTTTCTACCTTGTTTATACCTGCAAGATCATGCCTAGTACATCTGCACTGTGATTGGATACTCTGACCGTGGTTGACTCGTGTTATGATCAATAGAAGTAAAAGTCACTTGGATACATCCGTGGTCATGGGCAGTGGCACATAACAACTTTGTCAAGGCATTGCGCACAATAGCCACTCCGAGCCAACCGTTGTCTACCATGTTTGTACTTGCATGGTCATGCCTAGTTCATCTGCACTGTGATCGGACACTCTGACCGTGGCTGACTCGTGTTATGATTCATAGCCGTGTGAGGTACTTGGTATACTTTGTGGTCATGGTAACTGGCACATGCCAACATTGTCAAGGCATTGCGCGCAATAGCCGTGCCAAGCCACCGGTTTTTCACCTTTTTTATACATGCAAGGTCATGCATGTTAGATGTGCACTGTGACTGGGCACTCTAACCGTGGCTGACTCATGTTACGATTCGTAGAAGTTAAAGTCACCTGGAAAACTTTGTGGTCTTGGTCAGTGGCACATGCCGACACTGTCAAGGCATTGCGCAAAATAGCCACACCGAGCCACCAGTATTCTACCTTGTTTGCACCTGCAAGATCATGCCTAGTAAATATGCACTGTGATTGGACACTCAAACTGTGGGTGACTCCTGTTTTCATCAATAGAAGTAAATGTCACTTGGATACGTTTGTGGGCATGGTCAGTGGCACATGCCAACTTTGGCAAGATATCGCGCACAATAGCCACACCAAGCAACCTGTATTGTACCTTGTTTACACCTCGAAGGTCATGCCCAGTATATGTGCACTCTGATTGGACACTCTGACTGCGGCTGACTCGTGTTATGATTCATAGCCGTTAAAGGTACTTGGTAAATTTTGTGGTCATGGTCAGTGGCACATGCCAACTTTGTCAAGGCATTGCGCACAATAGCCATGCCATGCCACCGGTTTCTTACCTTATTTATGCCTGGAAGGTCATGCATATTATATGTGCACTGTGATTGGGCACTCTGACTGTGGCTGACTCGTGTTACGATTCTTAGAAGTTAAAGTCACTTGGTAAGCTTTGTGGTCATGGTCAGTGGCACATGCCAACTTTGTCAAGGCATTGCGCACAATAGCCACACCAAGCCACCAGTATTCTACCTTGTTTGCACCTGAAAGATCGAGCCTAGTACATCTGCACTGTGAGTGGGTACTCTGACTATGGCTGACTTGTGTTACGATTCGTAGAAGTAAAAGTCACTTTGCAAGCTTTGTGGTCATGGTCAGTGGCACATTCCAACATTGTCAAGGCATTGCACACAATAGCCACACCAAGCCATCAGTATTCTACCTTGTTTGAACCTGCAAGATCATGCCTAGTATATCTGCACTGTGGTCCGACACTCTGACCGTGGCTGACTCGTGTTACGATCAATAGAAGTACAAGTCACTTGGATACATTTGTGGTCATGATCAGTGGAACATGCCAACTTTGTCAAAGCATTGCGCACAATAGCCACACCGAGCCACCAGTATTCTACCTTGTTTGTACCTGCAAGGTTAAGCCCAGTATATCTGCACTATGATTGGACACTAAGACCGTGGCTGACTCTTGTTATGATCCATAGCCGTTTAAGGTACTTGGTAAACCTTGTGGACATGGTCGGTTGCACATGCCAGTTTTTTCAAGGCATTGCGCACAATAGCCATGCCAAGCCACCAGTTTTTAACCATTTCTATACCTGCAAGGTCATGCCTAGTACATCTGAACTGTGATTTGGGCACTCTGACTGTGGCTGAATTGTGTTACAATTCGTAGAAGTTAAAGTCACTTGGTAGACTTTGTGGTCATGGTCAGTGGCACATGCCAACTTTGTCAAGGCATTGCGCACAATAGCCACACTGAGACACCAGTATTCTACCTTGTTTGCACTTGCAATATCATGCCTAGTACATCTGTACTGTGATTGGAAACTCTGACCGTGGCTGACTCATGTTATGATCATTAGAAGTAAAAGTCTCTTGGATACATTTGTGGTCACGGTCAGTCGCACATGCCAATTTTGTCAAGGCATTGCGCACAATAGCCACACCTAACCACCAGTATTCTACCTTGTTTATACCTATAACGTCATGCCCAGTATATCTGCACTGTGATTGGACACTCAGACCGTGGCTGAGTCATGTTATGATTCATATTTGTTTAAGGTACTTGGTAAACGTTGTGGTCATGGTCAGTGGCACATGCCAACATTGTCAAGGCATTGCGCAGAATAGCCGTGCCAAGCCACCGGTTTTTTACCTTGTTTGTACCTGCAAGATCATGCCTAGTACATCTGAACTGTGATTGGGCACTCTGACTGTGGCTGATTCGTGTTACGATTCGTAGGAGTTAAAGTCACCTGGTAATGTTTGTGGTCATGGTCAGTGGCACATGCCAACTTTGTCAAGGCATTGCACACAATAGCCACACCGAACCACCAATATTATACCTTGTTTGCACCTGCAAGATCATGCCTAGTACATCTACACTGTGATTGGACACTCTGACTGTGACTGACTCGTGTTATGATCAATAGAAGTAGAAGTCACTTGGATACATTTGTGGTCTCTGTCAGTGGCACATGCCAACTTTGTCAAGGCATTGCGTACAATAGCCACACAGAGTCACCAGAAATCGACCTTGTTTGCCCCTGCAAGATCATGCCTAGTACATATGCACTGTGATTGGACACTCTGACCGTGGCTGACTTGTGTTATGATTCCTAGCCGTTAAAGGTACTTGGTAAACTTTGTGGTCATGGTCAGTGCCACATGCCAACTTTGTCAAGGCATTGCGCAGAATAGCCGTGCAACAACGTTTTTTCCCTTGTTTAAACCTGCAAGGTCATGTCTAGTACATCTTAACTGTGATTGGACGCTCTGACCGTGGCTGACTCGTGTTACGATTCGTAGAAGTTAAAGTCACTTGGTAAACTTTTTGGTCATGGTCATTGGCACATGCCAACTTCGTCAAGGCATTGCGCACAATAGCCATACCGAGCCACCAATATTATACCTTGTTTATACCTGCAAGGTCATGACCAATACACCTGCACTGTGATTGGGCACTCTAACTGTGGCTGACTCGTGTTACGATTCGTAGACGTTAAACTCACTTGGTAAACTTTGTGGTCATGGTCAGTGGCACATGCCGACTTTGTCAAGGCATTGCACACAATAGCCACACCGAGCCACCAGTATTCTACCTTGTTTGAACCTGCAAGACCATGCCTAGTACATCTGCATTGTGATTGGACACTCTGACAGTGGCTGACTTGTGTTATGATCAATAGAAGTAAACGTCACTTGGATACATTTGTGGTCATGGGTAGCCACACTGAGCCACCAATATTCTACCTTGTTTATACCTGTAAGGTCCTGCCCAGTATACCTGCACTGTGATTGGACAGTGATTGGACACTCTAACCGTGGCAGACTCGTGTTATGATTCATAGCCGTTTAAGGTACTTGGTAAAAGGTGTGGTCATGGTCAGTGGCACATGCCAACCTTGTCAAGGAATTGCGCACAATAGTCGTGCCAAGACACCAGTTTTTTCCTTGTCTATACCTGCAAGGTCATGCATATTAGATGTGCGCTGTGATTGGGCACTCTGACCGTGGCTGACTCGTGTTGCGATTCGTAAAAGTTAAAGTCAGTTGGTAAACGTTGTGGTCATGGTATGTGGCTCATGCCAACTTTGTCAAGGCATTGCGCATAATAGCCAAACCGAGCCACCAGTATTGTGCATTGTGTATACCTGTAAGGTCATGCCCTGTATATCTACACTGTGATTGCACACTCTGACCGTGGTTGACTTGTGTTATGATCGAAATAACTAAATGTCACTTGGATACACTTGTGGTCATGGTCAGTGGAACATGCCAACTTTGTCAAGGCAATGTGCACAAAAGCCACACCAAGCATCCAGTATTATACCTTGTTTATACCTGCAAGATCATGCGTAGTACATCTGCACTGTGATTGGACACTCTGACCGTGGCTGACTCGTGTTATGATCAATAGAAGTAAATGTCACTTGGATACATTTGTGGTCATGGTCAGTGGCACATGCCAACTTTGTCGTAGCAATGCGCACAAGAGCCATGCCAAGCCACTGGTTTTTTACCTTGTTTGTAAATGCAAGGTCATGCAGATTAGATGTGCACTGTGATTGGGCACTCTGACTGTGGCTGACTCGTGTTACAATTCATTGAAGCTAAAGTCACTTGGTAAACGTTGTGGTCATGGTCAGTGGCACATGCCAACTTTTTCAAGGAATTGCGCACAATAGCCACACCGAGCTACCAGTATTCTACCTTGTTTGAACCTGCAAGATCATTCCTATTACTTTTGCAATGTGACTGGACACTCTGACTGTGGCTGACTCGTGTTGTGATCAATAGGAGTAAAAATCACTTGGATACATTTGTGGTCATGGTCTGTGGCACATGCCAACTTTTTCAAGGTATTGCACACAATAGCCACATCGAGCCACCCATATTATACCTTGTTTACACCTGTAACGTCATGCCCAGTATATCTGTACTGTGATTGGACACTCTGACTGTGGTTGACTTGTGTTATGATTCATAGCCGTTTAAGGTACTTGGTAAACTTTGTGGTCGTGGTCAGTGGCACATGCCAACTTTGTCAAGGCATTGCGCACAATAGCCGTGCCAAGACACCGGTTTTTTACCCTCTTTATACCTGCAAGGTCATCCCTAGTACGTATGAGTTGTCATTGGGCACTCTGAATGTGGCTGACTCGTGTTACAATTCGTAGAAGTTAAAGTCACATGGTAAACTTTGTGGTCATGGTCAGTGGCACGTGCCAACTTTGTCAAGGCATTGCACACAATAGCTGTGCCAAGACACCGGTTTTTTACCCTCTTTATACCTGCAAGGTCATGCCCAGTATATCTGCAATGTGAGTGGACACTCTGGCCGTGGCACATTCGTGTTATGATTCATAGCCATTTAAGGTACTTGGTAAAAGGTGTGGTCATGGTCAGTGGCCCATGCCAACTTTGTCAAGGCATCGCGCACAATAGCCGTGCCAAGACACCGGTTTTTTACCCTCTTTATACCTGCAAGGTCATGCCCAGTATATCTGCAATGTGAGTGGACACTCTGGCCGTGGCACATTCGTGTTATGATTCATAGCCATTTAAGGTACTTGGTAAAAGGTGTGGTCATGGTCAGTGGCCCATGCCAACTTTGTCAAGGCATCGCGCACAATAGCCGTGCCAAGACACCGGTTTTTTACCCTCTTTATACCTGCAAGGTCATCCCTAGTACATCTGAGTTGTGATTGGGCACTCCGACTGTGGCTGACACGTGGTACGACTCAAAGACGTTTAACTCACTTGGTAAACCTTGTGGTCATGGTCAGTGGCACATGCCAACTTTGTCAAGGCATTGCGCACAATAGCCACACTCAGCCACCAGTTTTCTACCTTGTTTATGCCTACAAGGTCATGCCTAACATATCTGCACAGTGATTGGACACTCTGACCGTGACTGACTCGTGTTATGATCAATAGAAGTAAAAGTCACTTGGATACATTTGTGGTCTTGGTCAGTGGCACATGCCAACCTTGTCAAGGCATTGCGCACAATAGCCACACCGAGCCACCAGTATTCTACCTTGTTTGCACCTGCAAGGTCATGCCCAGTATATCTGCAATGTGAGTGGACACTCTGGCCGTGGCAAATTCGTGTTATGATTCATAGCCATTTAAGGTACT
Source organism: Penium margaritaceum (assembly GCA_023375785.1). Classification (NCBI taxonomy): domain Eukaryota; kingdom Viridiplantae; phylum Streptophyta; class Zygnematophyceae; order Desmidiales; family Peniaceae; genus Penium; species Penium margaritaceum. The sequence goes on along the minus strand of SZWC01000216.1, from coordinate 38,297 downwards.
TGGTAAACTTTGTGGTCATGGTCAGTGGCCCATGCCAACTTTGTCAAGGCATTGCGCACAATAGCCGTGCCAAGACACCGGTTTTTTACCCTCTTTATACCTGCAAGGTCATCCCTAGTACATCTGAGTTGTGATTGGGCACTCTGACTGTGGCTGACTCGTGTTACAATTCGTAGAAGTTAAAGTCACATGGTAAACTTTGTGGTCATGGTCAGTGGCACGTGCCAACTTTGTCAAGGCATTGCACACAATAGCTGTGCCAAGACACCGGTAATTTACCCTGTCTATACCTGCAAGGTCATGCATATTAGATGTACACTACGATTGGGCACTCCGACTGTGGCTGACACGTGTTACAATTCACATAAGTTAAAGTCACTTGGTAAACTTTGTGGTCATGGTCAGTGCCAACCTTGTCAAGGCACTGTGCACAATAGCCACACCGAGCCACCAGTATTCTACCTTATTTATAACTGCAAGATTATGCACAGTACATGTGCACTGTGATTGGACACTCTGACCGTGGCTGACTCGTGTTATGATTCATATCCGTTTAAGGTACTTGGTAAACTTTGTGGTCATGGTGAGTGCCACATGTCAAAATTGTCAAGGCATTGCGCAGAATAGCCGTGCCACGCCACAGGTTTTTTACCTTGTTTATACCTGCAATGTCATGTGAAGTACATCGAAACTATGATTGGACGCTCTCACCGTGGCTGACTCGTGTTACGATTCGTAGAAGTTAAAATCACTTGGTAAACTTTGTGGTCATGGTCAGTGGCACATACCAACTTTGTCAAGGCATTCCGCACAATAGCCACACCGAGCCATCAATATTCTACCTTGTTCATACCTGCAAGGTCATGCCCAATACATCTGCACTGTGATTGGACACTCTGACTGTGGCTGACTTGTGTTATGATCAATTGAAGTAAAAGTCACTTGGATACATTTGTGGTCATGGGTAGTGACACGTGCCAACTTTATCAAGGCATTGCGCACAATAGCCACACCGAGCCACCAGTATTCTACCTTGTTTATACCTGTAAGGTCCTACCCAGTATATCTGCACTGTGACTGGACACTCTAACCGTGGCTGACTCGTGTTATGATTCATAGCCGCTTAAGGTACTTGGTAAACTTTCTGGTCATTGTCAGTGGCACATGCCAAGTTTGTCAAGGCATTGCGCACAATAGCCGTGCCAAGACACCAGTTTTTTCCCTTGTTTATACCTGCAAGGTCATGCATATTATATGTTCGCTGTGATTGGGCACTCTGACCGTGGCTGACTCGTGTTACGATTCGTATAACTTAAAGTCACTTGGAAATCTTTGTGGTCATGGTCTGTGGCACATGCCAACTTTGTCAGGGCATTGCGCACAATAGCCAACGAGCCACCAGTATTGTACCTTGTTTATACCTGTAAGGTCATGCCCTGTATATATACACTGTGATTGCACACTCTGACCGTGGCTGACTCGTATTATGATCAATAGAAGTAAATGTCACTTGGATACATTTGTGGTCATGGTCAGTGGCACATGCCAACTTTGTCAAGGCATTGCGCACAATAGCCGTGCCAAGCCACCAGTGTTGTATCTTGTTTATACATGCAAGGTCATGCATATTAGATCTGCACTGTGATTGGGCACTCTGACTCTGGCTGACATGTGTTACGATTCAAAGACGTTTAACTCACTTGGTACACCTTGTGGTCATGGTCAGTGGCACATGCCAGCTTTGTCAAGGCATTGCGCACAATAGCCGTGCCAAGCCACCAGTGTTGTATCTTGTTTATACATGCAAGGTCATGCATATTAGATCTGCACTGTGATTGGGCACTCTGACTCTGGCTGACATGTGTTACGATTCAAAGACGTTTAACTCACTTGGTACACCTTGTGGTCATGGTCAGTGGCACATGCCAGCTTTGTCAAGGCATTGCGCACAATAGCCGTGCCAAGCCACCAGTGTTGTATCTTGTTTATACATGCAAGGTCATGCATATTAGATCTGCACTGTGATTGGGCACTCTGACTCTGGCTGACATGTGTTACGATTCAAAGACGTTTAACTCACTTGGTACACCTTGTGGTCATGGTCAGTGGCACATGCCAGCTTTGTCAAGGCATTGCGCACAATAGCCGTGCCAAGCCACCAGTGTTGTATCTTGTTTATACATGCAAGGTCATGCATATTAGATCTGCACTGTGATTGGGCACTCTGACTCTGGCTGACATGTGTTACGATTCAAAGACGTTTAACTCACTTGGTACACCTTGTGGTCATGGTCAGTGGCACATGCCAGCTTTGTCAAGGCATTGCGCACAATAGCCGTGCCAAGCCACCAGTGTTGTATCTTGTTTATACATGCAAGGTCATGCATATTAGATCTGCACTGTGATTGGGCACTCTGACTCTGGCTGACATGTGTTACGATTCAAAGACGTTTAACTCACTTGGTACACCTTGTGGTCATGGTCAGTGGCACATGCCAGCTTTGTCAAGGCATTGCGCACAATAGCCGTGCCAAGCCACCAGTGTTGTATCTTGTTTATACATGCAAGGTCATGCATATTAGATCTGCACTGTGATTGGGCACTCTGACTCTGGCTGACATGTGTTACGATTCAAAGACGTTTAACTCACTTGGTACACCTTGTGGTCATGGTCAGTGGCACATGCCAGCTTTGTCAAGGCATTGCGCACAATAGCCGTGCCAAGCCACCAGTGTTGTATCTTGTTTATACATGCAAGGTCATGCATATTAGATGTGCACTATGATTGGGCACTCTGACTGTGGCTGACTCATGTTACGATTCGTATAAGTTAAAGTCACTTGGTAAACTTTGTGGTCATGGTCAGTGGCACATGCCAACTTTGTTAAGGCATTGCGCACAATAGCCACACCGAGCCAACAGTGTTCTACCTTGTTTGTACCTGCAAGGTCATGCCTAGTACAGCTGCACTGTGATTGGACACTCTGACCGTGGCTGACTCGTGTTATGATTCATAGCCGCTTAAGGTACTTGGTAAAGTTTGTGGTCGTGATCAGTGGCCCATGCCAACTTTGTCATGGCATTGCGCACAATAGCCATCCGAAGCCACCAGTATTCTACCTTGTTTGCACCTCCAAGACCATGCCTAGTATATCTGCACTGTGATTGGACACTCTGACCGTGGCTGCCTCGTGTTATGATCAAGAGAAGTAAAAGGCACTTGGATACATTTGTGGTCATGGTCAGTGGCACATGCCAGCTTTGTCAAGGCATTGCGCACAATAGCCACACCGAGCTACCAGTATTATACCTTGTTTGCACCTGCAAGGTCATGCCAAGTTCATCTGAAATGTGAGTGGACACTCTGACCGTGGCCAACTCGTGTTATGATTCATAGCCGTTTAAGGTACTTGGTAAACTTTGTGGTCAAGGTCAGTGGCCCATGCCAATTTTGTCAAGTCATTGCGCACAATAGCCACACCGAGCCACCACTATTCTACCTTGTTTATACCTGTAAGGTCCTGCCCGGTATACCTGCACTGTGATTGGGCACTCTTACTGCGGCTGACTCGTGTTACGATTCGTAGAAGTTAAAGTCACATGGTAAACTTTGTGGGCATGGTGAGTGCCACATGCCAACTTTGTTAAGGCATTGCGCACAATAGCCACACCGAGCCACCACTATTCTACCTTGTTTATACCTGTAAGGTCCTGCCCGGTATACCTGCACTGTGATTGGGCACTCTTACTGCGGCTGACTCGTGTTACGATTCGTAGAAGTTAAAGTCACATGGTAAACTTTGTGGGCATGGTGAGTGCCACATGCCAACTTTGTTAAGGCATTGCGCACAATAGCCACACCGAGCCACCACTATTCTACCTTGTTTATACCTGTAAGGTCCTGCCCGGTATACCTGCACTGTGATTGGGCACTCTTACTGCGGCTGACTCGTGTTACGATTCGTAGAAGTTAAAGTCACATGGTAAACTTTGTGGGCATGGTGAGTGCCACATGCCAACTTTGTTAAGGCATTGCGCACAATAGCCACACCGAGCCACCACTATTCTACCTTGTTTATACCTGTAAGGTCCTGCCCGGTATACCTGCACTGTGATTGGGCACTCTTACTGCGGCTGACTCGTGTTACGATTCGTAGAAGTTAAAGTCACATGGTAAACTTTGTGGGCATGGTGAGTGCCACATGCCAACTTTGTTAAGGCATTGCGCACAATAGCCACACCGAGCCACCACTATTCTACCTTGTTTATACCTGTAAGGTCCTGCCCGGTATACCTGCACTGTGATTGGGCACTCTTACTGCGGCTGACTCGTGTTACGATTCGTAGAAGTTAAAGTCACATGGTAAACTTTGTGGGCATGGTGAGTGCCACATGCCAACTTTGTTAAGGCATTGCGCACAATAGCCACACCGAGCCACCACTATTCTACCTTGTTTATACCTGTAAGGTCCTGCCCGGTATACCTGCACTGTGATTGGGCACTCTTACTGCGGCTGACTCGTGTTACGATTCGTAGAAGTTAAAGTCACATGGTAAACTTTGTGGGCATGGTGAGTGCCACATGCCAACTTTGTTAAGGCATTGCGCACAATAGCCACACCGAGCCACCACTATTCTACCTTGTTTATACCTGCACGGTCATGCATATTAGATGTGCACTATGATTGGGCACTCTGACTGTGGCTCACTCGTGTTATGATTCATAGCCGTTTAAGGTACTTGGTAAACTTCGTGGTCATGGTCAGTGGCATGTGCCAACTTTGTCAAGGCATTGTGCACAATAGTCGTGCCAAGACACCGGTTTTTTACCATGTCTATACATGCAAGGTCATGCATATTAGATGTGCACTGTGATTGGGCACTCTGACTCTGGCTGACATGTGTTACGATTCAAAGACGTTTAACTCACTTGGTAAACTTTGTGGTCATGGTCAGTGGCACATGCCAACTTTGTCAAGGCATTGCTCACAATAGCCACACTGAGCCACCAGTATTCTACCTTGTTTATACCTACAAGGTCATGCCTAGTATATATGCACTGTGATCGGACACTCTGACCGTGACTGACTCGTGTTATGATCAATAGAAGTAAAAGTCACTTGGATACATTTGTGGTCATGGTCAGTGGCACATGCCAACCTTGTCAAGGCATTGCGCACAATAGCCGTGCCAAGCCACCAGTTTTGTATCTTGTTTATGCATGTAAGGTCATGCATATTAGATGTGCACTATGATTGGGCACTCTGACTGTGGCTGACTCATGTTACGATTCGTATAAGTTAAAGTCACTTGGTAAACTTTGTGGTCATGGTCAGTGGCACATGCCAACTTTGTCAAGGCATTGCGCACAATAGCCACACCGAGCCAACAGTGTTCTACATTGTTTGTACCTGCAAGGTCATGCCTAGTACAGCTGCACTGTGATTGGACACTCTGACCGTGGCTGACTCGTGGTATGATTCATAGCCGCTTAAGGTACTTGGTAAAGTTTGTGGTCATGATCAGTGGCCCATGCCAACTTTGTCATGGCATTGCGCACAATAGCCATCCGAAGCCACCAGTATTCTACCTTGTTTGCACCTCCAAGACCATGCCTAGTATATCTGCACTGTGATTGGACACTCTGACCGTGGCTGCCTCGTGTTATGATCAATAGAAGTAAAAGGCACTTGGATACATTTGTGGTCATGGTCAGTGGCGCATGCCAGCTTTGTCAAGGCATTGCGCACAATAGCCACACCGAGCTACCAGTATTATACCTTGTTTGCACCTGCAAGGTCATGCCAAGTTCATCTGCAATGTGAGTGGACACTCTGACCGTGGCCAACTCGTGTTATGATTCATAGCCGTTTAAGGTACTTGGTAAACTTTGTGGTCAAGGTCAGTGGCCCATGCCAATTTTGTCAAGTCATTGCGCACAATAGCCATGCCAAGACACCGGTTTTTTACCCTGTTTATATCTGCAAGGTCATCCCTAGTACATCTGATTTGTGATTGGGNCATGGTAAGTGGCACGTGCCAACTTTGTCAAGGCATTGCGCACAATAGCCGTGCCAAGATACCGGTAATTTACCCAGTTTATACCTGCAAGGTCATGCATATTAGATGTACACTGTGATTGGGCACTCCGACCGTGGCTGACACGTGTTACAATTCAAAGAAGTTAAAGTCACTTGATAAACTCTGTGGTCATGGTCAGTGGCACATGCCAACTTTGTCAAGACACTGCGCACAATAGCCACACCGAGCCACCAGTATTCTACATTCTTTATACCTGTAATATCATGCACAGTACATATGCACTGTTATTGGACACTCTGACCGTGGCTGACTCGTGTTATGATTCATAGCCGTTTAATGTACTTGGTAAACTTTGTGGGCATGGTGAGTGCCACATGCCAACATTGTCAAGGCATTGCGAAGAATAGCCGTGCCACGCCACATGTTTTTTTCCTTGTTTTTACCTGCAAGGTCATGTCCAGTACATCTGAACGGTGATTGGACGCGTTGACCGTGGCTGACTCGTGTTAGGATTCGTAGAAGTTAAAGTCACTTGGTAAACTTTGTGGTCATGGTCAGTGGCACATGCCAAGTTTGTCAAGGCATTGGGCAGAATAGCCGTACCAAGACACCACTTTTTTCCCTTCTTTATACGTGCAAGGTCATGCATATTAGATGTTCGCTGTGATTGGGCACTCTGACCGTGGCTGACTCGTGTTATGATTCATAGCCGTTTAAGGTACTTGGTAAACTTTGTGGTCATGGTCAGTGGCACATGCCAAGTTTGTCAAGGCATTGGGCAGAATAGCCGTACCAAGACACCACTTTTTTCCCTTCTTTATACGTGCAAGGTCATGCATATTAGATGTTCGCTGTGATTGGGCACTCTGACCGTGGCTGACTCGTGTTATGATTCATAGCCGTTTAAGGTACTTGGTAAACTTTGTGGTCATGGTCAGTGGCACATGCCAAGTTTGTCAAGGCATTGGGCAGAATAGCCGTACCAAGACACCACTTTTTTCCCTTCTTTATACGTGCAAGGTCATGCATATTAGATGTTCGCTGTGATTGGGCACTCTGACCGTGGCTGACTCGTGTTATGATTCATAGCCGTTTAAGGTACTTGGTAAACTTTGTGGTCATGGTCAGTGGCACATGCCAAGTTTGTCAAGGCATTGGGCAGAATAGCCGTACCAAGACACCACTTTTTTCCCTTCTTTATACGTGCAAGGTCATGCATATTAGATGTTCGCTGTGATTGGGCACTCTGACCGTGGCTGACTCGTGTTATGATTCATAGCCGTTTAAGGTACTTGGTAAACTTTGTGGTCATGGTCAGTGGCACATGCCAAGTTTGTCAAGGCATTGGGCAGAATAGCCGTACCAAGACACCACTTTTTTCCCTTCTTTATACGTGCAAGGTCATGCATATTAGATGTTCGCTGTGATTGGGCACTCTGACCGTGGCTGACTCGTGTTATGATTCATAGCCGTTTAAGGTACTTGGTAAACTTTGTGGTCATGGTCAGTGGCACATGCCAAGTTTGTCAAGGCATTGGGCAGAATAGCCGTACCAAGACACCACTTTTTTCCCTTCTTTATACGTGCAAGGTCATGCATATTAGATGTTCGCTGTGATTGGGCACTCTGACCGTGGCTGACTCGTGTTATGATTCATAGCCGTTTAAGGTACTTGGTAAACTTTGTGGTCATGGTCAGTGGCACATGCCAACTAAGTCAAGGCAATGCGCGCAATAGCCATGCCAAGCCACTGGTTTTTTACCTTGTTTGTAAATGCAAGGTCGTGCATATCAGATGTTCACTGTGATTAGGCACTCTGACTGTGGCTGACTCGTGTTACGATTCATAGATGTTAAAGTCACTTGGTAAACTTTGTGGTCATGGTCAGTGGCACATGACAACGTTTTAAAGGCATTGCGCACAATAGCCACACCCAGCTACCAGAATTCTACCTTGTTTGAACCTGTAAGATCATTCCTAGTACTTTTACATTGTGATTTGACACTCTGACTGTTGCTGACTCCTGTTATGATCAATAGAAGTAAACGTAACTTGGATACATCTGTGGTCATGGTCTGTGGCACATGCCAACTTTGTCAAGGTATTGCACACAATAGCCACACCGAGCCACCCGTATTATACCTTGTTTATACCTGTAAGGTCATGCCCAGTATATCTTCACTGTGATTGGACACTCTGACCGTGGCTGACTCGTGTTATGATTCATAGCCGTTTAATGTAATTGGTAAACTTTGTGGTCATGGTAAGTGGCACATGCCAACTTTCTTTGTCAAGGCATTGCACATAATAGCCACACCGAGTCACCAGTATTCTACCTGGTTTGCACGTGCAAGATCATGCCTAGTACATCTGCACTGTGATTGGACACTCTGACCGTGGCGGACTCGTGTTATGATCAATAGAAGTAAAAGTCACTAGGATATATTTGTGGTCATGGTCAGTGGCACATGCCAATTTCTTTGTCAAGGCATTGCACATAATAGCCACACCGAGTCACCAGTATTCTACCTTGTTTGCACGTGCAAGATCATGCCTAGTACATCTGCACTGTGATTGGACACTCTGACCGTGGCGGACTCGTGTTATGATCAATAGAAGTAAAAGTCACTAGGATATATTTGTGGTCATGGTCAGTGGCACATGCCAACT
>SZWC01000216.1:10855-29504 GCA_023375785.1 Penium margaritaceum | reverse complement strand
ACTTGGTAAACTTTGTGGTCATGGTCAGTGGCACATGCCAACTAAGTCAAGGCAATGCGCGCAATAGCCATGCCAAGCCACTGGTTTTTTACCTTGTTTGTAAATGCAAGGTCATGCATATTAGATGTTCACTGTGATTAGGCACTCTGACTGTGGCTGACTCGTGTTGCGGTTCATAGATGTTAAAGTCACTTGGTAAACTTTGTGGTCATGGTCAGTGGCACATAACTTTTTCAAGGCATTGCGCACAATAGCCACACCCAGCTACCAGAATTCTACCTTGTTTGAACCTGTAATATCATTACTGGTACTTTTGAATTGTGATTGGACACTCTGACTGTGGCTGACTCCTGTTATGATCAATAGAAGTAAACGTAACTTGGATACATTTGTGGTCATGGTCTGTGGCACATGCCAACTTTGTCAAGGTATTGCACACAATAGCCACACCGAGCCACCCGTATTATACCTTGTTTATACCTGTAACGTCATGCCCAGTATATCTTCACTGTGATTGGACACTCTGACTGTGGCTGACTCGTGTTATGATTCATAGCCGTTTAATGTAATTGATAAACTTTGTGGTCATGGTCAGTGGCACATGCCAACTTTCTTTGTCAAGGCATTGCACACAATAGCCACACCGAGTCACCAGTATTCTACCTTGTTTGCACGTGCAAGATCATGCCTAGTACATCTGCACTGTGATTGGACACTCTGACCGTGGCGGACTCGTGTTATGATCAATAGAAGTAAAAGTCACTAGGATATATTTGTGGTCATGGTCAGTGGCACATGCCAACGTTTTCAAGGCATTCCACACAATAGCCACACCGAGCCACCAGTATTCTACCTTGTTTGCACTTGCAAGATCATGCCTAGTACATCAGCACTGTGATTGGACACTCTGACCGTGGTTGACTCGTGTTATGATTCATAGCCGTTTAAGGTACTTGGTAAACTCTGTGGTCATGGTCAGTGCCACATGCCAACTTTGTCAAGGCATTGCGCACAATAACTGTGCAAAGCCACACGTTTTTTACCTTTTCTATACCTGCAAGGTCATGCCTGGTACGTCTAAACTGTGATTGGGCACTCTGACCGTGGCTGATTCGTGTTATGATCAATAGAAGTAAACGTCACTTGGATACATTTGTGGTCATGGTCAGTGGTACATGCCAACTTTGTCAAGGCATTGCGCACAATAGCCACACCAAGCCACTAGTTTTCTACCTTGTTTATACCTGCAAGACCATGCCTAGTACATCTGCACTGTGATTGGATACTCTGACCGTGGCTGACTCGTGTTATGATCAATAGAAGTAAAAGTCACTTGGATACATCCGTGGTCATGGGCAGTGGCACATAACAACTTTGTCAAGGCATTGCGCACAATAGCCACTCCGAGCCACCCGTTTTCTACCTTGTTTGTACTTGCATGGTCATGCCTAGTTCATCTGCACTGTGATCGGACACTCTGACCGTGGCTGACTCGTGTTATGATTCATAGCCGTGTGAGGTAATTGGTATACTTTGTGGTCATGGTAACTGGCACATGCCAACATAGTCAAGGCATTGCGCGCAATAGCCGTGCCAAGCCATCGGTTTTTCACCTTTTTTATACCTGCAAGGTCATGCATGTTAGATGTGCACTGTGACTGGGTACTCTAACCGTGGCTGACTCATGTTACGATTCGTAGAAGTTAAAGTCACCTGGAAAACTTTGTGGTATTGGTCAATGGCACATGCCGACATTGTCAAGGCATTGCGCAAAATAGCCACACCGAGCCACCAGTATTCTACCTTGTTTGCACCTGCAAGATCATGCCTAGTAAATCTGCACTGTGATTGGACACTCGAACCGTGGGTGACTCCTGTTTTCATCAATAGAAGTAAATGTCACTTGGATACGTTTGTGGGCATGGTTAGTGGCACATGCCAACTTTGGCAAGACATTGCGCACAATAGCCACACCAAGCAACCTGTATTCCACCTTGTTTACACCTCGAAGGTCATGCCCAGTATATGTGCTCTGTGATTGGACACTCTGACCGTGGCTGACTCGTGTTATGATTCATAGCCGTTAAAGGTACTTGGTAAATTTTGTGGTCATGGTCAGTGGCACATGCCAACTTTGTCAAGGCATTGCGCACAATAGCCATGCCATGCCACCGGTTTATTACCTTATTTATGCCTGCAAGGTCATGCATATTATATGTGCACTGTGATTGGGCACTCTGACTGTGGCTGACTCGTGTTACGATTATTAGAAGTTGAAGTCACTTGGTAAGCTTTGTGGTCATGGTCAGTGGCACATGCCAACTTTGTCAAGGCATTGCGCACAATAGCCACACCAAGCCACCAGTATTCTACCTTGTTTGCACCTGAAAGATCGAGCCTAGTACATCTGCACTGTGAGTGGGCACTCTGACTATGGCTGACTTGTGTTACGATTCGTAGAAGTAAAAGTCACTTTGTAAGCTTTGTGGTCATGGTCAGTGGCACATTCCAACATTGTAAAGGCATTGCACACAATAGCCACACCAAGCCATCAGTATTCTACCTTGTTTGAACTTGCAAGATCATGCCTAGTACATCTGCACTGTGGTCCGACACTCTGACCGTGGCTGACTCGTGTTATGATCAATAGAAGTACAAGTCACTTGGATACATTTGTGGTCATGATCAGTGGAACATGCCAACTTTGTCAAGGCATTGCGCACAATAGCCACACCGAGCCACCCGTATTCTACCTTGTTTGTACCTGCAAGGTTAAGCCCAGTAAATCTGCACTATGATTGGACACTCTGACCGTGGCTGACTTGTGTTATTTTTTATAGCCGTTTAAGGTACTTGGTAAACTTTGTGGACATGGTCAGTGGCACATGCCAGTTTTTTCAAGGCATTGCGCACAATAGCCATGCCAAGCCACCGGTTTTAAACCTTTTTTATACCTGCAAGGTCATGCCTAGTATATCTGAACTGTGATTTGGGCACTCTGACTGTGGCTGAATTGTGTTACGATTCGTAAAAGTTAAAGTCACTTGGTAAACTTTGTGGTCATGGTCAGTGGCACATGCCAACCTTGTCAAGGCATTGCTCACAATAGCCACACTGAGACACCAGTATTCTACCTTGTTTGCACTTGCAATATCATGCCTAGTACATCTGTACTGTGTTTGGAAACTCTGACCGTGGCTGACTCATGTTATGATCATTAGAAGTAAAAGTCACTTGGATACATTTGTGGTCATGGTCAGTCGCACATGCCAACTTTGTCAAGGCATTGCGCACAATAGCCACACCGAACCACCAGTACTCTACCTTGTCTATACCTAAAAAGTCATGCCCAGTATATCTGCACTGTGATTGGACACTCAGACCGTGGCTGACTCATGTTATGATTCATATTCATTTAAGGTACTTGGTAAACGTTGTGGTCATGGTCAGTGGCACATGCCAACATTGTCAAGGCATTGCGCAGAATAGACGTGCCAAGCCACCGGTTTTTTACCTTGTTTGTACCTGCAAGATCATGCCTAGTACATCTGAACTGTGATTGGGCACTCTGAGTGTGGCTGATTCGTGTTACGATTCGTAGGAGTTAAAGTCACTTGGTAACCCTTGTGGTCATGGTCAGTGGCACATGCCAACTTTGTCAATGCATTGCGCACAATAGCCACACTGAGCCACCAGTATTCTACCTTGTTTATGCCTACAAGGTCATGCCTAGTATATCTGCACAGTGATTGGACACTCTGACCGTGACTGACTCGTGTTATGATCAATATAAGTAAAATTCACTTGGATACATTTGTGGTCATGGTCAGTGGCACATGCCAACCTTGTCAAGGCATTGCGCACAATAGCCACACCAAGCCACCAGTATTCTACCTTGTTTGCACCTGCAAGGTCATGCCCAGTATATTTGCAATGTGAGTGGACACTCTGACCGTGGCCAATTCGTGTTATGAGTCATAGCCGTTTAAGGTACTTGGTAAACTTTGTGGTCATGGTCAGTGGCCCATGCCAACTTTGTCAAGGCATTGCGCACAATAGCCGTGCCAAGACACCGGTTTTTTACCCTCTTTATACCTGCAAGGTCATCCCTAGTACATCTGAGTTGTGATTGGGCACTCTGACTGTGGCTGACTCGTGTTACAATTCGGAGAAGTTAAAGTCACATGGTAAACTTTGTGGTCATGGTCAGTGGGACGTGCCAACTTTGTCAAGGCATTGCACACAATAGCCGTGCCAAGACACCGGTAATTTACCCTGTCTATACCTGCAAGGTCATGCATATTATATGTACACTGTGATTGGACACTCCGACTGTGGCTGTCACGTGTTACAATTCAAAGAAGTTAAAGTCACTTGGTAAACTTTGTGGTCATGGTCAGTGGCACATGCCAACCTTGTCAAGGCACTGTGCACAATAGCCACACCGAGCCACCAGTATTCTACCTTATTCATACCTGCAAGATCATGCACAGTACATGTGCACTGTGATTGGACACTCTGACCGTGGCTGACTCGTGTTATGATTCATATCCGTTTAAGGTACTTGGTAAACTTTGTGGTCATGGTGAGTGCCACATGCCAACTTTGTCAAGGCATTGCACAGAATAGCCGTACCACACCACAGGTTTTTTACCTTGTTTCTAACTGCAATGTCATGTCTAGTACATCTAAAGTATGATTGGACGCTCTGACCGTGGCTGACTCGTGTTACGATTCGTAGAAGTTAAAGTCACTTGGTAAACTTTGTGGTCATGGTCAGTGGCACATGCCAACTTTGTCAAGGCAATGCGCGCAATAGCCATGCCAAGCCACTGGTTTGTTACCTTGTTTGTAAATGCAAGGTCATGCATATTAGATGTGCACTGTGATTAGGCACTCTGACTGTGGCTGACTCGTGTTACGATCCATATATGTTAAAGTCACTTGGTAAACTTTGTGGTCATGGTCAGTGGCACATGCCAACGTTTTCAAGGCATTGCGCACAATAGCCACACCCAGCTACCAGTATTCTACCTTGTTTGAACCTGCAAGATCATTCCTAGTACTTTTGCATTGTGATTGGACACTCTGACCGTGGCTGACTCGTGTTATGATTCAAAGCCGTTTAATGTACTTGGTAAACTTTGTGGTCATGATCAGTGGCACATGCCAACTTTGTCAAGGCATTGCTCACAATAGCCACACCGAGTCACCAATATTCTACCTTGTTTGCACGTGCTAGATCATGCCTAGTACATCTGCACTGTGATTGGACACTCTGACCGTGGCGGACTCGTGTTATGATCAATAGAAGTAAAAGTCACTAGGATATATTTGTGGTCATGGTCAGTGGCACATGCCAACTTTGTCAAGGCATTGCGCACAATAGCCACACCGAGCCACCAGTATTCTATCTCGTTTGGACCTGCAAGATCATGCCTAGTACATCTACATTGTGATTGGACACTCTGACCGTGGCTGACTCGTGTTATGATTCATATCCGTTTAAGGTACTTGGTAAACTTTGTGGTCATGGTCAGTGGCACATGCCAACTTTGTCAAGGCATTGCTCACAATAGCCACACCGAGTCACCAATATTCTACCTTGTTTGCACGTGCTAGATCATGCCTAGTACATCTGCACTGTGATTGGGCACTCTGACCGTGGCTGACTCGTGCTACGATTCGTAGAAGTTAAAGTCACTTGGTAAACTTTGTGGTCATGGTCTGTGGCACATGCCAACTTTGTCAGGGCATTGCGCACAATAGCCACACCGAGCCACCAGTATTCTATCTCGTTTGGACCTGCAAGATCATGCCTAGTACATCTACATTGTGATTGGACACTCTGACCGTGGCTGACTCGTGTTATGATTCATATCCGTTTAAGGTACTTGGTAAACTTTGTGGTCATGGTCAGTGGCACATGCCAACTTTGTCAAGGCATTGCTCACAATAGCCACACCGAGTCACCAATATTCTACCTTGTTTGCACGTGCTAGATCATGCCTAGTACATCTGCACTGTGATTGGGCACTCTGACCGTGGCTGACTCGTGCTACGATTCGTAGAAGTTAAAGTCACTTGGTAAACTTTGTGGTCATGGTCTGTGGCACATGCCAACTTTGTCAGGGCATTGCGCACAATAGCCACACCGAGCCACCAGTATTCTATCTCGTTTGGACCTGCAAGATCATGCCTAGTACATCTACATTGTGATTGGACACTCTGACCGTGGCTGACTCGTGTTATGATTCATATCCGTTTAAGGTACTTGGTAAACTTTGTGGTCATGGTCAGTGGCACATGCCAACTTTGTCAAGGCATTGCGCACAATAGCCACACCGAGCCACCAGTATTCTATCTCGTTTGGACCTGCAAGATCATGCCTAGTACATCTACATTGTGATTGGACACTCTGACCGTGGCTGACTCGTGTTATGATTCATAGCCGCTTAAGGTACTTGGTAAACTTTGTGGTCATGATCAGTGGCCCATGCCAACTTTGTCATGGCATTGCGCACAATAGCCATCCAAAGCCACCAGTATTCTACCTTGTTTGCACCTCCAAGATCATGCCTAGTATATCTGCACTGTGATTGGACAATCTGACCGTGGCTGCCTCCTGTTATGATCAATATAAGTAAAAGGCACTTGGATACATTTGTGGTCATGGTCAGTGGCACATGCCAGCTTTGTCAAGGCATTGCGCAGAATAGCCACACCGAGCCACCAGTATTATACCTTGTTTGCACCTGCAAGGTCATGCCCAGTTTATCTTCAATGTGAGTGGACACTCTGACTGTGGCCAACCCGTGTTATGATTCATAGCCGTTTAAGGTACTTGGTAAACTTTGTGGTCAAGGTCAGTGGCCCATGTCAACTTTGTCAAGTCATTGCGCACAATAGCCATGCCAAGACACCGGTTTTTTACCCTGTTTATATCTGCAAGGTCATCCCTAGTACATCTGATTTGTGATTGGGCACTCTTACTGCGGCTGACTTGTGTTACAATTCGTAGAAGTTAAAGTCACATGGTAAACTTTGTGGTCATCGTAAGTGGCACGTGCCAACGTTGTCAAGGCATTGCGCACAATAGCCGTGCCAAGATACCGGTAATTTACCCAGATTATACCTGCAAGGTCATGCATATTAGATGTACACTGTGATTGGGCACTCCGACCGTGGCTGACACGTGTTACAATTCAAAGAAGTTAAAGTCACTTGATAAACTCTGTGGTCATGGTCAGTGGCACATGCCAACTTTGTCAAGACACTGCGCACAATAGCCACACCGAGCCACCAGTATTCTACATTATTTATACCTGTAATATCATGCACAGTACATATGCACTGTGATTGGACACTCTGACCGTGGCTGACTCGTGTTATGATTCATAGCCGTTTAATGTACTTCGTAAACTTTGTGGGCATGGTGAGTGCCACATGCCAACTTTGTCAAGGCATTGCGAGGAAAAGCCGTGCCACGCCACATGTTTTTTTCCTTGTTTTTACCTGCAAGGTCATGTCCAGTACATCTGAACGGTGATTGGACGCGTTGACCGTGGCTGACTCGTGTTAGGATTCGTAGAAGTTAAAGTCACTTGGTAAACTTTGTGGTCATGGTCAGTGGCACATGCCAACTTTGTCAAGGCATTGCGCACAATAGCCACACTGAGCCACCAATATTGTACCTTGTTTATACTTGCAAGGTCATGCCCAATACATCTGCACTATGACTGGGCACTCTAACTGTGGCTGACTCGTGTTAAGATTCGTAGAAGTTAAACTCTCTATGTAAACTTTGTGGTCATGGTCAGTGGCACATGCCGACTTTGTCAAGGCATTGCGCACAATAGCCACACCGAGCCACCAGTATTCTACCTTTTTTGAACATGCAAGACCATGCCTAGTACATCTGCACTGTGATTGGACACTCTGACCGTGGCTGACTTGTGTTCTGATCAATAGAAGTAAAGGTCACTTGGATACATTTGTGGTCATGGTCAGAGGCACGTGCCAACTTTATCAAAGCATTGCGCACAAAAGCCACACCGAGCCACCACTATTCTACCTTGTTTATACCTGTAAGGTCCTGCCCGGTATACCTGCACTGTGATTGGACACTCTTACCGTGGCTGACTCGTGTTATGATTCATAGCCGTTTAAGGTACTTGGTAAACTTTGTGGTCATGGTCATTGGCACATGCCAAGTTTGTCAAGGCATTGGGCACAATAGCCGTGCCAAGACACCAGTTTTTTTCCTTGTTTATACGTGCAAGGTCATGCATATTAGATGTTCGCTGTGATTGGGCACTCTGACCGTGGCTGACTCGTGTTACGATTCGTAGAAGTTAAAGTCACTTGGTAAACTTTGTGGTAATGGTCTGTGGCACATGCCAACTTTGTCAGGGCATTGCGCACAATAGCCACACCAAGCCACCAGTATTGAACCTTGTTTATACTTGTAAGGTCATGCCCTGTATATCTACACTGTGATTGCACACTCTGACCGTGGCTGACTCGTATTATGATAAATAGAAGTAAATGTCACTTGGATACATTTGTGGTCATGGTCAGTGGGACATGCCAACTAAGTCAAGGCAATGCGCGCAATAGCCATGCCAAGCCACTGGTTTTTTACCTTGTTTGTAAATGCAAGGTCATGCATATTAGATGTTCACTGTGATTAGGCACTCTGACTGTGGCTGACTCGTGTTGCGATTCATAGATGTTAAATTCACTTGGTAAACTTTGTGGTCATGGTCAGTGGCACATATCTTTTTCAAGGCATTGCGCACAATAGCCACACCCAGCTACCAGAATTCTACCTTGTTTGAACCTGTAAGATCATTACTAGTACTTTTACATTATGATTGGACACTCTGACTGTGGCTGACTCCTGTTATGACTGGGCACTCTGACCGTGGCTGACTCGTGTTACGGTTCGTATAAGTTAATGTCACTTGGTAAACTTTGTGGTCATGGTCAGTGGCACATGCCAACGTCGTCAAGGCATTGCGCACAATAGCCACACCAAGCCACCAGTATTCTACCTTGTTTGAACTTGCCAGATCATGCCTAGTACATCTGCACTATGATAGGACACTCTGACCGTGGCTGACTCGTGTTATGATCAAAAGAAGTAAAAGTCACTTGGATACATTTGTGGTCATGGTCAGTGGCACATGCCAATTTTGTCAAGGCATTGCGCACAATAGCCGTGCCAAGCCACCCGTTTTTACCTTGTTTATACCCACAAGGTCACGTTTAGTACATCTGAACTGTGATTGGGTACTCTGACTGTGGCTGACTCGCGTTATGATCCGTAGAAATTAAAGTCACTTGGTAAACTTTGTGGTCATGATCAGTGGCACATGCCAACTTTGTCAAGGCATTGTGCACAATAGCCACACCGAGCCACCAGTATTCTACCTTCTTTATACCTGCAAGGGCAGGCCCAGTATATCTGCACTGTGATTAGACAGTCTGACCGTGGCTGACTCGTGTTATGATTCATAGTCATTAAAAGGAATTGATAAACTTTGTGGTCATGGTCAGTGGCACATGCTAACTTTGTCAAGGCATTGCGCACAATAGCCACACCAAGCCACCAGTATTTTACCTTGTTTGTACGTGCAAGATCTTGCCTAGTACATCTGCAGTGTGATTGGACACTCTGACCGTGGCTGACTCGTGTTATGATAAATAGAAGTAAAAGTCACTAGGATACATTTCTGGTCATGGTCAGTGGCACATGCCAACTTTGTTAAGGCATTGCGCACAATAGCCACATCGAGGCACCAGTATTCTACCTTGTTTGTACCTGCAAGGTCATGCCCAGTATATCTGCACTATGATTCGACACTCTGACCGTGGCTGACTCGTATAGTTAATAGGAGTAAAAGTCACTTTGATACACTTGTGGTCATGGTCAGTGGGACATGCCAACTTTGTCAAGCCATTGCGCACAAAAGCCACACCGAGCCACCAGTGTTCTACCTTGTTTGCACCAGCAAGATCATGCACAGTACATCTGCACTGTGATTAGACACTCTGACCGTGGCTGACTCGTGTTATGATTCATAGCCGTTTAAGGTAATTGGTATGCTTTGTGGTCATAGTTAGTGGCACAAGCCAACCTTGTCAAGGCATTGCACACAATAGCCGTGCCAAGACACCGGATTTTTACCCTGTTTATACCTGCAAGGTCATGCATATTAGATGTACACTGTGATTGGACACTCTGACTGTGGCTGACGCGTGTTACGATTCGTAGAAGTTAAAATCACTTGGTAAACTTTGTGGTCATTGTCAGTGGCACATGCTAACTTTGTCAAAGGATTGCGCACAGTAGCCGTGCCAGGCCACCGGTTTTAAACTTTGTTGAAACCTGCAAGGTCATGCATATTAGATGTGCACTGTGATTGGGCACTTTGACCGTGGCTGACTCGTGTTACGATTTGTAGAAGTTCAAGTCACTTGGTAAACATTGTGGTCATGGTTAGTGGCACATGCCAACTTTGTCAAGGCATTGTGCACTATAGCCACATCGAGCCACCAGAATTGTACCTTGTTTGTACCTGCAAGATCATGTCTAGTACGTCTGCACTGTGATTGGACACTCTGACCGTGGCTGACTCGTGTTATGATCTATAGAGGTAAAAGTCACTTGGATACATTTGTGGTCATGGTCAGTGGCACATGCCAGCTTTGTCAACGTATTGCGCACAACAGCCACACCGAGCCCCTAGTATTATACCTTGTTCATTCCTGTAAGGTCATGCCTAGTACATCTGCACTATGGTTGGACACTCTGACCGTGGCTGACTTGTGTTATAATTCATAGCCGTTTAAGGTACTTGGTAAACTTTGTGGTCATGGTCAGTGGCACATGCCAACTTTGTCAAGGCATTGCGCACAATCGTCGCGCCAAGCCACCAGTTGTTTACCTTTTTTATACCTGCAAGGCCATGCCTGGTACATCTTAACTGTGATTGGGCACTCTGACTGCGGCTAACTCGTGTTACAAATTCTGGAAGTTAAAGTCACTTGGTAAACTCTGTGGTCATGGTCAGTGGCACATGCCAACTTTGTCAAGGCATTGCGCACAATAGCCGTCCCAAGACACCGGTTTTTTACCCTGTTTATACACGTAAGGTCATGCATATTAGATGTGCAGCGTGACTGGGTACTCTGACCGTGGCTGACTCGTGTTATGATTCGTAGTATTTAAAGTTACTTGGTCATCTTTTTGGTCATGGTCAGTGGCACATGCCAACTTTGTCAAGGCATTGCGCACAATAGCCACACCGAGCCACTGGTTATCTATCTTGTTTGCACCTGCAAGATCATGCCTAGCACATCTGCACTGTGATTGGACACTCTGACCGTGGCTGACTCGTGTTATGATGCATAGTTGTTTAAGGTACATGGTAAACTTTGTGGTCATGGTCAGTGGCACATGCCAACTTTGTCAAGGTAATTCGCAAAATAGCCGTGCCAAGCCACCGGTTTTTCACCTTGTCTATACCTGCAAGGTCATGCCTAATACATCTGAACTGTGATAGGGCACTCTGACTCTGGCTGACTCGTGTTACGATTCGTATAAGTTAAAGTCACTTGGTAAACTTTGTGGTCATGGTCAGTGGTACATGCTAACATTGTCAAGGCATTCCGCACAATAGCCACACCGAGTCACCAAAATTCTACATTGTTTGCACCTGCAAGATCATGCCTAGTACATCTGCACAGAGATTGGACACTCTGACCATGGCTGACTCGTGTTATGATCAATAGAAGTAAGAGTCACTTGGGCACATTTGTGGTCTTGGTCAATGGCACATGCCAATTTTGTCAAGGCATTGCGCACAATAGCCATACCGAGCCACCTGTTTTCTAACTTGTTCATACCTGCAAGGTCATGCGCAGTATATCTGTACTGTGATTGGACACTCTAACTGTGGCTGACTCGTGTTATGAGTCATAGCCGTTTAAGGTACTTGGTAAACTTTGTGGTCATGGCCAGTGGCACATGCCAACTTTCTCAAGGCATTTCGCACAATAGCCGTGCCAAGCCACCGGTTTTCTAACTTGTTTATACCTGCAAGGTCATGGATATTAGATGTGCACTGTGATTATGCACTCTGACTGTGGCTGACTCGTGTTACGATTCGTGTAAGTTAAAGTCGCTTGGTAAACTTTGTGGTGATGGTCATTGACACATGCCAACTTTGTCAAGACATTGCGCACAATAGCCATGTCAAGACACCAGATCTTTACCCTATTCATACCTGCAAGGTCATGCATATTACATGTGCACTGTTATTGGGTACTCTGACTGTGGCTACCTCGTGTTATGATTCGAAGAAGTTAAAGTCACTTGGTAAACTTTGTGGTCATGGTCAGTGGCACATGCCAACTTTATCAAGGCATTGCGCACAATAGCCACACCGAGCCACCAGTGTTCTACCTTGTTTGCACCTGCAAGATCATGCCTAGTACATCTGCACTGTGATTGGACACTCTGACCGTGGCTGACTCGTGTTCTGATCAACAGAAGTAAAATCCACTTGGATATATTTGTGGTCATGGTCATTGGCACATGCCAACTCTGTCAAGGCATTGCGCACAATAGCCACACCGAGCGACCACTAGTCTACCTTGTTCATACGTGCAAGGTCATGGGCAGTATATCTGTACAGTGATTGGACACTCTGACCGTGGCTAACTCGTGTTATGATTCATAGCCGTTAAAGGTTTTTGGTAAACTCTGTGGTCATGGTCAGTGGCACATGCCAACTTTGTCAAGGAATGGCGCACAATAACCAGCCAAGCCACCGGTTTTGTAACTTGGTTCTACCTGCAAGGTCATGCATATTAGATGTGCACTTTGACTGGGCACTCTGACCGTGGCTGACTCGTGTTACGGTTCGTAGAAGTTAATGTCACTTGGTAAACTTTGTGGTCATGGTCAGTGGCACATGCCAACTTCGTCAAGGCATTGCGCACAATAGCCACACCAAGCCACCAGTATTCTACCTTGTTTGAACTTGCCAGATCATGCCTAGTACATCTGCACTATGATAGGACACTCTGACCGTGGCTGACTCGTGTTATGATCAAAAGAAGTAAAAGTCACTTGGATACATTTGTGGGCATGGTCAGTGGCACATGCCAATTTTGTCAAGGCATTGCGCACAATAGCCGTGCCAAGCCACCCGTTTTTTTCCTTGTTTATACCCACAAGGTCACGTTTAGTACATCTGAACTGTGATTGGGTACTCTGACTGTGGCTGACTCGTGTTATGATCCGTAGAAATTAAAGTCACTTGGTAAACTTTGTGGTCATGATCAGTGGCACATGCCAACTTTGTCAAGGCATTGCGCACAATAGCCACACCGAGCCACCATTATTCTACCTTCTTTATACCTGCAAGGGCAGGCCCAGTATATCTGCACTGTGATTAGACAGTCTGACCGTGGCTGACTCGTGTTATGATTCATAGTCATTAAAAGGAATTGATAAACTTTGTGGTCATGGTCAGTGGCACATGCCAACTTCGTCAAGGCATTGCGCATATAGCCACACCGAGCCACCACTATTCTACCTTGTTTGTACGTGCAAGATCATGCCTAGTACATCTGCAGTGTGATTGGACACTCTGACCGTGGCTGACTCGTGTTATGATAAATAGAAGTAAAAGTCACTAGGATACATTTCTGGTCATGGTCAGTGGGACATGCTTACTTTGTCAAGCCATTGCGCACAAAAGCCACACCAAGCCACCAGTGTTCTACCTTGTTTGCACCAGCAAGATCATGCACAGTACATCTGCACTGTGATTAGACACTCTGACCGTGGCTGACTCGTGTTATGATTCATAGCCGTTTAAGGTAATTGGTGAACTTTGTGGTCATAGTTAGTGGCACAAGCCAACCTTGTCAAGGCATTGCACACAATAGCCGTGCCAAGACACCAGATTTTTACCCTGTTTATACCTGCAAGGTCATGCATATTAGATGTACACTGTGATTGGACACTCTGACTGTGGCTGACGCGTGTTACGATTCGTAGAAGTTAAAATCACTTGGTAAACTTTGTGGTCATTGTCAGTGGCACATGCCAACTTTGTCAAAGGATTGCGCACAGTAGCCGTGCCAAGCCACCGGTTTTTTACCTTGTTGAAACCTGCAAGGTCATGCATATTAGATGTGCACTGTGATTGGGCACTT
Source organism: Penium margaritaceum (assembly GCA_023375785.1). Taxonomy (NCBI): domain Eukaryota; kingdom Viridiplantae; phylum Streptophyta; class Zygnematophyceae; order Desmidiales; family Peniaceae; genus Penium; species Penium margaritaceum. Next base: position 15,269 of record SZWC01000216.1, on the reverse strand, counting down.
TGACTGTGGCTGACTCGTGTTACGATTTGTAGAAGTTCAAGTCACTTGGTAAACATTGTGGTCATGGTTAGTGGCACATGCCAACTTTGTCAAGGCATTGTGCACAATAGCCAAATCGAGCCACCAGAATTGTACCTTGTTTGTACCTGCAAGATCATGTCTAGTACGTCTGCACTGTGATTGGACACTCTGACCGTGGCTGACTCGTGTTATGATCAATAGAGGTAAAAGTCACTTGGATACATTTGTGGTCATGGTCAGTGGCACATGCCAGCTTTGTCAACGTATTGCGCACAACAGCCACACCGAGCCCCTAGTATTATACCTTGTTCATTCCTGTAAGGTCATGCCTAGTACATCTGCACTGTGGTTGGACACTCTGACCGTGGCTGACTTGTGTTATAATTCATAGCCGTTTAAGGTACTTGGTAAACTTTGTGGTCATGGTCAGTGGCACATGCCAACTTTGTCAAGGCATTGCGCACAATCGTCGCGCCAAGCCACCAGTTTTTTACCTTCTTTATACCTGCAAGGCCATGCCTGGTACATCTTAACTGTGATTGGGCACTCTGACTGCGGCTAACTCGTGTTACAAATTCTATAAGTTAAAGTCAGTTGGTAAACTCTGTGGTCATGGTCAGTGGCACATGCCAGCTTTGTCAAGGCATTGCGCACAATAGCCGTCCCAAGACACTGGTTTTTTACCCTGTTTATACACGTAAGGTCATGCATATTAGATGTGCAGCGTGACTGGGTACTCTGACCGTGGCTGACTCGTGTTATGATTCGTAGTATTTAAAGTTACTTGGTAATCTTTTTGGTCATGGTCAGTAGCACATGCCAACTTTGTCAAGGCATTGCGCACAATAGCCACACCGAGCCACTGGTATTCTACCTTGTTTGCACCTGCAAGATCATGCCTAGCACATCTGCACTGTGATTGGACACTCTGACCGTGGCTGACTCGTGTTATGATGCATAGTTGTTTAAGGTACATGGTAAACTTTGTGGTCATGGTCAGTGGTACATGCTAACATTGTCCACAAAGTTTACCAAGTGACTTTAACTTCTGACTCGTGTTACGATTCGTAGAAGTTAACGTCACTTGGTAAACTTTGTGGTCATGGTCAGTGGCACATGCCAGCTTTGTCAAGGCATTGCGCACAATAGCCGTCCCAAGCCACCGGTTTCTACCCTGTTTATACCTGCAAGGTCATGCATATTAGATGTACACTGTGATTGGACACTCTGACTGTGGCTGACGCGTGTTACGATTCGTAGAAGTTAACGTCACTTGGTAAACTTTGTGGTCATGGTCAGTGGCACATGCCAGCTTTGTCAAGGCATTGCGCACAATAGCCGTGCCAAGCCACCGGTTTTTCACCTTGTCTATACCTGCAAGGTCATGCCTAATACATCTGAACTGTGATAGGGCACTCTGACTCTGGCTGACTCGTGTTACGATTCGTAGAAGTTAAAGTCACTTGGTAAACTTTGTGGTCATGGTCAGTGGTACATGCTAACATTGTCGAGGCGTTCCGCACAATAGCCACACCGAGTCACCAAAATTCTACACTGTTTGCACCTGTAAGATCATGCCTAGTACATCTGCACAGAGATTGGACACTCTAACCATGGCTGACTCGTGTTATGATCAATAGAAGTATAAGTCACTTGGATACATTTGTGGTCATGGTTAGTGGCACATGTCAACTTTGTCAGGGCATTATACGCAATAGCCACACCGAGCCACCAGTTGTCTACCTTTTTTATACCTGCAAGGTCTTGCGCAGTATATGTACACTGTGATTGGACACTCTGACCGTGGCTGAGACGTGTTATGATTCATAGCCCTTTAAGGTACTTGGTAAACATTGTGGTCATGTTCAGTGGCACATGTCAACTTTGTGAAAGCATTGCGCACAATATCCATGCCAAGCCACTGGTATTTACCTTGTTTATACCTGCACGGGCATGCATATTAGATGTGCAATGCGAGTGGGCACTCTGACCGTGGCTGACTCGTGTTACGATTCGTAGAAGTTAAAGTCACTTGGCAAACTTTGTGGTCATGGTCAGTGGCACATGCCAACTTTGTCTAAGCATTGCGCACATTAGCCGTGCCAAGCCACCGGTTTTTACATGGTTTATACCTGCAAGGTCATGCCCAGTACATCTGAATTGTGATTGGACACTCTGACTGTGGCTGACTCGTGTTACGATCCGTAGAAGTTAAAGTCACTTGGTAAACTTTGTGGTCATGGTCAACGGCACATGCCAACTTTGTCAAGGAATTGCGCACAATAGCCGTGCAAAGACACCGGTTTTTTACCCTGTTTATACCTGCAAGGTCATGCATATGAGATGTACACTGTGATTGGGTACTCTGACTGTTGCTGACTCGTGTTATGATTCGTAGAAGTTAAAGTCACTTGGTAAACTTTGTGGTCATGATCAGTGGCACATGCCAACTTTGTCAAGGCATTGCGCACAATAGCCGTGCCAAGCCACAGGTTTTTTTTTTAAATTGTTTAGACCTGCAAGGTCATGCCTAGTACATCTGAGCTGTGATTGGGCACTCTGACTGTGGCTGACTCGTGTTACGATTCGTAGAAGTTAAAGTCACTTGGTAGACTTTGTGGTCATGGTCAGTGGCACATGCCAACTTTGTCTAAGCATTGCGCACAATAGCCGTGCCAAGCCACAGGTTTTTTTTTTAAATTGTTTAGACCTGCAAGGTCATGCCTAGTACATCTGAGCTGTGATTGGGCACTCTGACTGTGGCTGACTCGTGTTACGATTCGTAGAAGTTAAAGTCACTTGGTAGACTTTGTGGTCATGGTCAGTGGCACATGCCAACTTTGTCTAAGCATTGCGCACAATAGCCGTGCCAAGCCACAGGTTTTTTTTTTAAATTGTTTAGACCTGCAAGGTCATGCCTAGTACATCTGAGCTGTGATTGGGCACTCTGACTGTGGCTGACTCGTGTTACGATTCGTAGAAGTTAAAGTCACTTGGTAGACTTTGTGGTCATGGTCAGTGGCACATGCCAACTTTGTCTAAGCATTGCGCACAATAGCCGTGCCAAGCCACAGGTTTTTTTTTTAAATTGTTTAGACCTGCAAGGTCATGCCTAGTACATCTGAGCTGTGATTGGGCACTCTGACTATGACTGACTCCTGTTACACTTCATAGAAGTTAAAGTCACTTGGTAAACTTTGTGGTCATGGTCAGTGGCACATGCCAACTTCTTCAAGGCATTGCACACAATAGCCATACCAAGCCACCGGTTTTTTACCTTGTTTATAACTGCAAGGTCATGCCCAGTACATCTCAACTGTGATTGGGCACTCTGACTGTGGCTGACTCGTGTTACGCTTCGTAGAAGTTAAATTCACTTGATAAACTTTGTGGTCATGGTCAGTGGCACATGCCAACTTTGACAAGGCATTGCGCACAACAGCCACACCGAGCCACCAGTATTCTATCTTGTTTGCACCTGCAAGATCATGCCTAGTACATCTGTACTGTGATTGGACACTCTGACCGTGGCTGACTCGTGTTATGATCAATAGAAGTAAAAGTCACTTGGATACATTTGTGGTCATGGTCAGTGGCACATGCCGACTTTGTCAGGGCATTGTGCAAAATAGCCACACCGATCCACTAGTATTCTACCTTGTTCATACCTGCAAGGTCATGCACAATAGACCTGCACTGTGATTGGACACTCGACCGTGGCTGACTCGTGTTATGATTCATAGCCGTTTAAGGTACGTTGTATATTTTGTGGTCATGGTCAGTGGCACATGCCAACTTTGTCAAGGCATTACGCACAATAGCCGTGCCAAGTCACCAGTTTTTTAACTTGTTTATACCTGCAAGGTCATTCATATTATATGTGCATTGTGATTTAGCACTCTGACCGTGGCTGACTCGTGTTGCGGTTTTTAGAAGTTAAAGTCAATTGGTAAACTTTGTGGTCATGGTCAGTCGCACATGCCAACTTCATCAAGGAATTACGCACGATAGCCACACGAAGCCACCAGTGTTCTACCTTGTTTGCACCTGAAAGATCATGCCTAGTACATCTGCACTGTGATTGGACACTCTGACCGTGGCTGACTCGTGTTTTGATTCATGGAAGTAAACGTCACCTGGATACATTTGTGGTCATGGTCAGTGGCACATGCCAACTTTGTCAAGGTATTGCACACAATAGACACACCGAGCCACCAGTATTCTACCTTGTTTATACCTGCAAGGTCATGCCCAGTATATCTGTACTGTGATTAAACACTCTTACCGTGGCTGACTCGTGTTACGATTCTTAGCCGTTTAAGGTACTTGGTATACTTTGTGGTCATGGTCAGTGGCACATGCCAACTTTGTCAAGGCATTGCGCACAATAGCC
>SZWC01000215.1:437481-468802 GCA_023375785.1 Penium margaritaceum | reverse complement strand
CTTTGTCAAGGCATTGCGCACAATAGCCACACCGAGCCACCAGTATTCTACCTTGTTTGCACCTGCAAGATCATGCATAGTACATCTACATTGTGATTGGACACTCTGAAGGTGGTTGACTCTATATGATTCGTAGAAGTTAGAGTCACTTGGTAAACTTTGTGGTCATGGTAAGTGACACATGCCAACTTTGTCAAGGCATTGCGCAAAAAAGCCACACCGAGCCTCCAGTATTCTACCTAGTTTGTACCTGCAAGGTCATGTCCAGTATATCTGCACTGTGATTGGATAATGTGACCGTGGCTGACTTGTGTTATGGTTCGTAGAAGTGGAAGTCACTTGGTAAACGTTGTGGTCATGGTCAGTGGCACATGCAAACATTGTCAAGGCATTGCGCACAATAGCCACACTGAGCCACTAGTATTATACCTTGTTTGCACCTGCAAGATCATGCCTAGTACATCTGCACTGTGATTGGACACTCTAACCGTGGCTGACTCATGTCATGATTCGTAAAAGATAAAGTCACCAGGTAACCTTTGTGGTCATGGTCAGTGCCACATGTCAACATTGTTAAGGCATTGCGCACAATAGCCACACCGAGCCACCAACATTGTACCTTGTTTGCACCTGCAATATCATGTCTACTACATCTGCACTGTGTTTGGACACTCTGACCGTGGTTGACTCGTGTTATGATCAATAGAAGTAAAAGTCACTTGGATACATTTGTGGTCATGGACAGTGGAACATACCAACTTTGTCAAGGCATTGCGCACAATAGCCACACCGAGCCACCAGTATTCTACATTGTTTTTACCTGCCTGATCATGCCTAGTACATCTACACTGTGATTGGACACTCTGACCACGGCTGACTTGTATTATGATCAATAGAAGTAAAAGTCACTTGGATNTACCGTGTTCCCAGCTGCAAGATCATGCCTAGTACATCTGCACTGTGATTGGACACTCTGACCGTGGCTGACTCGTGTTATGATCAATAGAAGTAAAAGTCACTTGGATACATTCGTGGTCATGGTCAGTGGCACATGCCAACATTGTCAAGGCATTGGGCACAATAGCCACATCGAGCCACCAGTATTCTACCTTGTTTGTACATGCAAGATCATGCCCGGTATATCTGCACTGTGATTGGACACTCTGACCATGGCTGACTCGTGTTACGATCAATAGAAGTAAAAGTCTCTTGGATACACTTGTGGTCATGGTCAGTGGCACATGCCAACTTTGTCAATGCATTATGCACACTAGCAACAGCGAGCCACCAGTATTCTTCCTTGTTTATATGTTTAACATGATGCCCAATATATCTGCACTGTGACTGGACACTCTGACCGTGGCTGACTCGTGTTACGATTGTACAAGTTAAAGTCACTTGGTAAACTTTGTGGTAATGGTCAGTGGCACATGCAAACTTTGTCAAGGCATTGCGCACAATAGCCACACCGAGCCACCAGTATTCTACATTGTTTTTACCTGCNTGATCATGCCTAGTACATCTACACTGTGATTGGACACTCTGACCACGGCTGACTTGTATTATGATCAATAGAAGTAAAAGTCACTTGGATGTATTTGTGATCATGATCAGTGGCACATGCCAACGTTTTCAAGACATTGCGCACAATAGCCACAACGAGCCACCGATATACTACATTGTTTGTAATTGCAAGATCATGCCCAGTATATCTGCACTACGACTGGACAATCTGAAAGTGGCTGACTCGTGTTATCATTCGTAGAAGTTAAAGTCACTTGGTAAACTTTGTGGTTATGATCAGTGGCACATGCCAACTTTGTCAAGGCATTGCGCAAACTAGCCACACCGAGCCACCAGTATTCTACCTTTATTGGGCCTGCAATATCATGCCTAGTACATCTGCAATGTGATTGGACACTCTGACTGTGGGTGGCTCGTGTTATAATCAATAAAAGTAACAGTCACTTGGATACATTTGTGGTCATGGTCAGTGGCACATGCCAACTTTGTTAAGGCATTGCGCACAATGGCCACACCGAGCCACCAGTATTCTACCTTGTTTATACCTGCAAGGTCATGCCAAGTATATCTGCACTGTGATTAGACACTCTCANTGCAAGATCATGCCTAGTACATCTGCACTGTGATTGGACACTCTGACCGTGGCTGACTCGTGTTACGATTGTACAAGTTAAAGTCACTTGGTAAACTTTGTGGTAATGGTCAGTGGCACATGCAAACTTTGTCAAGGCATTGCGCACAATAGCCACGACAAGCCAACTGTATTCCACCTTGTTTGAACATGCAAGATCATGCCTAGTAGATCTGCACTGTGATTGGACACTCTGACCGTGGCTGACTCGTGTCATGATCAATAGAAGTAAAAGTCACTTGGATACATTTGTGGTCATGGTCAGTGGCACATGCCAACTTTGTTAAGGCATTGCGCACAATGGCCACACCGAGCCACCAGTATTCTACCTTGTTTATACCTGCAAGGTCATGCCAAGTATATCTGCACTATGATTAGACACTCTCATCGTGGCTGACTCGTATTATGCTTCGTATAAGTTAAAGTCACTTGGTAAACTTTGTGGTCATGGTCAGTGGCACATGCCAACCTTGTCAAGGCATTGCGCACAATATCCACACCAAACCACTAGTATTATACATTGCTTATCCCTGTAAGGTCATGCCCAGTATATCTGCTCTGTGATTGGACACTCTGACCGTGGCTGACTCATGTTGTGATTCAACGCCGTTTAAGGCACTGGGTAAACTTTGTGGTCATGGTCTGTGGCACATGCCAACTTTGTCAAGGCATTGCGCACACAGTAGCCGTGCCAAGCCACCAGTTTTTTACCCTTTTTATACCTGCAAGGTCATGCATATTAGATGTGCGCTGTGATTGGACACTCTGACCGTGGCTGACTCATGTTATGATTCTTAGAAGTTAAAGTCACTTGGTAAACTTTGTGGTCATGGTCAGTGGCACATGGCAACTTTGTCAAGGCATTGCGCACAATAGCCACACCGAGCCACCAGTATTCTACCGTGTTCCCAGCTGCAAGATCATGCCTAGTACATCTGCACTGTGATTGGACACTCTGACCGTGGCTGACTCGTGTTATGATCAATAGAAGTAAAAGTCACTTGGATACATTCGTGGTCATGGTCAGTGGCACATGCCAACTTTGTCAAGGCATTGCGCACAATAGCCACAACAAGCCAACTGTATTCGACCTTGTTTGAACATGCAAGATCATGCCTAGTAGATCTGCACTGTGATTGGACACTCTGACCGTGGCTGACTCATGTTATGATTCTTAGAAGTTAAAGTCACTTGGTAAACTTTGTGGTCATGGTCAGTGGCACATGGCCACTTTGTCAAGGCATTGCGCACAATAGCCACAACAAGCCAACTGTATTCGACCTTGTTTGAACATGCAAGATCATGCCTAGTAGATCTGCACTGTGATTGGACACTCTGACCGTGGCTGACTCATGTTATGATTCTTAGAAGTTAAAGTCACTTGGTAAACTTTGTGGTCATGGTCAGTGGCACATGGCCACTTTGTCAAGGCATTGCGCACAATAGCCACAACAAGCCAACTGTATTCGACCTTGTTTGAACATGCAAGATCATGCCTAGTAGATCTGCACTGTGATTGGACACTCTGACCGTGGCTGACTCATGTTATGATTCTTAGAAGTTAAAGTCACTTGGTAAACTTTGTGGTCATGGTCAGTGGCACATGGCCACTTTGTCAAGGCATTGCGCACAATAGCCACAACAAGCCAACTGTATTCGACCTTGTTTGAACATGCAAGATCATGCCTAGTAGATCTGCACTGTGATTGGACACTCTGACCGTGGCTGACTCATGTTATGATTCTTAGAAGTTAAAGTCACTTGGTAAACTTTGTGGTCATGGTCAGTGGCACATGGCCACTTTGTCAAGGCATTGCGCACAATAGCCACAACAAGCCAACTGTATTCGACCTTGTTTGAACATGCAAGATCATGCCTAGTAGATCTGCACTGTGATTGGACACTCTGACCGCGGCTGACTTGTATTATGATCAATAGAAGTAAAAGTCACTTGGATACATTCGTGGTCATGGTCAGTGGCACATGCCAACTTTGTTAAGGCATTGCGCACAATGGCCACACCGAGCCACCAGTATTCTACCGTGTTCCCAGCTGCAAGATCATGCCTAGTACATCTGCACTGTGATTGGGCACTCTGACCATGAGTGACTCGTGTAAGCCTGTAAACAAGCCTGAAGGAACCGCGGTCTAGATCCCCGAGTCCGAGTCCGAGTCCTGGACTCGCGGTTCCGGAGCCACATGCTGGACTCGACTCGCGAGTCCGAGTCTGTCCCAGACTCGACTCGGACCGGGGGGGGGGGTGGGGGGCGGCGGAGACGAAAGACCCGGGGTCGACCCTGGTGACCGCCGAACTTGTCCACCCATTAGTGGGAGTCCCTATACACCCTTCTTCGTTGATCGAAAAAGACAGCATGGATCCGAGAATCGACGGTCAACTAGCAACATCGGAGTGGTTCAGTTAACTCCTCCCCCCCCCCCCTGCACGTAAGCGAGGTTGAGTGTTAAGCGGACACCGTCCTCCATACTTGCTAGGGTTTCACGCTGCACCGTGCAGTGAGAGAGCGGGGAGCTCCGCTGGCACCTCGCTGCTTGCTAGTGAGCAGCGAGGAATTCAGCTAAGTGTCAACCATGGCTTCGAACCAGACCGCCGCCGGTCCAGCACTCCCCGCACCTCCAGCTGCTGGTGCTGCGAACAGAACAGAACAGTCGAACAACGTCGCTACGAGCACCCCACGCCCTAACAACCGCAAACGCCACCCGTCTGTCATCTGGCACGTCTTCGACTACGTCGTGGTCGATGGCATCCCGCGTGCATGGTGCACGCTTTGTCCACCGCGCCCTCCCAACTCGACGAAGGGCTCCTACATCCTCTCCGACGGTGGAACTTCAAGCTGTTGGAAGTACCTGCGAAAGAAGCACCACGCTCGGTGGAAGGAGCTGAAGACGGCGGAAGCAGCGCATAACCTCATCACCGCAACCCAGGCTGCTGCTGTAACTGCTGCACAGGTGGAGCCGAGCAACTCCATCCTTGCCAGGTCTGTTTCCGGGGTAGGCGTTGCATTTAACAAGAAGTACTTCCAAAGCTGTATCTGGAAGCACGTGGTTGACAAAAACCAAAGTTTTCTGTCCATCGAGTCAAGCTGGCTGCGCCAAGGACACTTGCACTGCAACCCCTTTGCAGTGCTGCCTGGCAGGATCACTATCGCGAAGCAGAGCAGGTTGGGAGCTGGAGCTTTCCCCAAGCGCATCAAAAAAATGTTCCAAGCTGTTGAGTCTGGTGTTTCATTCACCACAGACGGATGGCAGTCAGATGCAAACGTGAAATACCTGGGTGTCACAGCTCACTGGATCCAGGATTGGGAGATGCAGGATGTTGCCATTGCTTTCCCAGCTGTTTCTGGCTCGACCACAGCTGAGAACGTGTTCAACATGTTCTCTGCTGCTGTGAAGGAGTGGGGCCTTTGGGACAAGATTCTTTGCGTGAAGATGGACAATGACAGCACAAACGACAGCATGGTTGACAACTTTTTGGTGCTCCGGAACGATGCCTTCAGCAAAGTGGGGCACATCCGCTGTATGGGGCACACGATGAACCTTGCGGTGAAGGACTTGCTGAACGTGGGGGACGTCAACAGCCAGCTGCGGGTTGCTCCCGACATCCTCAACCACATCACGAAGTCCGCGAAACGGGAGGAGAGCCTCGTCAACGTTGCCACGGCTCAGGGAGTGCAGTACCTGTCGCTGCACGTGGATACACCGACCCGTTGGAACTCTACCCTTGATATGTGTGAGCGTGTGGTGCAGGTATGCAGTGTTGGCTGTGCAATGGCACCATGCTCCTGTCGCTAATGCTTTTGCTTCTGCCGATGCATGCAACTTTTCCTGCTTGGTCATTCTCCACAACTGTTTATTGCATCTTGGTTCATGCTTCGTGCTTCTGCCGATGCAGAGGGGACTTGGTGCTTATGTGTTTTTGCCTGCTTTGTACTCTATACTCTGTGTTCTGTGTATGTCCTTGTACTTTGTGCTGTGTGCGTGTGCCTTTGCTCCCNAAACCCTTCAAAGGGTTTACCAAAGACATCAGTGGCAGTCAGTACGCAACGATACCGCTTGTGCTGCCGTTCTTCAGCCTCATCTTCAAGAAGCTGAACAGGTGGCAGGTGAAGACAAGCCAGGCGGAGAAGAAAGTGCAGCAGAAGAAGCCGCTGGACCCGCAAGAGCAGATGCTGCTAGACCTGAAGCCAGGCCTCACTGCGGCAGGGGACAAGGTGATGGTGGTGCTTGTGCTGATGGTGATGATGGTGGTGGTAGTGGTGGTGATGGTGGTGGTGGTGGTGGTGGTGATGGTGGTGCTGGTGCTGTGCTAGTGAACTGGTGGTGTCCTGCCAAAGGTGGCCTCTTTTATTTCTGTCAGTTTCAAGTTATCTGTCACGAGAATCATTTTTGCATGTACAGTTTTTGTAGCTGGAGAAGTATGTGAAGAAATGTTCGATGCGGCACGTGGTGGCAACAGTGGCAGACCCTTGCTTCAAGCTGTTGTTTCTGGATCAAGTGCACAAGCTTGTCGGCATCAAGAACTCCGTGGAGCTGGATGTCAAGATCCTGGAGGAGCTGAAGCCATGGTACGAGAAGGCTCAACGCCGCAAAGCAGAAGAGGAAAGACGGGCTGCTGTGGAGGCTGCTGCAAGAGCTGCACAGGCAACACAAGCAGACCCCGACGACGATGATGCAGGTATTCTGGGTTGTAGTGTTCAAGGGGGGTACATGGTTGATTGTGGTTCATTGTTCACCTTCTGGATTGTGATTGTCTAGTTTCTGCATGGTGTGCTTTATGGTTTGTTCATGTTACAGATGCTGCAACTCTCGAGTCAACATCTACAGCAGCAGGAGCAGGTGCATCTGCTAGCGGAAGCGGGAGCCACCAGCACCTCACGGGCCCGGCAGCAGCCGCCAAGAAGGGTCGGGGCAAGAAGGACAAGCGGAACAAGAAGACCATGGTGGATGTGGCGTTGGAGGACCCTCTGGATGAGCTCTATGAGGAGCCCGAACCGGTGGCTGAAGAGGCACCGCCCGACACGCTGGAGCGTGAGATCCAAGACTACAAGGCCAACGCCTGCGTAGGACACAAGTGCAACGTATTGCACTACTACGGAGACAACCAGCGGAAGTTTCCTACTCTCGCTCTTGCTGTGCAGGATCTGTTTGCTGTGCCTGCAATGAGTACTCCCTCCGAGCGGCTCTTCTCTCTTACAGGCATGGTGATCACTGACTTTCGTCACTCTCTGTCCAACGTTACAGTGCAGGACCTCATGTGTCTGAAATCGAGGATCAACGATCCAGTCCTCCGTGACTTCCCAGTCACGCCTGTAGGAGAGGTTGCACCAGAGCTCCTAGAGGAAGAGAGGAAAGAGAAACGTAGGCGTAGGGAAGCAAGGAAGGCTGCAGCAACAGCCATACAAGGCTTGGTGACTGCCATGTTGCCAGATTCAGATGATGAGGGGGAAGAAGAGGAAGCACCAGGCGCAGAGACTGCAGATGAGAGTGACGATAGTTCCTCATCAGAGGATGAGGATGAAGGCGATGAGGTGGAGAAGGAAGATGAGGATGATGCCGACAAGGATGAGGACGAGGATGATGTGGTAGAGGTCCCTTAGATTTCATTGTAGTCATCAACTTTGTTTCATCTCACTATCGATGTTTGATTTCGGTGCTCAGTGTCCAATGATCAATGTCCACATCAATTTCCAAATATGCTCCAAGTGTTCTTTCATATGAAGAATGAATGAATGTGAAGTATGCAGTTGTCCATCATAGATGTTATTGTTGATTGTTGATTGATGAACTGTTCCACTGGTTCAATGAATAGCATTGTTGCAAGTGATCATGAATTCTGGCAATGTTGCTTTTAAATGGCACTGTAAAACGTTACCATTAGTCCTCAAGTACTCAGTGCCCTTTGGGATAGCAACAATGCTGATAGTTGGGGGAACACAACCTAACACATCTTCTGTTGCCTAGATGGGTGAGGACACCACCTTCAATAGGGTGGAGGACTACACGAATGACTGCAAGGTGAGTGGACAACATGGTCATGTTCTTAGATCTGGTCATGTTCTTAGAATTGACAGGTCTGAAATGTGAATGTGCAGAAATTCCACAAGACAGTTGTCATCAGTTGGCAAAGACTCGCGAGTATCACATGAGCAAAACCGCGAGTCCGGGTCTAAAAGGTGGACTCGGACTCGCGAGTCCAAGGACTCGCGAGTCCGGGTCCGGCTCGCTAGACCGGCCCGGGAGTCCGATTCCATTTCAAGAACCGCCATTATAGGCTCGGTTTCACCCTTAGACTCGTGTTATGATTAGTATAATTTAAAGTCACTTGGTAAACTTTGTGGTCATGGTCAGTGCCACATGCCAACCTTGTCAAGGCATTGCGCACAATAGCCACACAGAGTCACCAGTATTCTACCTTATTTGTACATGCAAGATCATGCATAGTGCATCTACACTGTGATTGGACATTCTGACCGTGGCTGACTCTTATTATGATCAATAGAAGTAAAAGTCACTTGGATACATTTGTGGACATGGTCAGTGGCACATGCCAACTTTGTCAAGGCATTGCGCACAATAGCCACACCAAGCCTCCAGTATTCTACCTTGCTTATACCTGCAAGGTCATGCCCAGCATATCTGCACTGTGACCAGACACTCTGACCGTGGCTGACTTGTGTTATGGTCAATAGAAGTAAGTCACTTGGATACATTTGTGGTCATGGTCAGTGGCACCTGCCCACTTTGTTAAGGCATTGCGCATAATAGCCACACCAATCCACCAGTATTCTACCTTGTTTGCACCTGCAATATCATGCCTAGTACATCTGCATTGTGATTGGACACTCTGACCGTGGCTGACTCGTGTTGTGATTCGTAGAAGTAAAAAGCACTTGGTAAACTTTGTGGTCATGGTCAGTGGCACATGCCAACTTTGTCAAGGCATTGCGCACAATAGCCACACCGAGCCACCAGTATTCTACCTAGAGTGTACCTGCAACGTCATGCTTAGTACATGTGCGCTGTGATTGGACACTCTGACCGTGGCAGACTCGTGTTATGATAAATAGCCGTTTAAGGTACTTGGTAAACTTTTTTGTCATGGTCAGTGGCACATGCCAACTTTGTCAAGGCATTGCGCACAATAGCCACATCGAGCCACCAGTGTTCTACCTTGTTTATACCTGCAAGGTCATGCCTAGTATATATGCACTGTGACCGGACACTCTAACTGTTGCTGACTCGTGTTACAATTCGTACAAGTTAAAGTCACTTGGTAAACTTTGTGGCAATAATCAGTGGCACATGCCAACTTTGTCAAGGCCTTGCACATAATAGCCACAATGAGCCACCAGTATTCTACCTTGTTTCAACCTTCAAGATAATGCCTAGTACATCTGCACTGTTATTGGACACTCTGACCGTGGCTGACTCGTGTTATGATCAATAGATGTAAAAGTCACTTGGATACATTTGTGGTCATGGTCAGTGGCACATGCCAACTTTGTCAAGGCATTGCGCACAATAGCCACACCGAGCCACCAGTATTCTACCTTGTTTATACCTGCAAGGTCCTGCCGAGTACATCTGCACTGTCATTGGACACTATGCCCGTGGTTGACTCGTGTTATGATTCATAGCCGTTTAAGGTACTTGGTAAACTTTGTGGTCCTGGTTAGTGGCACATGCCAACTTTGTCAAGGCATTGCGCACAATAGCCGTGCCAAGCCACTGGTTTTTTACCTTGTTTATACCTGCAAGGTCATGCCTAGTACATCAGAACTGTGATTGGGCACTCTGACTGTGGCTGACTCGTGTTACGTTTTGTATAAGTTAAAGTCACTTGGTAAACTTTGTGGTCATGGTCAGTGGCACATGCCAAATATGTCAAGGCATTGCGCACAAACGCTGTGCCAAGCCACCGGTTTTTTTCCCCTGTTTATACCTGCAAGGTCATGCAAATTAGATGTGCACTGTGATTGGGCACTCTGACCGTGGTTGACTCGTGTTACGATTCGTAGAAGTCAGAATTACTTGGTAAACTTTGTGGTCATGGTCAGTGGCACATGCCAACATTGTCAAGGCATTGCGCACAATAGCCATTCCGAGCCACCAGTATTCTTCCTTGTTTAAACCTTCAAGATCATGCCTAGTACATCTGCACTGTGCTTGGACACTCTGACCGTGGCTAACTCGTGTTATGATCAATAGATGTCAAATTCACTTGGATACATTTGTGGTCATGATCAGTGGCACATGCCAACTTTGTCAAGGCATTGCGCACAATAGCCACACCGAGCCACCAGTATTCTACCTTGTTTACACGTGCAAGGTCCTGCGCAGTATATCTGCACTGTGATTGGACACTATGCCCGTGGCTATCTCGTGTTATGATTCATAGCCGTTTAAGGTACTTGGTAAACTTTGTGGTCATGGTCAGTGGCACATGCCAACTTTGTCAAGGCATTGCGCACAATAGCCGTGCCAAGCCACCGGTTTTTTCCCTTCTTTATACCTGCAGGGTCATGCCTATTACATCTGAACTTTGATTGGGCACTCTGACTGTGGCTGACTCGTGTTGCAATTTGTAGAAGTTAAAGTCATTTGGTAAACTTTGTGGTCATGGTCAGTGGCACATGCCAACTTTGTCAATGTATTGCGCACAATAACCACACCGAGCCACCAGTATTCTACCTTGTTTGCACCTGCAAGATAATGCCTATTATATCTGCACTGTGATTGGACACTCTGACCGTGGCTGACTCGTGTTATTATCAATAGAAGTACAAGTCACTTGGATACACTTGTGGTCATGGTCAGTGGCACATGCCAACTTTGTCAAGGCCTTGCACATAATAGCCACACCGAGCTACCAGTATTTTACATTGTTCATACCTGTAAGGTCATGCCCAGTATATCTGCACTGTGATTGGACACTCTGACCGTGGCTGACTCGTGTTATGATTCATAGCTGTTTAAGGTACTTGGTAATCTTTGTAGTCATGGTCAGTGGCACATGCCTACTTTGTCAAGGCATTGCGCACAATAGCCATGCCAAGCCACCGGTTTTTTACCTAGTTATACCTTCAAGGTCATGCCTAGTACATCTGAACTGTGATTGGGCACTCTAACTGTGGCTGAAACAAGTTACGAGTTGTAGAAGTTAAAGTCACTTGGTAAACTTTGTGGTCTTGGTCAGTGGCACATGGCAACTTTGTCAAGGCATTGCGCACAATATCCGTGCCAAGCCACCGGTTTTATACCTTGTTTATACCTGCAAGGTCATGCATACTATATGTGCACTGTGATTGGGCACTCTGACCGTGGTTGACTCGTGTTACGATTTGTAGAAGTTAAAATCACTTGGTAAACTTTGTGGTCAGTGGCACATGCCAGCATTGTCAAGGCATTGCGCACAATAGCCATTCCGAGCCACCAGTATTCTACCTTGTTTGAACGTGCAAGATCATGCCTAGTACATCTGCACTGTGATTGGACACTCTGACCGTGGCTCACTCGTGTTATGATCAATTGATGTAAATGTCACTTGGATACATTTGTGGTCATGATCAGTGGCACATGCCAACTTTGTCGAGGCATTGCGCAAAATAGCCGTGCCAAGACACCGGGTTTTTACCCTGTTTATACCTGCAAGGTCATGCATACTATATGTGCACTGTGATTGGGCACTCTGACCGTGGCTGACTCGTGTTATGATCAATTGATGTAAATGTCACTTGGATACATTTGTGGTCATGATCAGTGGCACATGCCAACTTTGTCGAGGCATTGCGCAAAATAGCCGTGCCAAGACACCGGGTTTTTACCCTGTTTATACCTGCAAGGTCATGCATACTATATGTGCACTGTGATTGGGCACTCTGACCGTGGCTGACTCGTGTTATGATCAATTGATGTAAATGTCACTTGGATACATTTGTGGTCATGATCAGTGGCACATGCCAACTTTGTCGAGGCATTGCGCAAAATAGCCGTGCCAAGACACCGGGTTTTTACCCTGTTTATACCTGCAAGGTCATGCCTAGTACATCTGCACTATCAGTGGGCACTCTGACTGTGGCTGACTCGTGTTATAAATCGTAGAAGTTAAAGTCACTTGGTAAACATTGTGGTCATGGTCTGTGGCACATGCCAACTTTGTCGAGGAATTGCGCAAAATAGCCGTGCCAATACACCGGTTTTTTACCCTGTTTATACCTGCAAGGTCATGCATATTAGTTGTGCACTGTGATTGGGTACTCTGACCATGGCTGATGCGTGTAATGATTCGTAGAAGTTAAAGTCACTTGGTATACTTTGTGGTCAAGGCATTGCGCACAATAGCCACACCAAGCCACTAGTATTATACCCGGTTTGCACCTGCAAGATCATGCATAGTACATCTGCTCAATGATTGGGCACTCTGACCATGGCTGACTCGTGTTATGATCAATAGAAGTAAAACTCACTTGGATACATTTGTGGTCATGGTCAGTGGCACATGCCAACTTTGTGAAGGCCTTGCACATAACAACCACACCGAGCCACCAGTATTCTACCTTATTGATACCTGCAAGGTCATGCCTAGTACATCTGAACTATGATTGGGCACTCTGACTGTGGCTGACTCGTGTTACAAATCATAGAAGTTAAAGTCACTTGGTAAACTTTGTGGTCATGGTATGTGGCACATGCCAACTTTGTCGAGCAATTGCGCACAATAGGCATGCCAAGACACCGGTTTTTTACCCTGTTTATACCTGCAAGGTCATGCATATCAGATGTGCACTGTGATTGGGTACTGTGACCGTGGCTGACGCGTGTAATGATTCGTAGAAGTTAAAGTCACTTGGTATACTTTGTGGTCAAGGCATTGCGCACAACAGCCACACCGAGCCACCCGTAGTCTACCTTGTTTGCACCTGCAAGATCATGCTTAGTACATCTGCTCAATGATTGGGCACTCTGACTGTGGCTGACTCGTGTTATGATCAATAGAAGAAAAAATCACTTGGATACATTTGTGGTCATGGTCAGTGGCACACGCCAACGTTGTCAAGGCATTGCGCACAATAGCCACACCGAGCCACCAGTATTCTAGCTTATACGTGCAAGGTCATGCCCGGTATATCTGCACTGTGATTGGACACTCTGACCGTGGCTGACTCGTGTTATGATTCATAGCTGTTTAAGGTACTTGGTAAACGTTGTGGTCATAGTAAGTGGCACATGCCAAATTTGTCAAGGCATCGCGCACAATATCCGTGCCAAGCCACAGATTTTTTTTTTACTTGTTTATACTTGCAAGGTCATGCATATTAGATGTGCACTGTGATTGGGCACTCTGACCGTGGCTGACTCGTGTTACAGTTCGTATAAGTTAAAGTCACTTGGTAAACTTTGTGGTCATGGTCAGTGGCACATGCCAACTTTGTCAAGGCGTTGCGCACAATAGCAAAACCGAGCCACCAGTACTCTATATTGTTTGTACCTACAAGATCATGCCTAGCTCATTTGCATTGTGATTGGACACTCTGATCGTGGCTGACTCGTGTTATGATCAATGGAAATAAAAGTCACTTGGATACACTTGTGGTCATTGTCAATGGCACATGCCAACTTTGTCAAGGCATTGCACACAATCGCCACACCGAGCCACCAGTATTCTACCTTGTTTAGACCTATACGGTCATGCCAAATATATCCGGACTGAGATTGGACACTGACCGTGGCTGACTCGTGTTATGATTCATAGCCCTTTAAGGTTCTTGGTAAACTTTGTGGTCATGGCAGTGGCACATGCCATCTTTGTCTAGGCATTGCGCACAATAGCCGTGCCAAGCCACCGGTTTTTTTCCTTTTTTATACCTGTAAGGTCATGCATATTAGATGTGCACCGTGATTGGGCACTCTGACCGTGGCTGACTCGTGTTACGATTCGTAGAAGTTAAAGTCACTTGGTAAACTTTGTGGTCATGGTCAGTGGCACATACCAACTTTGTCAAGGCATTGCGCACAATAGCCACACCGAGCCACCAGTATTCTACCTTTTTTTAACCTGCAAGTTCATGCCTAGTACATCTGCACTGTGATTGAACACTCTGACCGTGGCTGACTCGTGTTATGATCAATAGAAGTAGAAGTCACTTGGATATATTTGTGGTCATGGTCAGTGGCGCATGCCAACTTTGTCAAGGCATTGCGCACAATAGCCAAACCGAACCACCAGTATTCTACCTTGTTTGCACCTGCACGATCATGCCTAGTACATCTGCACTGTGACTGGACACTCTGACCGTGGCTGACTCGTGTTATGATCAATAGAAGTAAAAGTCACTTGGATATATTTGTGGTAATGGTCAGTGGGACATGCCAATTTTGTCAACAAATTACGCACAATAGCCACACCGAGCCACCATTATTCTACCTTGTTTATACTTGAATGGTCATGGCCAGTATATCTGCAATACGATTGGAGACTCTGATCGTGGCTGACTCGTGTTATGATTCATAGCCGTTTAATGTACTTGGTAAAGCTTGTGGTCATGGTCAGTGGCACATGCCAACTTTGTCAAGGCATTGCGCACAATACCCGTGCAAAGCCACCGGTTTTTTACCTTGTTTATACCTGCAAGGTCATACAGATTAGATGTGCGCTTTGATTGGTTTCTCTGACCATGGCTGACTCGTGTTATGACTCATAGACGTCAAGGTCACTTGATAAACATTGTTGTCATGGTCAGTGGCACATGCCAACTTTGTCCAGGCATTGTGCACAATAGCCACACTGCGCCACCAGTATTCTTTCATGTTTGTACACGCAAGATCATGCCTAGTACATCTGCACTGTGATTGGACACTCTGACCGTGGCTGACTCGTGTTATGATCAATATAAGTAAAAGTCACTTGGATACATTTGTGGTCATGGTCAGTGGCACACGCCAACTTTGTCAAGGCATTGCGCACAATAGCCACACCGAGCCACCAGTATTTTACCCTATTTAGACCTGCAAGGTCATGCCCAGTATATTTGCATTGTGATTGGACACTATGACCGTGGCTGACTCGTGTTATGATTAATAGCCGTTTGATGTACTTGGTAAACTTTGTGGTCATGGTCAGTGGCACATGCCAACTTTGTCAACGCATTGCGCGCAATAGCCGTGCCAAGCCATCGGTTTTTTACCTTGTTCATATCTGCAAGGTCATGCATATTAAATGTGCGTATTGATTGGACACCCTGACCTTGGCTGACTCGTGTTATGATTCGTAGAAGTTAAAGTCACGTGGTAAACTTTGTGGTCATGGTCAGTGGTACATGCCAACCTTGTCAAGGCATTGCGCACAATAGCCACACCGAGCCACAAGTATTATACCTTGTTTGCACCTACAAGAGCCTGCCTAGTACAACTGCACTGTGATAGGACACTCTGACCGTGGCTGACTCGTGTTATGATCAATAGAAGTAAAAGTCACTTGGATACATTTGTGGTCATGGTCAGTGGCACATGCCACCTTTGTCAAGGCATTGCAAACAATAGCCACACCGAGCCACCAGTATTTTACCTTGTTTATACCTGTAAGGTCATGCCCAGTATATCTGCCTTGTGATTGGACACTCTGACCGTGGTTGACTCGTGATATGATTTGTAGCCGTTTAAGGCACTTGGTAAACTTTGTGGTCATGGTCAGTGGCACATGCCAACTTTGTCAAGGCATTGCGCACAATAGCCGTGCCAAGCCACTGGTCTTTTAACTTATTTATACCTGAAAGGTCATGCATATTAGATGTGCACTGTGACTGGGCACTCTGACCGTGGCTGACTCGTGTTACGATTCGTAGAAGTTAAAGGCACTTGGTAGACTTTGTGGTCATGGTCAGTGGCACATGCCAGCTTTGTCAAGGCATTGCGCACAATAGCCACACCGAGCCACCAGTATTCTACCTTGTTTATACCTGTAAGGTCTTGCTCAGTATATCTGCACTGAAATTGGACACTCTGACCGTGGCTGAATCGTGTTATTATTCATAGCCGTTAAATGTACTTGGTAAACTTTGTGGTCATGGCAGTGGCACATGCCAACTTTGTCAACGCATTGCGCACAATAGCCGTGCCAAGCCACCAGTTTTTTGCCTTGTTTATACCTGCAAGGTCATGCATATTAGCTGTGCGCTGTGATTGAGCACTCTGGCTGTGGCTGACTCGTGTTACAATTCGTAGAAATTCAAGTCACTTGGTAAACTTTGTGGTCATGGTCAGTGGCACATGCCAACTTTGTCAAGGCATTGCGCACAATAGCCACACCGAGCCACCAGTATTCTAGCTTTTTTTAACCTGCAAGATCATGCCTAGTACATTTGCACTGTGATTGGACACTCTGAACGTGGCTGACTCGTGTTGAGATCAATAGAAGTAAAATTCACTTGGGTACATTTGTGGTCATGGTCAGTGGCACATGCCAACTTTGTCAAGGCATTGCGCACAGTAGCCACACCGAGCCACCAGTATTCTACCTTGTTTGTACCTGCAAGATCATGCCTAGTACATCTGCACTGTGATTGGACACTCTGACCGTGGCTGACTCGTGTTATGATCAATAGAAGTAAAGGTCACTTGGATACATTTGTGGTCAGGGTCAGTGGCACATGCCAATTTTGTCAAGGCATTGCGCACAATAGCCACACCGAGCTAGCCGTATTCTACCTTGTTCATACCTGTGAGGTCATGCGCAGTATATCTGCTCTATGTTTGGACACTCAGACTGCGGCTGACTCGTGTTATGATTCATAGCCGTTTAAGGTACTTGGTAACTTTGTGGTCATGGTCAGTGGCACATGCAAACTTTGTAAAGGCATTGCGCACAATAGCCGTGCCAAGCCACCAGTTTTTGAACTTGTTTATACCAGCACGGTCATGCATATTAGATGTACACTGTGATTGGGCACTCTGACTGTGGCTGACTCGTGTTACGATTCGTAGAAGTTAAAGTCACTGGGTAAACTTTGTAGTCATGGTCAGTGGCACATGCCAACTTTGTCAAGGCATTGCGCACAATAGCCACACCGAGCCACCAGTATTCTACCTTGGTTGCACCTGCAAGAACATGCCTAGTACATCTGCACTGTGATTGGACACTCTGACTGTGGCTGACTCGTGTTACGATTCGTAGAAGTTAAAGTCACTGGGTAAACTTTGTAGTCATGGTCAGTGGCACATGCCAACTTTGTCAAGGCATTGCGCACAATAGCCACACCGAGCCACCAGTATTCTACCTTGGTTGCACCTGCAAGAACATGCCTAGTACATCTGCACTGTGATTGGACACTCTGACCGTGGCTGACTCGTGTTATGATTCATAGCCGTTTAAGGTACTTGGTAAACTTTGTGGTCATGTTCAGTGGCACATGCCAAATTTGTCAAGGCATTGCACACGAAAGCCACACCGAGCCACCAGTATTCTACCTTGTTAATACCGGTAAGGTCATGCCTAGTATGTCTGCACTGTGATTGGACACTCTGACCGTGGCTGACTCATGTTATGATTCATAGCCGTTTAAGGTACTTGGTAAACTCTGTGGTCGTGGTTAGTGGCACATGCCAACTTTGTCAAGGCATTGCGCATAATTGCCGTGCCAAGCCACCAGTTTTTTTTTATGTTGTTTATACCTGCAAGGTCATGCTTAGTACATCTGAACTATGATTGGGCACTCTGACTCGTGTTACAATTCGTAGAAGTTAAAGTCACTTGGTAAACTTTGTGGTCATGGTCAGTGGCACATGCTAAACTTTTCAAGGCATTGCGCACAATTGCCGTGCCAAGACATCGGTTTTTTACCCTGTTTATGCCTGCAAGGTCATGCATATTAGATGTGCACTGTGACTGGGTACACTGACTCGTCTTTTGATTCGTAGAAGTTAAAGTCACTTGGTAGACATTGTGGTAATGGTCAGTGGCACATGCGAACTTTTTCAAGGCAATGCGCACAATAGCCACACCAAGCCACCAGTATTCTACCTTGTTTGCACATGCAAGATCATGCCTAGTTCATCTGCCTTTTGATTGGACACTCTGACTGTGACTGACTTGTGTTATGATCAATAGAAGTAAAAGCCACTTGGATACATTTGTGGTCATGGTCATTGGCACCTGCCAACTTTGTCAAGGCATTACGCACAATAGCCACACCGAGCCACCAGTATTCTACCTTGTCCATACATGCAAGTTCATGCACAGAATATATGTACTCTGATTGGACACTCTGACCGTGGCTGACTCGTGTTATGATTCATAGCCGTTTAAGGTACTTGGTAGACTTTGTGGTCATGGTCAGTGGCACATTCCAACTTTGTCAATGCATTTCGCACAATAGCCGTACCAAGCCACCGGTTTTGTAACTTGTATATACCTGCAAGGTCATGCATATTAGATGTGCACTGTGATTGGGCACTCTGACCATGGCTGACTCGTGTTACGATTCGTAGAAGTTAAAGTCACTTGGTAAACTTTGTGGTCATGGTCAGTGGCACATGCCAACTTCGTCAAGGCATTGCGCACAATAGCCACACCAAGCCACCAGTATTCTATCTTGTTTGCACTTGCAAAATCATGCCCAATACATCTGCATTGTGATAGGACACTCTGACCATGGCTGACTCGTGTTATGATCAATAGAAGTGAAAGTCACTTGGATACATTTGTGGTCATGGTCAGTGGCACATGCCAACTTTGTCAAGGCATTGCGCACAATAGCCACATCGAGCCACTAGTATTCTACTTTATTTATACCTGCAAGGTCATGCCTAGTATATGTGCACTGTCATTGGACACTCTGACCATGGCTGACTCGTGTTATGAGTCATAGCCGTTTAAGGTACTTGGTAAACTTTGTGGTCATGTTCGGTGGCACATGCCAACTTTGTCAAGGCATTGCCCACAATAGTCGTGCCAAGCCACCAGCTTTTTACCTCTTTTATATCTGCAAGGTCATGCCTAGTACATCTGAAATGTGATTGGGTACTCTGACTGTGGCTGACTCGTGTTATGGTTCGTGGAAATTAAAGTCACTTGGTAAACTTTATGGTCATGGTCAGTGGCACATGCCAACTTTGTCAAGGCATTGCGCACAATAGCCACACCGAGCCATCAGTATTCTACCTTTTTTATACCTGCAAGGGCATGCCCACTATATCTGCACTGTGATTGGACAGTCTGACCATGGCTAACTCGTGTTATGATTCATAGTCATTTTATGTACTTTATAAACTTTGTGGTCATGGTCAGTGGCACATGCTAACTTTGTCAAGGCATTGCGCACAATAGCCACACCGAGCCACCAGTATTCTACCTTGTTTATAACTGCAAGATCATGCCTAGTATATCTGCACTGTGATTGGACACTCTGACCGTGGCTGACTCATGTTATGATCAAAAGAAGTAAAAGTCACTTGGATACATTTCTGGTCATGGTCAGTGGCACATGCCAACATTTTCAAGGCATTGCGCACAATAGCCACACCGAGCCACCAGTATTCTACCTTGTTAATACCTGCAAGGTCATGCCCAGTATATCTGCACTGTGATTGAACACTCTGATGATGGCTGTCTCGTGTTATGATTCATAGCCGTTTAATGTACTTGGTAAAGTTTGTGGTCATGGTCAGTGGCACATGCCAACTTTGTCAAGGCATTGCGCACAATAACCATGCCAAGCTACCGGTGAGTTAGCTTGCTTATATCTACCAGGTCATGCATATTAGATGTGCACTGTGATTGGGAACTCTGACCGTGGCTGACTCGTGTTATGATTCGTAGAAGTTAAAGTCACTTTGTAAACTTTGTGGTCATGTTCAATGGCACATGCCAACTTTGTGAAGGCATTGCGCACAATAGCCTGTACCGGGCCACCAGTATTCTACCTTGCTTGCACCTGCAAGGTCATGCCTAGTACACCTGCACAGTGATTGAACACTCTCACCGTGGCTGACTGGTGTTATGATTCATAGTCGTTTAAGGTACTTGGTAAACCCTGTGGTCATGGTCAGTGGCACATGCCAACTTTCTCAAGGCATTGCGCACAATAGCTGTGCCAAGCTACTCGTTTCTTACCTTGTTTATACCTGCAGGGTCATGCATATTACATGTGCACTGAGATTGAACACTCTGAATTCGGCTGACTCGTATTACGATTCGTAAAATTTTAAGTCACTTGGTAAACTTTGTGGTCATGGTCAGTGGCACATGCCAACGTTGTCAAGGCATTGCGCACAATAGCCGTGCCAATACACCAGTTATTTACCATGTTTATGCCTGCAAAGTCATGCATATTAGATGTGCACTCTGATTGGGCACTCTGACCATGGGTGACTCGTGTTATGATTCGTAAAAGTTAAAGTCACTTGGTAAACTTTGTGGTCATGGTCAGTGGCACATGCCAACTTTTAAAGGCATTGCGCACAATATCCACACCGAGCCACCAGTATTCTACCTTGTTTGTACCGGCAAGATCATGCCTAGTACATCTGCACTATGATTAGACACTCTGACCGTGGCTGACTCGTGTTATGATCAATAGAAGGAAAATTCACTTTGATACATTTGTGGTCATGGTCAGTGGCACATGCCAACTTTTTCAAGGCATTGCGCACAATAGCCACACCGAGCCACCAGTATTCTACCTTGTTTATACCTGCAAGATCATGCCTAGTACATCTGCATCTGATTGGACACTCTGACCGTGGTTGACTCGTGTAGTGATTCATAGCCGTTTAAGGTACTTGGTAAACTTTGTGGTCATGGTCAGTGACACATGCCACCTTTGTCAAGGCATTGCGCACAATAGCCGTGCCAAGCCACCGGTTTTTTTACCTTGTTTATACCTGCAAGGTCATGCCTAGTACATCTGAACTGTGATTGCACACTCTTACCGTGGCTGACTCGTGTTATGATTCGTAGAAGTTAAAGTCACCTGGTAAACTTTGTGGTCATGTTCAGTGGCACATGCCAACTTTGTCAAGGCATTGCGCACAATAGCCACACCGAGCCACCACTAGTCTACCTTGTTCATACCTGCAAGGTCATGCCTAGTATATCTGCACTATGATTGGACACTCTGACCGTGGCTGACTCGTGTTATGATTCATAGCCGTTTAATGTACTTGATAAACTTTGTGGTCATGGTCAGTGGCACATGCTAACATTGTCAAGGCATTACGCATAATAGCCACACCGAGCGACCAATATTCCACCTGGTTTGTACCTGCAAGATCATGCCCTGTACATCTGCACCGTGATTGGACACTCTGACTGTGGCTGACTCGTGTTATGATCAATGGAAGTTAATGTCACTCGGATACATTTGTGGTCATGGTCAGTGGCACATGCCAATTTTGTCAAGGCATTGCGCACAATAGTCACACCGAGCCACCGGTATTCTACCTTGTTTGCACCTGCAAGATCATGCCTAGTACATCTGCACTGTGATTGGACACTTTGACCGTGGCTGACTCCTGATATGATTCATAGCCGTTTAAGGTACTTGGTAAACTTTGTGGTCATGGTAAGTGCACATGCCAACAACGTCAAGGCATTGCGCACAATAGCCACACCAAGCCACAAGTATTCTACCGTGTTTGCACCTGTAAGATCATGCCTGGTACATCTGCACTGTGATTGGACACTCTGACCGTGGCTGACTCCTGTTATGATCAATAGAATTATAAGTCACTTGGATACATTTGTGGTCATGGTGAGTGTCACATGCCAAGTTTGTCAAGGCATTGCACACAATAGCCACACCGAGCCACCAGTATTCTACCTTGTTTATACCTGCAAGGTCATGCCCAGTATATCTGCACTATGATTAAACACTCTGACCGTGGCTGACTCGTGTTATGATTCATAGTCGTTTAAGGTACTTGGTAAACTTTGTGGTCATGGTCAGTGGCACATGCCAATTTTGTCAAGGCACTGCGCACAATAGCCGTGCCAATCCACCGTTGCTATGAGGGTGAGGTACTTCCGGTGAGGGTGGGGGTGCCGGGCAGGGGTCATCCATACACAACGCGTGGATAAGGTATTCTGCTTCTGCCATAGTGAGAAACGCTGCGAGCGCGCGGGCCTCAAACTCAGAAGCAACAGCCGCGTTCAGCGTGCGTTCATTGAGTACGTACTCATACGGGGCCCAGTCGGTGTGGGCCATCTATGGCGTGGGGCTGGTGGTGTCGCTCTGTCGCTGTTCTCCAGTAGTGGTTGCGTGGTAAGTGTGTTCCAGAGTTTCCAGAACTGTGGTTGTCTCTGTCGTTGACTGGCGGCTGCGTAAACGGTGTGAACTTTGTGAACAAGAATTTGAGGGCCACTATCCCGATCCGCGAGAGGGCGCCCGAGCGATCCGGGGCGGCCGGGTGGGATGGGCGTGCCGCCGTGGTTGTCGGAGGGTGAGGGGCATGTCAGGTTCCAGGTCACGTTGATGTGTTGGACGCTCACCTTGACCCCCCCGTGATCGCATGGAGATGCGTTCTCCTAAGAAGATGATGTCTTCTGGAGCTCTTGTCATCGTTTGCCTGCGTCGTGTGATGCGGGCATGCACCTCCGTTGGATACGGTGCATGATCCTCCGGAGAGTCGCTGCTCTCCGTGGACGATGCTGGTGCATCAACGACGATTCTCATGAAGCGTGCTCCGGTGGATCAATCGCCCGCATGCGCTGAGCGGCTGGTGGGGGAGGCCTGCCCCGTCAGCAATCGAGCGTCTCACTGATGTGGAACTTCCGTTTCTTCAAATTGAAGCAGGACGCATGATGGCGCCCCGTCATCGTCGTGCAACGTCATGCACTTTCCCCCGAGCAAAGTTATCACATCGCATGCCGTCAACCAGTCGTTCGCGAGGAGGACATCGTACGTGGACGTTTCACACACTTGGACCGGCAAGCTCCGGTTAATGTTTCCGACCTGAAGGGGACATAAATAAATCTGCCCATCGGATTGATTGATCTCCCCTCCCGCGTTGCCGAAACAGAGGTCGAGGGCTCGGATGAGGTTTGACCAATTATGCCGCCGAATGACGGGCATGGCGACTGTGCTATGCCTCGCCCCCGTATCCACAATAGTGACGAATTTCACCCCGGCGATCCAGACAGTGCATGAGATCACTCTACAGATGTACTCCGGCAACAGTTGGCGGCACAAGGTCATGGGTCGCCATGCAAGGCCCCCGCATCAAGAATGTCGTGAACGGCCCGCCGAGTTTCATCGACACGATCCCTCATCGTGCGGTGACCAAGCAATTCAAGCCTACAGATCACTCGCTACCCGGATGGTGCCAGCGCAGCGTTAATCTCCCAAAGAAAGTCTCGAGTTGTGTAATTTGCCCTGGCAGATGAGTAAGGACATCCATCTAAGGCAGCACGAGGTGGGTTCGGTCGAAAAATTGCCGGATGGCATCCGCCACTGATGAATAGACCGCACTTGGTGGCGTCGGCGTCACAGCTGGCGGAGTGTGCGCCGTGGGTACTGGGGCAGGGTCGTGTTGCATACGGTGAAGCCAATCCCCGTATCCATTGTGCCTCCGTCCTGGCACATTCTTGAAGAGGTCGGTTCTGTCAGGATGTTGAGGAGAGGCGAGTGCGACACGGGAAGGCTCGTGGCACTGTTTGGCACAAGTTTAATAGATTGGAAGTAACAGGTTCTATAGGTGAGCGATGCAAGACAGGCAGTTGACCGAGGATGGAACCGATGACAGCTGCGAGAATGATGGAGAGAATTGATTGATTGATCGAATAGTGGAAGCAAGAGTATATTGATCTAAGCTACCTTAAAGTAGGGTTGCTTGGGCTTCGCTAGGACCCCTGCGAGGTGGAAGTGCTGGTTCGTGTTCTTTGAGAGACGTGTTGCAATGGTTTCGCCGGAGTGCGGCTTGTCGCGTTTCTCCGGGACTTCGGGACATGATAGTGTCGGTGCACGAATCTTGGTTGTGCGTGTCCGTTGAGATTCGTGTGGTTCTTTTATTGAGGGTGCTCGGATGTGTTCCGGTCTTGGTGCTGGTTTCTCTTCTTTGTTTCTGACACCCCCCCGTGAAGGGAAACCAGCATGGCAGCTTCAGGTTTCTCTGGTCCTGATACCTAGAAGATATACCAGGGTTGCATGTTGGGCCTGTTCTAGGGCTTTTGTGAAGATGTCAACCCTGTTGGCCTTTGAGGCTACATGATGAACCAAGAGTTCCTTTGCCTGCACCTTCTCCCTGATAAAGAAGTAGCATAGCTCAATGTGCTTGGTTCGTCCATGGTAGACAGGATTCTCTGTGAGAGCGATGGTGCTTCGATTGTCACACCATAGGACTGGGAGTGGTTGCGGATACCCAAGGTCTTGCAGTAGGTGTTTTAGCCAGATGGCTTCTTGGGCAGCCATGGTACCTGCGTACAGTTCTGCTTCACAGGATGAAAGTGAAACAGAAGAGGACCTGGTGGATTGCCAGCTGATCAATCCTGAGCCGAGGTGAAAACCGTAGCCTTGTGACGATTTTCGGTTGGCTTGGTCATCTGTCCAGGAGGAGTTGCTGTATCCTTCCAATGTTACCAGCTGAGTTCCTCACAACTCAAGATAGAAGGAGGCAGTCTCTCCTAGGTACCTCAGAACTCGCTTTGCTGCCTTCCAGTATTGGTCACTGTGATTTCCGTCTCCAACGTATCGTGACAGAACACTAAGGGGGAAAGCAAGGGCGGGGCGAGTGTAGACCATAGCATACATCAGTGATCCCACCAGCTCAGGGTAGGGTTATGGGGAAGGCGATGAGACTGTGTATGCTCGTGAGGTAAGTTTGTGGTCCACCGTCATGGGGGTTGGAGCTCCGTTGCTGTTCTCAAGCCCAAAGTGCTTCAGGAGTGAGGCAATGCAGGGTTCTTAGGACAGAGTGATGAGTCGCTTCTCCCTGTCCCTCTTGATGTCAATTCCCAGATAATGGGTCAGTTCCCCAAGGTATTTCATGGTGAATCGTCCCAGGAGTGCTTGCTTCAGATCCTGGAGAGCACCGGGATTGTTGGAGGCAAGAGCAAGATCGTCCACATAGACCAGAATATAGGTCTACTCAGTTGGTCGAGAACGGAGGAACAGACTGGGATCGGCAGTGGAAACTGTGAATCCCAGGTCAAGGAGAGTTGCTCGGAGCTTGCAATGCCATTCTCGAGGAGATTGTTTGAGCCCATAGACTGCGCGATGTAGCTTCCAAACAGTGTTGTGCTGGTCTGGTACATAGCCTTCCGGGCACGCCAGGTAGATAGTTTCGTTTAGATCTCCTTGGAGAAAAGCTGTGGACACGTCCATGGCATGCAGTTCCATGTTGTTAGTGGCTGCAATGTGTAGTAGGGCTCGTAGGGTGGTCAGTTTGGCAGTGGGTGAGAAGGTGTCAAAGAAGTCCACGCCATATCGCTGTGAGAACCCCTTTGCCACATAGCGAGCTTTAAATTATGGTGGATTTCCCAGACGAGTCTTACCACGGAAGACCCATTTCCCTGTGACCACNTAGTTTCATTCAGATCTCCTTGGAGAAAGGCTGTGGACACGTCCATGGCATGCAGTTCCATGTCGTTAGTGGCTGCAATGTGTAGTAGGGCTCGTAGGGTGGTCAGTTTGGCAGTGGGTGAGAAGGTGTCAAAGAAGTCCACGCCATATCGCTGTGAGAACCCCTTTGCCACATAGCGAGCTTTAAATTATGGTGGATTTCCCAGACGAGTCTTACCACGGAAGACCCATTTCACTGTGACCACATTGGTGTGAACTGGTCGAGGTACGTTAGTGTAGGTGGAGGTAGTCTTGAAGGAGGCCGGTTTTTTGGCAATGGCGGCTCGCCAATGGTCTGCTTGGGGTCCATTTACAGCTTCCGTATATGTGCTGGGGGTGGCAATGGGAGCTGTGGTGATGGTGGTGCTGAGTACAGGAAGGCGAGGATAACGTCGTCGTAGAGGATTCATGGGAGGAGTTGGTCGTCAAAGATAGTTGAGACCATCTCTAGCTGCAATCCAGGAGGGCAGGAAGGACGTTTGAAGAAGCTCCACCTGGCAATCTTCCTGGATGTCAAGGTCTCCGTCTGTGTCGGTTAGGGTGATAAGCGAGGCTGCTGCTCCGTTTCTGGTAGACCGTTGGAGCCCTGGTTCTGCTACTGGTGTCATTCTCGGGACTGGTACCCCAGAGGCTGTGGCCGCTGTAGTTTCTTTAGTGTCTGCTACTGTTGTTGTTGGTGCTGGTGCTTCTGCGGCTGGAGGAGGGACTGCTGCTACTGGGGGAAGTGGTCGTCTGAGTGTTGGCAGATGTTATGAGACAGTTTCGAAATCATCGTCAGGAGTGAGAGGAGTGAGTGGTGGTAGTCCCATTGGTCGTGGTTGTGTGGGAGTGTGTGTATGAAAGAGGGTTGGTGGAGTAGATGCTGTTAGAGGAGTTGCTGGTGTGGCAGGAGCGACTGCTGGAGGTGAGGTGGCATGAGTTGTGGGCACTGCAACTTGTTCTCGAAAGAATGTCCAGGTAAGATGAGTAGTGGAGATTGGTGCCGATTGCTTGAAGAAAGGAGTAGTTTCATCAAAATGGACACCTGTGCTGCAAGTTCCCCGTTTGAGGTCAGGCTCGTAGAATAAGTAGCCAGTGGAGTTGAGGGCAAATCCCACAAACATGCGGCGCGAGGCTCGTGGCCCAACCTTGGAGAGATGCGAGTGAGCTCTGTGAGTTTTATTGAGTAGGACGTAGGCTGTAGAACCCCAGACTCGAAGTTTGGAGACATCTGGCTTATATCCCAGCCAGAGTTCTGCTGGGGTGATGTCGGGAAGATACTTGGCTGGATAATAGTTGTGTACCCTGATGGCATAGCGGAGTCATGGCATAGTGTAGGAAACAGGAGAAGGCTGCCGGTCCGACAGCAGTGGAAAAGTCCAGCGGATAGAGGTGCCGCAATTATTTGAGGTATTCGTCCCACTCGTCCTCCTGCCTGTGCACGGCACTGGTGATGAACATGCGGGCCACATCACGGATCAATTGCTGTTGTAGGTACTGTGTGCGCTCATCGATGAGTTGTTTGGCCTGATCAACGAGCGTGTAGATGGTACGGTAATGCTGGGAGACATCATCGCGGAGGGCCAGGACCCTCGCCCGTTGCTGCGACATATCCTGCAGTCTCGCACGATCGGCTGCCCACTCCTCCTCACACTCGGTTTGTAGCTGCTGCAGATCTGGCAACTGCGCCTCGAGATGCTGCAGCCTTGGAATCAAACGAGCCAACTCTGCACGTGTTCCCTATAGGGTTTGGCCCAACTCTGCTCTTTGGTCAATAAGACGCTGTCCTTCCGCTGCGGGTGGCTCGTCACCTCTTTCGCAGCCTCGTTCCATTCATCTTGCAGCCGCCATACCTCTTAGAGTCTCGCTTGGATTGCCGCTACTCAACTTTCTTGGACCTGAACTCGCTGCTGTCTGTCTGCGCGGTTGGACTCGTACGTAGCGAGGGCGTTCCTCACTTGAGCCAGGTTGGCGGCAGAGCTGCGTACATGGTCCGCGTACGTCCTCACCCACGTCCTATGCTACTCCCAGAGTCTCTCCACTCTGACTGTCCATGCTTGATTCTGGGTGATGTGAAGTGCGAATGTTTGCCACAGTGCCTCGTTGCTATGAGGGTCAGGTACTTCCGGTGAGGGTGGGGGTGCCGGGCAGGGGTCATCCATACACAAGGTGTGGAGAAGGTATTTTGCTTCCGCCATAGTGAAAAACGCTGCGAGCGCGCGGGCCTCAACCTCAGAAGCAGCAGCCGCATTCACCGTGCGTTCAGCGAGTACGTACTCGTACCGGGCCCAGTCGGTGTGGGCCATCTCTGGCGTGGGGCTGGTGGTGTCGGTCTGTTGCTGTTATCCAGTAGTGGTTGCGCGGTAAGTGTGTTCCAGAGTGTCCAAAACTGTGGTTGTCTCTGTCGTTGACTGGCGGCTGCGTAAACGGTGTGAACTTTGTGAACGATAATTTGAGGGCCACCGTCCCGATCCGCGATAGGGCGCCCGAGCGATCCGGGGCGGCCGGGCGGGATGGGCGTGCTGCCGTGGTTGTCGGAGGACGAGGGGCATGTCAGGTTCCAGGTCACGTTGATGTATTGGACGCTCACCTTGAATCCCCCGTGATCGCATGGAGACGCGTTCTCCTAAGAAGACGATGTCTTTTGAAGCTCCTGTCGTCGTTTGCCTGCGTCGTGTGATGCGGGCATGCACCTCCGTCGGATACGTTGCATGATCCTCCAGAGAGTCGCTGCTGTCCGTGGACGATGCCGGTGCATCAACTACGGTTCTCATGAAGCGTGCTCCAGTGTATCGATTGCTCGCATGCGCTGAGCGGCTGGTGGGGGAGGCCTGCCCCGTCAGCAATCGAGCGTCTCGATGATGTGGAACTTCCGTTTCTTCAAATTGAAGCGGGACGTATGATGGCACCCCGTCATCCTCGTGCAACGTCATGCATTTTCCCCCGAGCAAGATTATAACGTCGCATTCCATCAACCAGTCGTTCGCGAGGAGGACATCATACATGGATGTTTCACACACTTGGACTGGCAAGCTCCGGTGAATATTTCCGACCTGAAGGGGAAATAAATTAATCTGGCCCTCAGATTGGGTGATCTCCCCTCCCGCAGTGCCGAAACAGAGGTCGACGACTCGGATGAGGTTTGACCAATTATGCCGCCGAATGGCGGGCATGGCGACTGTGGTATGCGTCGCCCTCGTATTCACAATAGCGACAAATTTCACCCCGGCGATCCAGACAGTGCATGAGATCACTGTACATATGTACGCCGGCAACGGTTGGCGGCATAGGGTCATGGGTCGCCATGCAAGGGCCCCGCATCGAGAATGTCGTGAACGACCCACCGAGTTTCATCGACATGATCCCTCATCATGCGGTGACCCGGCAATTCGAGCCTATAGTTCACTCTCCACCCGGATGGTGCCAGTGCAGCATTAATGTCCCCAAAGAAACTCTCAAATTGTGTAATTTTCCCCGGCAGATGAGTAAGGACTTCAATCCAAGGCAGCACGAGGTGGGTTTGGTCAAAAAATTGCCGGATGGCGTCCGCCTCTGATGAACAGACCGCACTTGGTGGCGTCGGCGTCACAAATGGCGGAGTGTGCGCCGTGGGTGCTGGGGCAGGGTCGTGTTGCATACGCTGAAACCAATCCCCGTACTCCTGGTGCGTCCATCCTGGCACATTCTTGAAGAGGTCGGTTCTTCATCGCACATTGATGTGGCCTACGTTCACGTCGTATTGAGGGAAGTCCTCAAGAGGGTATGCCCAGCGGCACTCCTCAGCGGTGAGGTCGAGCGCCTGGACTTGAATCAGAACAGTTCCACCAGGAGGGGGCTCGTGCGGAGGTGGTCCACCTCCATATGATGGTGTTTTGTGGGAGTTGCGGTGCTTCCACCCTTCATGTAGTAATCGGCTAAGAGCATCTGCATTTCGGTTCGTGAATGCTGGTTGATATTTGATCGTGAGGTTGTGTCCTTGTATAAGTACGGCCCATTTGCCAATATTTCCCTTGAGGTTTTGCATCGTAAGCAGCCATTGGAGGGCCTGATGATCTATGAGGATGGTGAAGGGTTTCCCATTTTTGACGTATTCTCTGTAGAATTGGATAGCCCATAAGACCGCCAGACATTCTCCTTTCACAGAAGGATACCTAGCTTCTGCGTCATTGAGTGCGCGGCTGCCGTAGCAGACCACCCTCGTCATGCCGTCCTCTCCGCGTTGAAACAGGATAGCCCCAATACCTTCCTGTGAGAAGTCTGTTGTGATGAATAACGGCAAATTGAAGTTTGGGAATTCCAGCATCGGCGCCGTGATAAGACGATGCTTAATCTTGACCCATGCGAGCTGGCAAGCCTCAGTCCACTCAAAGGGTTCATCTTGGTGAGTGAGGCAATGCAACGGACAAACAATCGTAGCATGATCACGGAAAAACTTGCAGTAGAAGCTGACGTTTTCAGGAAGATCTTGACCTGGGATGATGTAATTGGGCGCTTCCACTCACGGACGGCTGCAATCTTGGCTGGGTCTGTAGATATTCCTTGTGCACCGATGATAAATCCCAGGAACTCTATGCTAACCGCCCCAATGATACACTTGGCGGCTTTCAAACGAAGGTTTGCGGAGCGTAGGAAAAAACACGGCATCAAGCAAAGCCATCAGCTCTTGGAAGATAAACGTAGCGACCGTGAAGTCATCCACGTAACAATATGCGTTGGGAACATTGCGTAGCACTTGGTCCATTACGCGTTGAAACTTAGCACTGGCATTGCGCAATCCGAAGGGCATACGGGTGAAGGCATATAGCCCGTCCGGGGTGATGAAGGCCGTCTTCAGCATAGAGTTTTGATCCATAGGAATAGTGTGAAAGGCATATTTGACGTCAAGCTTGGCAAACAAACTCTTTCTACGCTGTCGTTCTTCGATGTCGACGATAAGTGGCATGGGGTAAGCATCTTCAATGGTGACCTTGTTGAGGTCACGAAAGTCAAAACAGAACCATTTTGTGCCGTCCGGTTTCCCCACAATCACTAGATTGGAGCGCCATGGACTTTTCACTCTGACAATCACGTCCTGTTCCTTGAGCTCACACAAGCCCTCGTTGATGATGTCGTTCTGGTCCTAGAGCACGCGTTGAGCCTTTTGCTTGTGTGCAGGTGCGTCTCTTGTGTTACTGACATGGACCGTGTCGACTGCTCCGATCTCCGTTGACTTGCCTGCAAATACTTCTTCATGGTAGATGAGAAGCTCCTTGACTTCCTACCTCTGCTCCTCTATTAGGCGCTCATGGAGCATGTGGTCCCATCATTGGGAATGTGGGACTGTGGGTGGTGGCAGATCTTCATCCCCCACCAGACCGACTCCGAGATCAGGGTCTGGATCCAAATAATCATATGCCTGCAAGTTGAAATTGCGGGAGCCACATGGGGAGATAGTGAGGGCCTTTGGTTGACGTGGAGGTGGCTCATCATCGCGGCCTAGCCAGCTGACGTCACTCATGGGTTCTTCGTCTGGGTCTTTTGAACTGACATCTTCACAGATGACAGTGTCGTTGTCACACACCAGCATTTTCCCTTTATGCTTCGCCTCCTCGGCAAGATCGTTTGGTATTGTTGGCTGCGC
>SZWC01000215.1:397583-436586 GCA_023375785.1 Penium margaritaceum | reverse complement strand
TGGAAGGAGGTCAGTGCACTTGCCGTGGGCTCGTCGCATGATGAAGGCGCAAAGGTCACCCTCTGGCGACGTGGAGGCGTGGGACCCCTTGGAGGACGCGTGCGCGGTTCGGGTGGGGGCTTCGGGGGCATCGCCGAAATCTGACTTGGTAACCGAGTTGAGCGCGCTACGACACATGTTTGCAGGTCTGCTTCAGCCCGTTCCTGTTGCTCTTTGTATTGGCGCATGCACTCATACATATCCGCATTCGACCATCCATCCACACCTTGTACTTGAGCCACCGTGACCAGTTCCCATTTTGCAGCCGTCGGGGGAGTCTCCAAGGTCTGTTATTCAGAGCGGGGAAGACTGAGCTTCACATTCCGTGCAGGCGTATCTGAGGTAGATGGCTGAGAAGCAACTGGTATCTCTCCCGTCTCCCTTTGCTGCGCATAAGCCTTCCATTGCGCTGGCCCATTGTCCACCGGACTAGAGGGACGGGCGGTGATGTTGGGACCAACAACTCGCCGTGCAGTGGCAGGTCCTGGTCCAACTGGTCCGCGTCCTTGGTATTGTCCTCCTCTGGGTGGCACGCCTGGCATTAGGGTGGAATTGGGACATTCTCGGCGCCGATGGGTGAATTCTCTGCATCCATAGCAACTCTCAGGTGGGTAGTTATGGGGGTTCATCGGGTTGGGTGTTGAAGCTCCTACAGGCATGCGAATAGTAGGCGCCACATGTTCCTTTGGAGCGGACTGTTCTCTAGCCACTCGTCGTTTGATTTCCCTTTGCTAATGTTCAGCTTCCTCCTTCGTTGCGTCCAGTGTGCTGAACTGTTGTAAATCCAATGTGTTAGCGATCGCCGGGACAAGAGAATCCTGGCAATACTCCGTAATCATGCGCAAGTGTATGTCGACACATTGCACCGAGATATTGGTAAACTTGTCGTTGTGTAACTTGATGTTTTCTCCAGCCTTCATGCGGATGGTACGAATCTGGAGCTCTGCTTCTTTCAGGCTCATGAGGTCGAAACGCTTGGTCATCCTATTCGCCAAATCATCAAAGTCAGCAAAAGGACGTTCCTTATGTTGTGCAGTGAACCACACCAAACCTTTCCCTTGTAGCGCTATATGCACCACTGGGACAATGTAGTCAGGAGATAACAATCCATAATCGAGACAAGTGCCCAACTTGAACAGCCACATGGCCGGGTCCTCCTCTGGTTCACCCTTGAAGACGTTGAGCTTTGGGAGAGTGTAAGAAGCCTTCGCCGCTGGGTTCGAAGTCAGTTCCCGCGGAGGCACCATTAGCACCTGCGCCCATGGCCGGGCCCCCAGGTGGGATCGGTGTGGTTGCGCTAGGCCAACTGCCCTAGTACCCGCCGATGAAGCGACTACTGCTCCCCTTGGACGAGCACGTCCTGCATCGGTTCCTCCCAGTCCAGAACTTCCAATGTGTTGTTTTGCTGAACTCGCTCGTGCTCTTATGGTATACAGCTTCCCTCCATGCGCCACTGATCCTTGCCCAGGTTCGGTTGAACCACCCATCACTCGGGGTCTTTGCTGCAGTCTTCCTGCCACAGGTGTGGCCGATGTCTTGCTTGCTTGATGATGAGATGACTGCATCTTTGACTGGACAGGTGGTACGGTACATTTGGCTGACGGAGCCCCTGTTGGGATGTGCGTGTCCCCCAAGGCTCGTACTTGTCTGGTGGGTCCGGCCGTGGATGAAGCATTGGTTCCCCCTTGAGCTGGGACTTGTCGGCGGTGCGACGCTCCCAAAATGGAGGATGCCTTGCTCGTTTGCTGCTGGTGTTGGGGTTGTTGTCCAACATCTGGGCGACGTGAAGTCACGATGGATGGGCCTTCCCATCGCCTTTCCCTTGGCCGTTGTCCCACCGCCTCCAAGTTCCTCTTTGTTCGTGTAGGAGACACACCGCTGTCCGAGGCCGGTGGACGAGGGTGAATGGTTGGGCGAGAGGGGAATGCCCGAGGACAGAAGGTGACTGGTTGATGCAGGGCGTGTAAAGCCTGCACCGAAGGGTGATCCAACGATACATCTTCTTCCTCAGCTTGGTCCTCCTGGGCATCATCCAAGTGTGCACAATCCCTGTCATGGGTGACAGAAGGTGTAGGTGAGGACGCCCTTGGGGTAGAGAACTGGAGGCGCCGCGGTGCGTCCTGCGTTGGCGTCATGTCCAGTGCCTTGTAAACGGTCCTTCCATCTGGCGTCGTGACTTTATGGAGCAAGACGGGCCCTTCATCCGCCTCAAACTCCTGCTCTTCGTTTGGTACATAATCTTCCACCTGCATGGAGTCGCGCTGCCCGTCTGGGTGGCGCATGTCGTCTTCCTCCGTGTCCTCCTGGGAGGGATTGGCCAACCGTGCTTGTCGGATAGCCTTCCATTCACGGAGTTCCTCAAGCCGTCGTAGGTGAAATTCTTCTTCCTCGTCGGGGTCCGTCTCGTCTCCTTTGTTGTATAACCGCGGGGACTGATCCTCCACCGGATCCCACTCAAATCTAGGGTCGAGCCATGGAGGATCTTCTGGGCTTCTCTCGTAATGACGCGCGACAGCGGTTTGCCTCATCCTTTCTTTTTCGGAGACGTAGAGTGCGTTGGGGCTCATCCTTGCTTCGCCAATGGTACAGCCAAATGATTTACCGGCACGGTCGCTCTATCCTCACGCCTCGTAGGTTGGCAAGGAGACACCACCGTTATCAGGGGAATCGTTGGGGTTGCGGTGACGGGTCGCCTGCGGTGTCTTCCGTCCGGTGGAAGATTCGACAGCTCTCTCCTTAGAGAACCGCGCTTCGAATTATAGACTGATCTGCAGGTACATGTCACACTCGTCACAAAAAACAAGTGAGTCCACACTCATCGCACCATTAACACTGTTATACCCTTTTTCGCCTTCGGCCGGAATTGGGTATGACAGCATACGAGGATCAGCTCCTTGGGTGTCGTTCGTTCTGCGCTATCCCCGCGGCTCTGCTTACTTTCCTTTTCCAGCTCAGCCCTGTCATGTATCACTCTTTTCGCACCAGTTTGATCAAAGCACGTTTCATCGACCGGGTAACTTTTCTTAATCACTCGACGGATCATCCACCAAATTAGTGCCCGGAATATATCACACACACACTCCTTCTCCTAATGACCCGTACTTCTCTGGCCGGGATTTCGACTAATCTCAGGACAATTAGTGTGGTTATTCTAAATGTTAGATTCACTCACTTTTATTAATCACTGACGGTCAATCATGCATGGGAGAACATGACACTTGCTGAGAGAATTCCTCCTAACAACCCAAAAGAGATGACTTTGAACAATCAAAGTAATTACCTTCAAACAAAAGAGGGAGTATGATCAATCAGCATTTCTCTCCTAACCACACAATCAGTACCCTAGGCGTCACCAAGAAGAACAAGCAAACTGTAAGCTTCCTGAGTCACCGGATCATTGACCGGCGCTGTTCTTCGCACAAGCACCGTGCGGTGCGTGCCGCCTTCGTTGTTTGCCCATGGAACGGCCCGATGTAACTCCAGTAGTCCGTCAGTACGTCGACCTGCATGGGAACGGGCACGTGCCGAGTCCTCCTCTCGCAGGCGGGCGAGCTCCTGCTGGTAGCGCTGGTATGCTCAGTACACCTCGGCCTGCTCTTCGGCCGCCTCTACAACACGCCGCCCGACGTCACGCGCGACCTCCTCCCAGCTCTCAACGCGGTGGGGCTCGTCGTCGCGGGGAAGTCTCTGCAGCCACGGTTGACGGAACTGCTCCATGGCTCCATCGGCAGGATGATGCGACCATTGCATCACTCCCAGAACCGTGCGTGTGCCAAGCCAACGAGACACATTGCAGCAGCTGCAGATGGCGTCGAAGGACAATGGAGAGTCTCGGGGACCGCGCCTGGAGCTGGGTGGCTGGTGCTCCCGTGGGAACTCAGGTCCAGGCCATGATGGCTCCGTGATGTGCTCCTCACGAAACGGCCTTCCCATCTGGGGATGGCAGCACACCCTCTCACACGCACACTTCTCCTACACTCCTGATCCCGTCTAGCTTCCCTACTCTAACTTGTCGCGAGACGGGACGCGGGTCCCGCTCGACGGTCTGGTTTGACCGAGGGACAGCAATCTCTCAGTCCGGCCGACGGCTGCAGGGCCAGCCTCCCACACCCGGGTCAGGCGAGGGGTCAGCAGTGTCGCTCGCCAATGGTGAACGCCGTCTCGCGAGTCGGGAGCAGAAGCGTCCAATGTCAGTGTTCCAACGTCAGCTTCAGCGTCTTTGCAGCTCAAGATGAACGGTATTACATTAGTAGTCGGTTCTCGTCAGCAGTCGGTCCTCTTCTCGTCCTCCTCTTCTTATCTTCTCCTCGCACCACTTCCCAAGATCCCATCCCGCTGGCTAGCCCCTTTCGTGGCTTTCACATCAAAACGCCTTTGGATAAGGCGCCTCGAGTACCGCTCCTCCTTTTGAGGTTCGGACGCGGTTTTGCTACCATCAAGCAAGCCTCGGGTCGCCTTCCCTTCCTGTCAGCAGGTCTGGTCGGGTCACGGCGTCCGCCTCAACATCTTCCTTCGCGCCCCTTTGCTTCCTGGAATCAAACTGCCCTTCTCGAAATTTCTTTCCTCGATCGAGCGGCCGTCGGATGATTCGTCGACCTCCCCTTCCTCCTCTTGAACCCGGGCCCAGCTCCTTCCTCCCCCCATACTCCGGTGGATGAACAAAAGATCATTAACAGTCAGCCACTGTCAGAGTGCCCAATTATAGTTCAGATGTACTGGGCATGACCTTGCTTCTATAAACACGATAGAATACTGGTGGCTCGGTGTGGCTATTGTGTGCAATGCCTTGACAAAGTTGGCATGTGCCACTGACCATGACCACAAATGTATCCAAGTGACTTTTACTTATATTGATCGTAACACCAGTCAGCCACGGTCAGAGTGTCCAAACACAGTACAGATAAATTGGGCATGACCTTGCACGTACAAACAATGTAGAATACTGGTGGCTCGGTGTGGCTATTGTGTGCAATGCCTTGAACAAGTTGGCATGTGCCACTGACCATGACCACAAAGTTTACCAAGTACCTTAAACGGCTATGAATCATAACACGGGTCAGACACGGTCAGAGTGCCCAATCATAGTTCAGATGTACTACGCATGACCTTGCAGGTATAAACAGGGTAAAAAACCGGTGGCTTCGCACGGCTATTGTGCGCAATGCCTTCACAAAAATGGCATGTGCCACTGACCATGACCACAAAGTTTACCAAGTACCTTAAACGGCTATGAATCATAACACGAGTCAGCCACGGTCAGAGTGTCAAATTACAGGGCAGATATACTGGGCATGACCTTGCAGGTATAAACAAGGTAGAATACTGGTGGCTCGGTGTGGCTATTGTGCGCAATGCCTTGACAAAGTTGGCATGTGCCACTGACCATGACCACAAATGTATCCAAGTGACTTTTGTTTCAATTGATCATAACACGAGTCAGCCACGGTCAAAGTGTCCAATCAGTGTGCACATCTAATATGCATGAACTTGCAGGTATAAACAAAGTTAAAAACCGGTGGCTTGGCACGGCTATTGTGCGCAGTGCCTTGACAAAGTTTGCATGTGCCACTGACCATGACCACAAAGGTTACCAAGTACCTTAAACGGTTATGAACCATAACACGAGTCAGCCACGGTTAGAGTGTCCGATCACAGTGCAGATATACTCGGCATGACCTTGCAGGTACAAGCAAGGTAGAATACTGGTGGCTCGGTGTGGCTATTGTGCGCAATGCCTTGACAACTTTGGCATGTGCAACTGACCATGACCACAAAGTTTACCAAGTACCTTCAACGGATATGAATCATAACACGAGTCAGCCACGGTCAGACTGTCCAATCACACTGCAGATATACTGGGCATGACCTTGCAGGAATAATCAAGGTAGAACACTAGTGGCTCAGTGTGGCTATTGTGCGCAATGCCTTGAAAAAGTTGGCATGTGCCACTGACCATGACCACAAATGTATCCAAGTGACTTTTGCTTCTATTGATCAAAACACGAGTCAGCCACGGTCAGAGTGTCCAATCACAGTGCAGATGTACTAGGCATGATCTTGCAGGTATAAACAAGGTAGAATACTGGTGGCTCTGTTTGGCTATTGTGCACAATGCCTTGACAAAGTTGGCATGTGCCACTGACCATGACCACAAAGTTTACCAATTGCCTTTAACTTCTACGATTCATAACACGAGTCAGCCATGGTCAGAGTACCCAATCACAGTGCACATCTAATATGCATGACATTGCAGGTATTAACAAGGTAGAAAACAAGTGTCTTGGCACGGCTATTGTGCGCAATGCCTTGACAAAGATGGCATGTGCCACTGACCATGACCGCAAAGTTTACCATGTACCTTAAACGGCTATGAATCATAACAAGAGTCAGCCGCGGTCAGAGTGTCCAATCACAGTGCAGATGTACCAGGCATGATATTGCAGGTGCAAACGAGGTAGAATACTGGTGGCTCGGTGTGGCTATTGTGCACAATGCATTGACAAAGTTGGCATGTGCCACTTACCATGACCACAAATGTATCCAAGTGACTTTTACTTC
This sequence comes from Penium margaritaceum, assembly GCA_023375785.1. Taxonomy (NCBI): domain Eukaryota; kingdom Viridiplantae; phylum Streptophyta; class Zygnematophyceae; order Desmidiales; family Peniaceae; genus Penium; species Penium margaritaceum. Next base: position 429,989 of record SZWC01000215.1, on the reverse strand, counting down.
TATTGATCATACCACGAGTCAGCCATGGTCAGAGTGCCCAATCACAGTGCAAATCTAGTATGCATGACCTTGCAGGTATAAACTGTCAGAAGAATAAATGAACAATGGCACAAGACTTGGGGTACAACACGAAACGATTATTGAAATACCCATCGAGCCGGTGACACAAGAATAGAAGAAAATAAGTTACCAGGCTCAACTCCGAGGATCTGGTCGGTGCTGATACCGACACCAAAGACCCACATTCTCCCATTCTCGCTCGCCCAAAACCCGCCGTGTGGCCGCTCCACACGTCGCGACAAAGTCGCGGACCACGTCCGCCTCCTCGCACCCCTAGGACCAAGATGCGTGCGCATACGAATATCAAGTACGTATACCGGCACCGGCAGCACTCCTCCATCCCGCGGCTCCACTCTCTAGTAGGAGAACTCCCCTGCCTAGTCCCAAGCGGCTCCACTAGGAGCACTCTACTAACCCACACTAGCAAATTATATACATAGCACTCACATCCTTGTATTTCTTGCATCCATTCAATCTAAGTCACTTTCCCTTCCGTTGCCCCGCCTCCGTGCTATGGCACTCCGCCTTCTTTCTGCTGCCCGCCTTCATGCTGTGGTACTCCGCCTTCTTTCATTGCCTGCCTCCGTGTCGTGGCACTTCCATTGCCTTTCGCTCCCCGCCTCCAAGCTGTGGCACTTCCGCTGCTTCCCGTTGCCTGCCTCGACGCCGTGGCACTTTGCTGCTTTCCGCTGCCCGCCCCCAAGCTGTGGCACATCTTCTCCGATTGCCTCCATCCATCCATCAGCGTTCTTCCCGTTGGGTTATAGCTGCATTCGCTTTCCCTTCATCTCAACGTCAGCCATTCCTTTTTCCCTGTGCACTTCGTACTGTCGTGACCTCAACGCTGAGGCCTTCGGCCCACGCCTCGGTCACTTACTCGTTACACTGGCCATGCTTCTACTTCGGCTCACCAAATTGTGCAGTGTCCTGCGTTCTTCCTGCCTTTGTCCGTAGCCGCAGTATCATTCCCAGCATCTTCACCACTCATCTTCGAGTTATCTCTCCTCTCTCCTGCTTGCCCGCGCCTCGGACCGCGACTCGGTTCCATTCCGCACTCCAGATCACTCTCCACACCCTCTGCAGCACCTCCAACATCCTGACATGGTATCAGAGCCCAGCAAAGGATTCTGAGCAAACAATCCTCCTCCACCCGCTGCCTATATCTCCTGACGCCTGAAGCACTTTGCTGATGCGCTCCGTGACCAATCCGCCAGCAGTAGTTTCCCCAACAGCAGCAGCATCGCCTTCCGCCGAAGCAACAGCACTTCCTCACAAACAATCAGCCTCCTCCTACAATGTGTGACCACCTTCATTGATCCGTGTATGGGCGCGGCTCAGTGACCGTGTAAAACTCCAACAACAGCAGTAGTAGCAGCAGCAGCAGCAGAAACCGACCATCCTCCTTCTTTTACAGACATCGCAGCTGTTCAAGCAAAGTCATCCATCTATCACATTTTGTCACTTCAAACCAACCACTTTAAACGTTTCACCAACTGCTTGTACCTTCAGACCCTCCATCCTCCCTCTGCCGACTAAAGCTCCTCGCCGACACGCGTTCCTGCCAAGCCGTCAGCAACATTCATTACAGCAGCAACAACTCCATTCATCAGTCACCCACCTTTCTCAGCATCAGACTCTGTGCTAGTAGTATCCTTGAACGGTGTATGGGCACCGCTTGGTGAGACTGCATCACACAAAAACCAGCATCTTCCTCAATCGCAGCAGGTATCCAGCAGCGTCGCAGTTGACACTACTCCCTCCTTTCTCAGCAGCTAAAGCTTTGTACCCGCCTCCCTTGTCATTGCCAACATCAGCATACAAGGACCAAGCTACAACAGGCACTCTGCACTCCTTGCATTCCCCAACAGGCAACCCAACAACCACACGACTCTCCATAATCATCACCTCTGCCTCCGCGCAAACACCAGCATTAAAATCCTCATCAACAACAATGCTTCCTTTCGCCCTCGGCTGCCTGACCACTGCTGCATGGAACCATGTCCGCCACCATCTCCAGCAACGCAAACACGCCATATCGTCCTCTGCCATCCATGAGCCAACAAGCACGCCTCAAGCATCTGACGCTGTCTGCCCTCTCTCACCTCTCCCAGCCATTTCCAACCGCCATCCTACGACAGCACTCAGCTCCTCCCTCTACCTTCTCACAATTGACACTCCTACAGAAGCAGGGACCCTAACCGTCACCCCTGAATCCACCAACGACTCCTCTACTTCACAACTTCAGTTCCCCTCAGCGAACATCATCTCTCCAGACCCAACTGTTGTCACCAACAACTATCCTCCAACAACTTCAACACCAAACCATCAACTTCATCTTATCGATACCACTACGTTACCTTCCTCCTCCAACACAAGATCCTCTCGCTCATCCGCATTGCCACAACCACAAGTCTGCACCAATCAATGCCCTTCTCATTGGTCAAGAAGTCAAACACGAAGATACAGACGTTGGCTCCTGTCCAAAGCCCGCAATCTTGATCCTCTCCCTCATCCGACAGCAGTATCCCTATCTTCTAAAAAAACATTATCTCTTGCAGGAGAAGAAGAAGGTGAAGTACTTAACCTGTGACCAAGGGGGCATCAAGCTTCTCTGAGTGGTCACACAAACACCTCCAGGATACACCGAACCTTTCATGACTTGTGCCATTGAGGGCCGGTGTCAGAAGAATAAAAGAAACAATGGCACAAGACTTGGGGTACAACAGGAAAATATTACAGAAATACCCATCGAGCCGGTAACACAAGAATACAAGAAAATAAGGGATCAGGCTCAACTCCAAGGATCTGGTCGGTGCTCATACCGACACCGAACACCCACGTCCCCCCATTCTCGCTCACCCAAAACCCGCCGTGCGGCCCGCTCCACACGTCGCGACAAAGTCGCGGACCAGGTCCGTCTCCTCGCACCCCCGTGACCAAGATGCGTGCGCATCCGAACATCAAGTACGTGGACCGGCACCGGCAGTACTCCTCCACCCCGTGGCTCCACTCTCCACTAGGAGAACTCCCCTGTCTAGTTCCAAGCGGCTCCACAAGGAGCACTCTCGTAACCCACAATAGCAAAGTACATACGTAGCACTCACATCATTGTATTTCTTGCATACATTCAATCTAAGTCATTTTCCTTTCCGTTGCCCGCCTCCATGCTGTGGCACTCCGCCTTCTTTCCGCTGCCCACCTTCGTGCTGTGGCACTCCGCCTTCTTTCATTACCTGCCTCCGTGCCGTGTCACTTCCATTGCCTTCCGCTGCCCGCCTCCAAGCTGTGGCACTTCAACTGCTTCTCGTTGCCTGCCTCGACGCTGTGGCACTTCGCTGCTTTCCGCTGTCTGCCCCCAAGCTGTGGCACATCTTCTTCTATTGCCTCCATCCATCCATCAGCGTTCTTCCCGTTTGGTTACAGCTGCATTCGCTTTCCCTTCATCTTGACTTCAGCCATTCATTTTTCCCTATGCACTTCGTACTGTCGTGACCTTGGCACTGAGGCCTTCGGCCCGCGCCTCGGTCACTTACTCGCTACACTGGCCATGCTTCTACTTTGACTCACCAAACTGTGCAGTGTCCTGCAGTCTTCCTGCCTTCGTCCTTAGCCGCAGTATCATTCCCAGCATCCTCATCACTCATCTCCGAGTTATCTCTCCTCTCTCCTGCTTGCCCGCGCCTCGGACAGCGACTCGGTTCCATCCCGCACTCTAGATCGCTCTCCACACTCTCTGCAGTACCTCCAAAATCCTGACATAAACAAGGTAAAAAACCGGTGGCTTGGCACGGTTATTGTGCGCAATGCCTTGACAAAGTTGGCATGTGCCACTGACCATGACCACAAAGTTTACTAAGTACCTTAAACGGCTATGAATCATAACACGAGTCAGCCACGGTCAGAGTGTCCAATGAAGTACAGATTTACTAGGCATGATCTTGCAGGTGCAAACAAGGTACAATACTGGTGGCTCGGTGTGGCTATTGTGCGCAAAGCCTTGATAAAGTTGGCATGTGCTACTGACCATGACCACAAAGTTTACCAAGTACATTAAACGGCTATGAATCACAACACGAGTCAGCCATGGTCAGAGTGTCAAATCACAGTGCAGATGTACTATGCATGATCTTACACGTAAAAACAAGGTAGAATACTGGTGGCTCGGTGTGGCTATTGTGCACAATGCCTTGACAAAGTTGACATGTTCCACTGACCATGACCACAACTGTATCCAAGTGACTTTAACTTCTATGAATCGTAACACGAGTCAGCCACGGTCAGAGTGCCTAATCACAGTGCAGATGTATTAGGCATGATCTTGCACTTACTAACAAGGTAGAATACTGGTGGCTCAGTGTGGCTATTGTGCGCAATGCCTTGCCAAAGTTTTCATGTGCCACTGACCGTGACCACAAATATATCCAAGTGACTTTTACTTCTTTTGATCATAGCACGAGTCTGCCAAAGTCAGAGTGTCCAATCACGGTGCATATGTACTAGGCATGATCTTGCAGGTGCAAACAATGTAAAAAACGGATAGCTTGGTGTGGCTATTGTGTGCAATGCCTTGACAAAGTTGGCATGTGCCACTGACCATGACCACAAAGTTTACCAAGTACCTTAAACGGCTATGAATCGTAACACAAGTCATCCACGGTCAGAGTGCCCAATCACAGTTCAGATGTACTAGGCATGACCTTGCAGGTATAAAATAGGAAAAAAAAACCGGTGGCTTGGCACGGCTATTGTGCGCAATGCCTTGATAAAGTTGGCATGTGCCACTGACCATGACCACAAAGTTTACCAAGTGACTTTAATTTATAAGAATCGAAACACGATTCAGCCATGGTCAGAGTACCCAATCACAGTGCACATGTACTAGGCATGATATTCCAGGTGCAAAAAAGGTAGAATACTGGTGGCTCGGTGTGGCTATTGTGTGCAATGCATTTACAAAGTTGGCATGTGCCACTGACCATTACCACAAAGTTTACCAAGTACCTTAAACGGCTATGAATCATAACACGAGTCAGCCACGGTCAGAGTGTCCAGTCATAGTGCAGATATACTAAGCATGATCTTGCAGGTGCAAACAAGGTACGATACTGGTTGCTCAGTGTAGCTATTGTGCGCAATGCCTTGACAAATGTGGCATGTACCACTGACCATGACCACAAAGTTTACCACATGACTTTAACTTCTACGAATTGTAACACGAGTCAGCCATTGTAAGAGTGCCAATCACAGCGTACATCTAATATGCATGGCCTTGCAGGTATAAACAAGGTAAGAACCGGTGGCTTGGAATCTTATTGTACACACTGGCTTGACAAAGTTGGCATGTGCCACTGACCAATACCACAAAGTTTACCAAGTACCTTAAACAGCTATGAATCATAACACGAGTCAGCCACGGTCAGTGTGTCCAATCACAATGCAGATATACTGGGATCGACCTTGCAGGTATAAACAAGGTAGAATACTGTTGTCTCAGTGTGACTATTGTGCGCAATCCCTTAACAAGGGTGGCATGTGCCACTGACCATGACCATAAATGTATCCAAGTGACTTTTACTTCTATTGATCATAACACGAGTCAGCCACGGTCAGAGTGTCCAATAACAGTACAGAATTACTAGGCATGATCTTGCAGGTATAGACAAGGTACAATACTGTTGGCGTGGTGTGGCTATTGTGCGCAATGCCTTGACAAAGCTGGTATGTGCCACTGACCATAACCACAAATGTATCCAAGTGACTTTTACTTCTATTGATCATAACAGAAGTCAGCCACGGTCAGAGTGTCCAATCACAGTGCAGATATGCTAGGCATGACCTTGCAGGTTCAAGCAAGGTAGAATACTGGTGGCTCGGTGTGGCTGTTGTGCGCAATACCTTGAAAACGTTGGCATGTGCCACTGACCATGACCACAAATGTTCACCAAGTGACTTTAACTTCTACGAATCGTACCACAAGTCAGCCACGGTCAGAGTGCCCAATAAGAATGCACATCTAATATGCATGACCTTGCAGGTATAAACAGGGTAAAAAACCGGTGGCTTGGCACAACTTTTGTGCGCAATGTCTTGACAAAGTTGGCATGCACCACTGACCATGACCACAAAGTTTACTGAGTGCCTTAAACGGCTATGAATCATAACACGAGTCAGCCGCGGTCAGAGTGTCCAATCACAGTGCAGATATACTGGGCATGATCTTGCAGGTGCAAACAAGGTACAATACTGGTGGCTCGGTGTGGCTATTGTGCACAATGCCTTGACAAATGTGGCATGTGCCACTGACCATGACCACAAAGTTTACCACGTGACTTGAACTTCTAAGAATTGTAACATGAGTCAGCCACGGTAAGAGTGCGCAATCACAGCGTACATCTAATATGCATGACCTAGCAGGTATAAACAAGATAAACAACCGGTGGCTTGGAACGGCTATTGTGCGCAATACCTTGACAAAGTTGGCATGTGCCACTTACCATGAACACAAAGTTTACCAAGTACCTTAAACGGCTATGAATCATAACACGAGTCAGCCACGGTCAAAGTGTCCAATCACAGTGCAGATATACTGCACATGACCTTGCAGGAAAAAACAAAGTAGAATACCGGTGGCGCGGTGTGGCTATTGTGCGCAATGTCTTGACAAAGTTGGCATGGGCCAATTGACCATGACCATAAATGTATCCAAGTGACGTTTACTTCTATTGATCATAACATGAGTCAGCCACGGTCAGAGTGTCCAATAACAGTACAGATTTACTAGGCATGATCTTGCAGGTACACACAAGGTACAATACTGTTGGCTCGGTGTGGCTATTGTGCGCAATGCCTTGACAAAGTTGGCATGTTCCACTGACCATGACCACAAATGTATCCAAGTGACTTTTACTTCTATTGATCATAACACAAGTCACCCACGGTCAGAGTGTCCAACCACAGTGCATATGTACAAGGCATGATCTTGCATGTTCAAAAAGGGTAGAATACTGGTGGATCGGTGTGGCTGTTGTGCGCAGTGCCTTAAAAAAGTTGGCATGTGCCACTGACCATGACCACAAATGTTCACCAAATGACTTTAACTTCTACAAATCGTAACACGAGTCAGCCACAGTCAGAGTGCTCAATCACAGCGCACATATAATATGCATGACCTTGCACGTATAAACTGGGTAAAAAACCGGTGGCTTGGCACGGCTATTGTGCGCAGTGCATTGACGAAGTTGGCATGTGCCACTGACCATGACCACAAAGTTTACCAAGTACCTTAAACGGCTATGAATCATAACATGAGTCAGCCACGGTCAGAGTGTCCAATTATAGTGCAGATATACTTGGCATGACCTTACAGTTATAAACAAGGTAGAATACTTGTGGCTCGGTGTGGCCATTGTGCGTAATGCCTTGACAATGTTGGCATGTGCCACTGACCATGACCACAAATGTATCCAATTGACGTTTACTTCTATTGATCATAACACGAGTAAGCCACGGTCAGAGTTACCAATCACAGTGCGGATGTACTAGGCATGGCCTCACAGGTTCAAAAAAGTTAGAATACTGGTGGCTCGGTGTGTCTATTGTGCGCAATGCCTTGACAAAGTTAGCATGTGCCACTGACCATGACCACAACGTTTACCAAGTACCTTAAACGACTGTGAATCATAGCACGAGTCAGCCACGGTGAGAGTGTCCAGTCACAAGGCAGATATACTGGGCATGATCTTGCAAGTGCAAACAAGGTACAATACTGGTGGCTCGGTGTGGCTATTGTGCGCAATTCCTTGACAAAGGTGGCATGTGCCACTGACCATGACCACAAAGTTTACCAAGTGAATTCAACTTCTACGAATCGTAACACGAGTCAGCCACAGTCAGAGTGCCCAATCATAGTGTACATATAATATGCATCACCTTGCAGGTATAAACAAGGTAAAAACTGGTGGCTTGGCACGCCTATTGCGCGCAATGCCTTGACAAAGTTTGCACGTGCCACTCACCATGACCATAAAGTTTACCAAGTACCTTAAACGGCTATGAATCATAACACGAGTTAGCCACGGTCAAAGTGTCCAATCACAATGCAGATATACTGGGCATGTCCTTGGAGGTATAAACAGGATAGACTACTGGTGGCTCGGTGTGGCTCTTGTGCGCAATGCCTTGACAAAGTTGGCATGTGCCACTGACCATGACCACAAATATATCCAAGTGACTTTTACTTCTATTGATCATAACACTAGTCAGCCATGGTTAGAGTGTCCAATAACAGTGCAGATTTACTAGGCATGATCTTGCAAATGCAAACAAGGTACAATACTGGTGGCTCGGTGTGGCTATTGTGTGCAATGCCTTGAAAACGTTGGCATGTGCCACTGACCATGACCACAAATATATCCAAGTGACTTTTACTTCTATTGATCATAACACTAGTCAGCCATGGTTAGAGTGTCCAATAACAGTGCAGATTTACTAGGCATGATCTTGCAAATGCAAACAAGGTACAATACTGGTGGCTCGGTGTGGCTATTGTGTGCAATGCCTTGAAAACGTTGGCATGTGCCACTGACCATGACCACAAAGTTTACCAAGTGATTTTAACTTCTACGAATCAGAACACGAGTCAGCCATGGTCAGAGTGCCCAATCACAGCGCACATCTTACCTGCATGACCTTGCAAGTATCAACAAGGTAAAAAACCGGTGGCTTGGCACGGCTATTGTGCGCAATGTCTTGACAAAGGTGGCATGTGCCACTGACCATGACCAGAAAGTTTACCAAGTACCTTAAACGGCTATGAATCATAACACGAGTCATCCACGGTCAGAGTGTCCAGTCACAGTGCAGATGTACTGGGCATGATGTTGCAGATGCAATGAAGGTACAATACTGGTGGCTCGGTGTGGCTATTGTACACAATGCCTTGACAAAGGTGGCATGTGCCACTGACCATGACCACAAAGTTTACCAAGTGACTTTCACTTCTACAAATCGTAACACGAGTCAGCCACGGTCAGAGGGTCCATGCACACCGCACATCTAATATGAATGACCTTGTAGGTATAAACAAGGAAAAACACCGGTGGCTTGGCATGGCTATTGTGCACAATGCCTTGACAAAGTTGGCATGTGCCACTGACCATGACCACAAAGTTTACCAGTTTTCCGTAAACGGCTATGAATCATAACACGAGTCAGCCACAGACAGAGTGTCTAATCACAGTGCAGATGTACTATGCAAGATCTTGCAGGTACAAACAAGGTAGAGTATAGGTGTCTCGGGGTGGCTATTGTGCGCAATGCCTTTACAAAGTTGGCGTGTGCCACTCACCATGACCACAAAGTTTACCAAGTACCTTAAACGGCTATGATCATGACAGGAGTCAGCCACGATCAGAGTTTCCAATCGCAATGCAGATGTACTAGGAATGATCTTGCAAGTGCACACAAGGTAGACTACTGGTGGCTCGGTGTGCCGATTGTGTGCAATGCCTTGACAAAGTTAGCATTTGCCACTGACCATGACCACAAAGTTTACCACGTGAAATGAACTTCTACGAATCGTAACACAAGTCAGCCACGGTCAGAGTGCCCAATCACAGTGCACATCTAATATGCATGACCTTACAAGTATAAACAAGGAAAAAAACCGGTGGCTTGGCACGGCTGTTGTGTGCACTGCCTTGACAAAGTTGGCACGTGCCACTGACCATGACCACAAAGTTTACCAAGTACTTTAAATGGCTATGAATCAAAACATGAGTCAGCCACGGTCAGAGTGTCCAATCACAATGCAGATGTACTAAGCATGATCTTGCAGGCTCAAACAAGGTAGAATACTGTTGGCTCAGTGTGGCTATTGTGCGCAATGCCTTGACAAAGTTGGCATGTGCCACTGACCATGACCACAAAGTTTACCAAGTGACTTTAACTTCTACAAATCGTAACACGAGTCAGCCGCAGTCAGAGTGCCCAATCACAGTTCATATGTATTAGGCATGACCTTAGAGGTATAAACAAGGTAAAAAGCCGGTGGCTTGGCACGGCTATTGTGCGCAATACCTTGACAAAGTTGGCATGTGCCACTGACCATGACCACAAAGTTTACCAAGTACCTTAGATGGCTATGAATCATTACACGAGTCAGCCACGGTCAGATTGTCCAGTCACAGTGCAGATATACTGGGCATGGCCTTGCAGGTATAAACAAGGTAGAATTCGGGTGGCTCGGTGTGGCTTTTGTGTGCAATGCCTTGACAAAGTTGGCATGTGCCACTAACCATGACCACAAATGTATCCAAGTGACTTTACTTCTATTGATCATAACACGAAAAGCCACGGTTAGAGTGTCCAATCACTTTACAGATGTACTAGACATTATCTTGCAGGTGCAAACAAGGTATAATACTGGTGGCTCGGTGTGGCTATTGTGCGCAATGCCAAGACAAAGTTGGCATGTGCTACTGACCATGACCACAAATGTATCCGAGTGACGTTTACTTCTATTGATCATAACACGAGTCAGCCATGGTCAGAGTGTCCAATCACAGTGCAGATGTACTAGGCATGATCTTGGAGGTACAAACATGGCAGAATATTGGTGGTTCGGTGTGGCTATTGTGCGCAATGCCTTGACAAAGTTGGCATGTGCCACTGACCATGACCACAAAGTTTACCAAGTACCTTAAACAGCTATGAATCATAACACGATTCAGCCACGGTCAGATTGTCCAATCACAGTGCAGATATAATGGGCATGACCTTGCAGCTACAAACAAGGCAGAATAGTGGTGGCTTGGTGTGGCTGTTGTGCGCAATGCCTTGACAAAGTTGGTATGTGCCACTGACCATGACCACAAATGTATCCAAGTGACATTTACTTCTATTGATCATAACACAAGTCAGCCACGGTCAAAGTCTCCAATCACAGTGCAGATGTACTAGGCATGATCTTGCAGGTGCAAACAAGGTAGAATACTGGTGGCTCGGTGTGGCTATTGTGTGCAATGCCTTGACAAAGTTGGCATGTGCCACTGACCATGACCACAAATTTTACCACGTGACTTTAACTTGTACGAATCATAACACGAGACAGCCACGGTCAGAGTGGCCAATCACAGTGCACATCTAATATGCATGACCTCACAGGTATAAACAAGGTAAAAAACTGGTGGCTTGGCACGGCTATTTTGCGCAATGCCTTGACAATGTTGGCACGTGCCACTGACCATGACCACAAAGTTTACCAAGTACCTGAAACGGCTATGAATCCTAACACGAGTCAGCCACGGTCAGGATGTCCAATCACAGTGCAGATGTACTAGGCACGATCTTGCAGGTGCAAACAAGGTAGAATACGGGTGGCTCGGTGTGTCTATTGTGCGTAATGCCTTGGCATAGTTGGCATGTGCCACTGACCATGACCACAATGTTTACCAAGTGACTTTGACTTATACGAATCGTAACACGAGTCAGCCACAGTCAGAGTGCCCAATCACAGTTCAAATGTACTATGAATGACCTTACAGGTACAAACAAGGTCAAAAACCGGTGGCTTGGCACGGCTAATATGCGCAATACCTTGACAAAGTTGGCATGTGTCACTCACCATGACCACAAAGTCTACCAAGCACATTAAACGTCTACGAATATTAACACGAGTCAGCCACGGTCAGAGTGTCCAATCACAGTACAGGAATAGTGGGCATGACCTTGCAGGTACAAACAAGGTAGTATACTGGTAACGGTGTGACTATTGTGCGCAATGCATTGACAAAGTTGGCATGTGCCACTGACCATGACCACAAATCTATCCAAGTGACTTTTTCTTCTACTGATCATAACACAAGTCAGCCACTGTCAGAGTGTCCAATCACAGTGCAGATGTACTAGGCATGATCTTGCAGGTGCAAACAAGGTAGCATACTGGTGGCTCGGTGTGGCTATTGCGCGCAATGCCTTGACAAAGTTGGCATGTGCAACTGACCATGACCACATAGTTTACCAAGTGACTTTAACTTCTACGAGTTGTAACACGAGTCAGCCAAGGTCAGAGTGCCCAATGACATTGCACATCTAATATGCATGACCTTGCAGGTATAAACAAGGAAAAAACCCGGTGGCTTGGCACGGCTATTGTATGCAATGCCTTGACAAAGTTGGCATGTGCCACTGACCGTGATCACAAAGTTTAACAAGTACCATAAACGGCTATGAACCATAACACGAGTCAGTCACGGTCAGAGTTTCCAATCACAGTGCCAATATACTGGGCATGACCTTGCAGGTATAAACAAGGTAGAATACTGGTGGCTCGATGTGGCCATTGTGCGCAATGTCTTGACAAAGTGGGCATGTGCCACTGACCATGACCACAAATCCTCCACCATCATTCGTCTGCAACATCAGGTTTATCGCATCACCATCAACACTTCTGCAAAATCTGATTGTCCTCAAATTCCTGGTCGTCCCCTTTTCAACACTTCTCCTCCTCGATGGAAGAGCAATGACGCACCATCCTGCTTTACAATGAAGTTGCCTCCCTAACCGACACCACTTCTCTACTTTGCTTCGCACCTGATGGGAGGGACAACTTTGAGCGATGGCGCCGCCAATTGCATCGTGAAATCTCCACCCTGAACATATATGGATACAATCTCCTTGACGTGCTATGAAATGTTGGAAGCAGAGAAGCCCGCAGAACTGCACGAGGAAGAAGGGATGGAATTGCCCAAACTCAACTGCGAGAACTTCGCTACAGGAGCACTTATGATGAATTCCACCCTATCATTGCAGCACATCGTCATCAAACTGCCTTCCGGACCATCCATGCCCTCAAGGATAACTGTTCAAGTAGAGGAGCAGAATCCCCTGATCCTCTTCCGGCTGCACTTGACCCTCCCCCATACAATGAACTTCTGGAGGAACGACGATTCCAGCTGCAACCCTTCATCCGAGATTACAGGAAAATGGAGGAAGAAGCAGAACGTCGAGCCATCAAAGAACGGCCTCGCACTCCCCAATCTCCCACATCCTCCAATGGGGTGGAATACTGGGAGCGACACTACCCCTGATCTGCCTCTTGCTCTCTTACCTCTTGTCAAGCTTCAAGGGAGGTGTCAGAAATGAAGCCTTGACAAGAGAAGAAAATATCTCGGTCTCAATAACGGTTCAAGTCCCATGACTGAACCACCTTGCCCAACGGCTCTCCGGTCGCTTGACCGTTCAGACCCTTCGGACAAGTCATCCCTTAATAAAAAGACACCTGTCACCCGCATCCGGCTAGCGGAAGAAGCCGATGCTTTGCTCATTTGTCCTGTTCTGTTCTTTTTCTACCGAGGATGTTCATTCCCTCGATTTAACCAGAACAGTTATACTCATCCTGTTCCCCTTTGGTTCTGCGGCTTCGCCTTGTGTCTTTGCTCCGCTCGCCTCTCGCGTCCATTGCCTTCATCCACCACTGTCTCCTCACGGCTCTTCGCTTCGCCACCCGTAACCTTTTGCTTCCGGCGCCTCCCTCGCTTCGCTCCCAAGTTCTCTCATCTGTGCTCGGTCTACCTCGGAGCTCCAGTGCCTCGCATCATCCTGCGACGCAGCGACTAAATCATTGGGCCTTCTCTCACCGCTCTGCTTCCATCACTTCACTACGTTAAGTCAGCTTGCTTCATTGCCGCTGCTTGCTTCTGCTCCTGCTGTCCTCGCTCATTGCATTCTTCTGACAACTTTAACTTCTACGAATTGTAACACGAGTCAGCCACGGTCAGAGTGCCAATTGACATTGCACATATAATATGCATGACCTTGCAGGTATAAACAGGGTAAAAACCGGTGGCTTGGCACGGCTTTTGTATGCAATGCCTTGACAAAGTTGGCATGTGCCACTGACCATGACCACAAAGTTTACCAAGTACCTTAAACGGATATGAATCACAACACGAGTCAACCACAGTCAGAGTGTCCAATCACAGTGCAAATATACTGGGCATGACCTTGCAGGTATAAACAAGGTAGAATACTGGTGGCTCGGTGTGGCTATTGTGCACAATGCCTTGTCAAAGTTGGCATGTGCCACTGGCCATGACCACAAATGTATCCAAGTGACTTTTACTTCTATTGATCATAACACGAGTCATCCACGGTGAGAGTGTCCAATCACAGTGCAGATGTATTAGGAATGATCTTGCAGGTTCAAACAAGGTACAATACTGGTGGCTCGGTGTGGCTATTGTGCGCAATGCCTTGAAAAAATTGGCATGTGCCACTGACCATGACCACGGAGTTTACCAAGTGACTTTAACTTATACGAATCGTAACACGAGTCAGCCACGGTCAAAGTGCCCAATCACAGCTCACATATAGTATGCATGACCTTGCAGGTATAAACAAGGTAAAAAACAGGTGGCTTGGTACGGCTATTGTGCGCAATGTCTTGAAAAAGTTGGTATGTGCCACTGACCATGACCACAAAGTTTACCAAGAACGTTGAACGGCTATGAATCATAACACGAGTCAGCCACGATCAGGGTGTCCAATCACAGTGCAGATATATTGGGCATGACCTTGCAGGTATAAACAAGGTGGAATACTCGTGGCTTGGTGTGGCTATTGTGAGCAATGCCTTGACAATGTTGGCATGTGCCGCTGACCATGACCAAAAATGTATCCAAGTGACTTTTACTTCTATTGATCATAACACAAGTCAGCCACGATCAGAGTGTCCAGTCACAGTGCAGATGTACTAGGCATGATCTTGCAGGTACAAACAAGGTAGAATACTGGTGGCTCGGTGTGGCTATTGTGCGCAATGCCCTGACAAAGTTGGCATGTGCCACTGACCATGACCACAAAGTTTACCAAGTACCTTAAACGGCTATGAATCATAACACGTGTCAGCCACGGTCGAAGTGTCCAGTCACAGTGCAAATGTACTAGGCATGGTCTTGCAAGTACAAACAAGGTATAATACTGGTGGCTCGGTGTGGCTATTGTGCGCAATGCCTTGATAAGGTTGGCACGTGCCACTGAATACGACCACAATGTTTACCAAGTGATTTTAACTTCTACCGATCATAACACAAGTCAGCCACGGTCAGAGTACCCAATCACAGTGCACATCTAATGTGCATGACCTTGCAGGTATAAACAGGGTAAAAACGGGTGTCTTGGCACGGCTATTGTGCGCAATGCCTTGACAAAGTGGGCATGTGCCACTGACCATGACCAAAACGTTTACCAAGTACCTTAAACGGTTATGAATCATAACACGAGTCAGCCACGGTCAGAGTGTCCATTCACTGTGCACATATACTGGGCATGACCTTGCACGTATAAACAAGGTAGAATACTGGTGGCTCGGTGTGGCTACTGTGCCAATGCCTTGACAAAGTTGGCATGTGCCACTGACCATGACCAAAAATGTATCCAGGTGACTTTTACTTCTATTAATCATAACACGAGTCAGCCACGATCAGAGTGTCCAGTCACAGTGCAGATGTACTAGGCATGATCTTGCAGGTTCAAACTAGGTAGAATACTGGTGGCTGGTTGTGCGAATGTGCGCAATGCCTTGACAAAGTTGGCATGTGCCACTGACCATGACCACAAAGTTTACCAAGTGACTTTAACTTCTACGAATCGTAACATGAGTCAGCCACAGTCAGAGTGCCCAATCACAGTTCAGGTGTACTATGCATGACCTTGCAGGTATAAACAAGGTAAAAAACTGGTGGCTTGGCATGGCTATTGTGCGCAATGCCTTGAAAAAGTTGGCATGTGCCACTTACCATGACCACAAAGTTTACCAAGTACCTTAAACGGCTATAAAACATTACACGAGTCAGCCACGGTCAGAATGTCCAATCATAGTGCACATATACTGGACATGATCTTACGGGTACAAACAAGGTAGAATACTGGTAGCTTGGTGTGGCTATTGTGTGCAATGCCTTGACAAAGTTGGCATGTGCCTCTGACCATGACCACAAATGTATCCAAGTGACTTTTACTTATATTGATCATAACACGAGTCAGACATGGTCAGAGTGTCCAATCACAGTGCTGGTGTACTAGGCATGATCTTGTAGATCCAAACAAGGCAGAATACCGGAAGCTTGGCATGGCTATTGTGCGCAATGTCTTGACAAAGTTGGCATGTGATACTAACCATGACCACACCGTTTACAAAGTACATTAAACGGCTATGAGTCATAACACGAGTCAGCCACGGTCAGAGTGTCCAATCACAATGCAGATGTACTGGGCATGACCTTGCAGGTATAAACAAGCTAGAATAACGGTGGCTCGTTGTGGCTATTGTGCGCAATGCCTTGACAAAGTTGGCATGTGCCACCGACCATGACCATAAATGTATCCAAGTGACTTTTACTTCTATTGATCATAACACGAGTCAGCCACGGTCAGAGTGTCCAATCACAGTGCAGATGTACAAGGCATGATCTTGCAGGTACAAACAAGGTAGAATACTGGTGGCTCGGTGGGGCTATTGTGCGCAATACCTTGAAAAAGTTGGCATGTGCCACTGACCATGAACACAAAGTGTACCAAGTGACTTTAACTTCTACGAATCGTAACACAAGTCAGCCACGTTCAGAGTGCCCAATCACATTGCACATCTAATATGCATGATGTTGCAGGTATAAACAAGGTAAAAAACCGGTGGCTTGGCACGGCTATTGTGCGCAATGCCTTGACAAAGTTGGCATCTGCCACTGACCATGACCACAAAGTTTACCAAGTACCTTAAACGGCTATGAATCATAACACAAGTAAGCCACGGTCAGAGTGTCCAATCACAGTGCAGATATACTAGGCATAACCTTGCAGATATAAAAAAGGTAGAATACTGGTGGCTCGTGGTGGCTATTGTGCGCAATGTCTTGACAAAGGTGACATGTGCCACTGACCATGACCACAAAGTTTACCGATTGACTTTAACTTCTAGGAATCGTAACACGAGTCAGCCACGGTCAGAGTGCCCAATCACAGTTCATATGTACTAGGCATGACCTTGCAGGTATAAACAAGGTAAAAAACTAGTGGCTTGGCACGGCTATTGTGCGCAAGGCCTTGACAAAGTTGGCATGTGCCTTTAACCATGACCACAAAGTTTACCAAGTACCTTAAACGGCTATGAATCATAACACGAGTCAGCCACGCTCACAGTGTCCAATCATAGTGCAGATATACTAGGCATGACATTGCAGGAATAAACAAGGTATAATACTGGTGGCTCGGTGTGGCTATTGTGCGCAATGCCTGTACAAAGTTGGCATGTGCGACTGACCATGACCACAAATGTATCCAAGTGAATTTTTCTTCTATTGATCATAACACGAGTCAGCCACGGTTAGAGTGTCCAATCATAGTGCAGATGTAATAGGCATGATCTTGCAGGTAAAAACAAGGTAGAATACTGGTAGCTCGGTGTGGCTATTGTGCGCAATGCCTTGACAAAGTTGGCATGTGCCACTGACCATGACCACAAATGTATCCAAGTGACTTTCACTTGTACGAATCGTAACACGAGTCAGCCATAGTGAGAGTGCCCAATCACAGTGCACATGTAATATGCATGACCTTACAGGTATAAAAAAGGTTAAAAACTGGTGGCTTGGCACGACTATTGTGCGCAATGCCTTGACAAAGTTGGCATGTGCCACTAACCATGACCACAAAGTTTACCAAGTTCCTTAAATGGCTATGAATCATAACACGAGTCAGCCACTGTCAGAGTGTCCAGTCACAGTGCACATATACTAGGAATGACCTTGCACGTACAAACAAGGTCAAATACTGGTGGCTCGGTGTGTGGCTATTGTGCGCAATGCCTTGACAAAGTTGGCATGTGCCACTGACCATGACCATCAGTGACTTTTACTTCTATTGATCATAATACGAGTCAGCCACGGTCGGAGTGTCCAATCACTGTACACATCTAATATGCATGACCTTGCAGGTATAAACAAGGTAAAAAAACCGGTGTCTTGGCACGGCTGTTGTGCGCAATGCCTTGACAAAGTTGGCATATTCCACTGACCATGACCACAAAGTTTACCAAGTACCTTAAACGGCTATGAATAATAGCACGAGTCAGCCACGGTCAGAGTGTCCAATCACACTGCAGATATACTGGGCATGACCTTATAGGTATAAAAAAGGTAGAATACTGGTGGCTCGATGTGGCTATTGTGTGCAATGTCTTGACAAAGTTGGCATGTGCCACTGACCATGACCACAAATGCATCCAAGTAACTTCTACTTCCATTGATCATAACACAGGTCAGCCACGGTCAGAGTGTCCAACCACAGTGCAGATGTACTAGGCATGCTCTTGCAGGTGCAAACAAGGTAGAATACTGGTGGCTTGGTGTGGCTATTGTGCGCAATGCCTTCACAAAGTTGGGATGTACCACTGAACATGACCACAAAGTTTACCAAGTGACTTTAACTTCTAGGAATCATAACGCAAGTCAGCCACGGTTAGAGTACCCAATCACAGTTCACATCTAATATGCATGACCTTGCAGGTATAAACAGGGTAAAAAACCGGTGTCTTGGCATGGCTATTGTGCGCAATGCTTTGACAAAGTTGGCATGTGCTACTGACCATGACCAGAAAGTTTACCAAGTACCTTAAACGGCTATGAATCATAACATGAGTCTACCACGGTCAAAGTGTCCAGTCACAGTTCATATGTACTAGGCATGACCTTGCAGGTATAAACAAGGTAAAAAACCGGTGGCTTGGCACGGCTATTGTGCGCAATGCCTTCACAAAGTTGGCATGTGCCACTGACCATGACCACAAAGTTTACCAAGTACCTTAAACAGCTATGAATCATAACACGAGTCTGCCACTGTCTGAGTGTCCAATCACAGTGCTGACATACTGGGCATGACCTTAGAGGTATAAACAGGGTATAATACTGGTGGCTCGGTGTGGCTATTGTGTGCAATGCCTTGACAAAGTTGGCATGTGCCACTGACCATGACCACAAATGTATCCAAGTGGCTTTTACTTCTATTGATCATAACACGAGTCAGCCACGGTCCGAGAGTCCAATCACAGTGCAGATGTACTAGGCATGATCTTGCAGGTGCAAACAAGGTAGTATACTGGTGGCTCGGTGTTGCTTTTGTGCGCAATGCCTTGACAAAGTTGGCATGTGCCACTGAACATGACCACAAAGATTACCGAGTGACTTTAACTTCTACGAATCGTAACACGAGTCAGCCACAGTCAGAATTCCCAATCACAGTGCACATCTAATATGCATGAACTTGCAGGTATAAACAAGGTAAAAACCCGGTGGCTTGGCACGGCTATTGTGCGCAATGCCTTGATAAAGTTGGCATGTGCCACTGACCATGACCACAACGTTTACAAAGTACATCCAGCGGCTATGAATCTTAACATGAGTCAGACACGGGCAGAGTGTCCAGTTACAGTGCAGATATAGTGGGCATGACCTTGCAAGTATAATTAAGGTATAATACTGGTGGCTTGGTGTCGCTATTGTGTGCAATGCCTTGACAAAGTTGGCATGTGCCACTGACCATTACCACAAATGTATCCAAGTGGCCTTTACTTCTATTGATCATAACACAAGTCAGCCACGGTTAGAGTGTCCAATCACAGTGCAGATGTAGTAGGCATGATCTTGCAGGTGCAAACAAGGTAGAATACTGGTGGCTCGGTGTGGCTATTCTGCGCAATGCCTTGATGAAGTTGGCATGTGCCACTGACCATGACCACAAAGTTTACCAAGTGACTTTAACTTCTACGAATCGTAACACAAGTCAGCCACAGTCCGGTAGCTTGGCACGGCTATTGTGCGCAATGCCTTGACAAAGTTGGCACGTGCCACTGACCATGACCACAAAGTTTACCAAGTACCTTAAACGGCTATGAATCATAACATGAGTCAGCCACGGTCAAAGTGTCCAATCACAGTGCAGATGTACTAGGCATGATCTTGCACGTTCAAACAAGGTAGAATACTGGTGGCTTGGTGTGGCTATTGTGCGCAATGCCTTGACAAAGTTGGCACGTGCCACTGACCATGACCACAAAGTTTACCAAGTACCTTAAACGGCTATGAATCATAACATGAGTCAGCCACGGTCAAAGTGTCCAATCACAGTGCAGATGTACTAGGCATGATCTTGCACGTTCAAACAAGGTAGAATACTGGTGGCTCGGTGTGGCTATTTTGCGCAATGCCTTGACACAGTTAACATGTGCCATTGACCATGACCACAAAGTTTACCAAGTGACTTTAACTATTACGAATCGTAACACGAGTCAGCCACAGGCAGAGTGCCCAATCACAGTTCATATGTACTATGCATGACCTTGCAGGTATAAACAAGGTAAAAAGCCGGTGGCTTGGCACGCTTATTGTGCGCAATGCCTTGACAAAGTTGGCATGTGCCACTGACCATGACCACAAAGTTTACCGAGTACCTTAAACGGCTATGAATCATAACACAAGTCAGCCACGGTCAGATTGTCCAATCACAGTGCAGATGTACGAGGCATGATCTTACTGGTACAAAAAAGGTATACTACTGGTGGCTCGGTGTGGCTTTTGTGCGCAATGCCTTGACAAAGTTGGCATGTGCCACTGACCATGACCACAAATGTATCAAAGTGACTTTTACTTCTATTGATCATAACACAAGTCAGCCACGGTCAGAGTGTCCAATCACAATACAGATATACTGGGCATGAACTTGCAGGTATAAACAAGGTAGAATACTGGTGGCTCGGTGTGGCTATTGTGCCCAATGCCTTGACAAAGTTGGCATGTGCCACAGACTATGACCACAAATGTTTCCAAGTGACTTTTACTTCTATTGATTATAACACGAGTCAGCCACGGTTAGAGTGTCCAATCATAGTGCAGATGTAATAGGCATGATCTTGCATGTACAAACAAGGTAGAATACTGGTGGCTTGGTGTGGCTATTGTGCGCAATGCCTTGACAAAGTTGGCATATGCCACTGACTATGACCACAAATGTATCCAAGTGACATTTACTTCTATTGATCATAACACGAGTCAGCCACGGTCTGAGTGCCCAATCACAGTGCACATCTAATATGCATGACCTTGCATGTATAGACAAGGTAAAAAACCGGTGGCTTGGTGTTGAAATAGTATGCACCTTGTCCACTGCCTAGCTGGCTAGCTACACATACAGACAAGGCATGCACTGCTCTGTGGAGTACGTCCCCTTGGTTTGTTTTGAGATGGGCCAGGAATGGACTGCCCATAATGGGTATGTCCCCTGTGGCTCATCATAGGAAACATACCTTTTTGGCATGGTTGAATAGGCACCGGAGTCTCAGACGACAGATCGCAGGTTCAAACCCCGGGACGGCCACATTTTGTTGTGGCCAAAACTTGGACAGGAAGCTTCTATGAAGCTTACTAAAAGCCTGGCTTGAGGATGATACTTGGCCGTCTAAGGACGCGCCAAGTAGGATTGTAGGTTGAGGTTGGCTCCAGTGGAGCCACTACAAGCAGAAGCTTTAGCAAAGCTTTGCAAGTATAAAAGCCTATACCTTGCATGCATCCACTTACAGTTCTTGCCTTTGAGACTCCTCACAGAGTGTCCAACCAAAGGTAGACACTAAAGACCAACATGCGGACTTCGTGAGGTTGCAAACCAAACGAACCTAAAGTGTGGATCCCTCGTTCGAGGGTGATATGTTATCTTGGTTGCAATACCAAGAGCGGTTGGCGGCCTCCCATGTCGGGACCCGTTTTCTAGACCGTTGCTATCCGGCGCANAAGCAGAAGCTTTAGCAAAGCTCTGCAAGTATAAAAGCCTGTACCTTGCATGCATCCATTTACAGTTCTTGCCTTTGAGACTCCTCACAGAGTGTCCAACCAAAGGTAGACACTAAAGACCAACATGCGGACTTCGTGAGGTTGCAAACCAAACGAACCTAAAGTGTGGATCCCTCGTTCGAGGGTGATATGTTATCTTGGTTGCAATACCAAGAGCGGTTGGCGGCCTCCCATGCCGGGACCCGTTTTCTAGACCGTTGCTATCCGGCACATTGACACTTGGCACGGCTATTGTGCGCAATGCCTTGACAAATTTGGCATGTTCCATTGACCATCACCACAAATGTATCCAATTGACCTTTACTTCTTTTGATCATAACACGAGACAGCCACGGTCAGAGTGTCCAATCACAGTGCATATATACTATGCATGATCTTGCAGGTATAAACAAGGTAGAATACTGGTGACTCGGTGTGGCTATTGTGCGCAATGCGTATACAAAGGAGGCATGTGCCACTGACCATGACCACAACGTTTACCAATTGACTTTAACTTCTACGAATCGTAACAAGAGTCAGCCATGGTCAGAGTGCCCAATCAGGTTACACATCTAAAATACATGACCTTGCAGGTATAAACAAGGTAAAAAACCGGTGGCTTGGCACGGCTAGTGTGCGCAATGCCTTGAAAAAGTTGGCATGTGCCACTGACCATGACCACAAAGCATACCAAGTACCTTAAACGGCTATGAATAATAACACGAGTCAGCCACGGTCAGAGTGTCCAATCACAGTACAGATATACTTGGAATGACCTTGCAGGAATAAACAAGGTAGAATACTGGTGGCTCGGTTTGGCCATTGTGTGCAATGCCTTGACAAAGTTGGCATGTGCCACTGACCATGACCACAAATGTATCCAAGTGACTTTTACGTCTATTGATCACAACACAAAAAGCTACAGTCGCAGTGTCAAATCCCAGTGCAGATGTACTAGGCATAACCTTGCAGGTGCAAACAAGGTAGACCACTGGTGGCTCGGTGTGGCTATTGTGCGCAATGCCAAGACAATGTTGGCATGTGCCACTGACCATGACCACAAATGTATCCGAGTGACTTTTATTTCTATTGATCATAACACAAGTCAGCCACGTTCAGAGTGTCCAATCACAGTGTAAATGTACTAGGCATGATCTTGCAAGTTCAAACAAGGTAGAATACTGGTGGCTTGGTGTGGCTATTGTGCGCAATGCCTTGACAAAGTTGGCATGTGCCACTGACCATGACCACAAAGTTTACCAAGTACCTTAAACAGATATGAATCATAACACGATTCAGCCACAGTCAGAGTGTCCAAACACAGTGCACATATAATGGGCATGACCTTGCAGGCACAAACAAGGTAGAATACCGATGGCTCGGTGTGGCTATTGTGCGTAGTGCCTTGACAAAGTTGGCATGTGCCACTGACCATGACCACAAATGTATCCAATTGACTTTTATTTCTATTGATCATAACACAAGTCAGCCACGGTCAGTGTCCAATCACAGTGCAGATGTACTAGGCATGATCTTGCAGATGCAAACAAGGTAGAATACTGGTGGCTCAGTGTTGCTATTGTGTGCAATGCCTTGACAAAGTTGGCATGTGCCACTTACCATGACCACAAAGTTTACCACATGCCTTTAATTTCTACGAATCATAACACGAGTCAGCCACAGTCAGAGTGCCTTATCACAGTTGACAACAATATGCATGACCTGACAGATATAAACAAGGGAAAAAACTGGTGGCTTGGCACGGCTATTGTGCGCAATGCCTTGACAATGTTGGCATATGCCACTGACCATGACCACAAAGTTTACCAAGTACCTTAAACGGCTATGAATCAGAACACGACTCAGCCACCGCCAGAGTGTCCAATCACAGTGCAGATATGACTCGTGTTATGATCAATAGAAGTAAAGGTCACTTGAATACATTAGTGGTCATGGTCAGTGGCACATGCCAACTTTGTCAAGGCATTGCGCACAATAGCCACACCGAGCCACCTGTATTTCACCTTCTGTATTTTACCGCTTAAGGTACTTGGTAAACTTTGTGGTCATGGTCAGTGGCACATGCCAACTATGTCAAGGCATTGCGCACAATAGCCGTGCCAAGCCACCGGTTTTTTTACTTGTTTGTACCTGCAAGGTCATGCATATTACATGTGCACTGTGATTGGGCACTCTGACCGTGGCTGAATCGTATTACGATTCGTAGAAGTTGAAGTCACTTGGTAAACTTTGTGGTCATGGTCAGTGGCACATGCCAACTTTGTCAGGGCATTGCGCACAATAGCCACACCGAGCCACCAGTATTATACCTTGTTTGCACCTGCAAGATCATGCCTAGTACATCTGCACTGGGATTGGACACTCTGACCGTGGCTGACTCGTGTTATGATCAATAGAAGTAAAAGTCACTCGGATACATTTATGGTAATGGTCAGTGGCACATGCCAACTTTGTCAAGGAATTGCGCACAATAGCCACATCGAGCCACCAGTATTATACCTTATTTATACCTGCAAGGTTATGCCCAGTATATCTTCAGTGTGATAGGACACTCTGACCGTGGCTGACTCGTGTTATGATTCATAGCCGTTTAATGTACTTGGTCAACTTTGTGGTCATGGTCAGTGGCACATGCCAACTTTGTAAAGGCATTGCGCACAATAGCCGTGCCAAGCTACCGGTTTCTTACCTTGTTCATACTTGTAATGTCATGCATATTCGATGTGTGCTTTGATTGGGCACTCTGACCGTGGCTGACTCGTGTTATGATTCGTAGAAGTTAAAGTCACTTGGTAAACTTTGTGGTCATGATCAGTGGCACATGCCAACTTTGTCAAGGAATTGTGCACAATAGCCCCATGGAGCCGTCAGTATTCTACCTTGTTTGCACCTGCAAGATCATGCCTAGTACATCTGCACTATGATTGGACACTCTGACCGTGGCTGACTCGTGTTATGATCAATACAAGTAAAAGTCACTTGGATACATTTGTGGTCATGGTCAGTGGCACATGCCGACTTTGTCAAGGCGTTGCGCACAATAGCCACACCGAGCCACCAGTAGTTTACTTTGTTTATACCTGTAATGTCATGCCCAGTATATAGGCACTGTGATTGGACACTCTGACTGTGGCTGACTCGTGTTATGATTCATAGCCGTTTAAGGTACTTGGTAAACTCTGTGGTCATGGCAGTGGCACATGCCAACTTTGTCAAGGCATTGCGCACAATAGACGTGCCAAGCCACCGGTTTGTTTTCTTGTTTATACCTGCAAGGTCATGCATATTAGATGTGCGTTGTGATTGGGCACTCTGACTGTGGCTGACTCGTGTTATGATTCGTAGAAGTTAAAGTCACATGGTAAGTTTTGTGGCAATGGTCAGTGGCACATGCCAACTTTGTCGAGGCATTGCGCACAATAGCCACACCGAGCCACCAGTATTCTACCTTTTTTTAACCTGCAAGATCATGCCTAGTACATCTGCACTGTGATTGGACACTCTGACCGCGGCTGACTTGTGTTATGATCAATAGAAGTAAAAGTCACTTGGATACATTTATGGCCATAGTAAGTGGCACATTCCAACTTTGTCAAGGCATTGCGCACAATAGCCACACCGAGCCACCAATACTTTTCCTTGTTTATACCTGTAAGGTAATGTCCAGTATATGTGCACTGTGATTGGACACTCTGGTCGTGGCTGACTCGTGTTATGATTCGTAGAAGTTAATGTCACTTGGTAAACTTTGTGGTCATGGTCAGTGGCACATGCCAACTTTGTCAAGGCATTGCGCACAATAGCCACACCGAGCCACTAGTATTATACCTTGTTTACACCTGCAAGATCATGCTTAGTAAATATGCACCGTGATAGGACACTCTGACCGTGGCTGACTCGTGTTATGACCAATAGAAGTAAAAGTCAATTGGATACATTTGTGGTCATGGTATGTGGCACATGCCAACTTTGTAAAGGCATTGCACACAATAGCCACACCGAGCCACCTGTATTCTACCTTGTTTGTACCTATAAGGTCATGCCC
The DNA here is from genome assembly GCA_023375785.1 of Penium margaritaceum. NCBI lineage: Eukaryota > Viridiplantae > Streptophyta > Zygnematophyceae > Desmidiales > Peniaceae > Penium > Penium margaritaceum. The sequence goes on along the minus strand of SZWC01000215.1, from coordinate 403,991 downwards.
AGTATATCTGCACTGAAATTGGACACTCTGACCGTGGCTGACTCGTGTTATGATTCATATCCGTTTAATGTACTTGGTAAACTATGTGGTCATGGCAGTGGCACATGCCAACCTTGTCAAGGAATTGCGCACAATAGACGTGCCAAGCCACCAGTTTTTTACCTTGTTTATACCTGCAAGGTCATGCATTTTAAATGTACGATGTGATTGGGCACTCTGATCATGGCCGACTTGTCTTACGTTTTGTAGAGGATAAAGTCACTTGGTAAGTTTTGTAGTCATGGTCAGTGGCACATGCCAACTTTGTCAAGGCATTGCGCATAATAGCCACACCGAGCTACCAGTATTCTACCAATTTTGAACTTGCAAGATCATGCCTATGACATCTGCACTGTGATTGGACACTCTGACCGCGGCTGACTCGTGTTATGATCAATAGAAGTAAAAGTCACTTTGATACATTTGTGGTCAAGGTCAGTGGCACATGCCAACTTTTTTAAGGCATTGCGCACAATAGCCAAACTGAGCCACCAGTATTCTACCTTTTTTGCACCTGCACGCTCATGCCTAGTACATCTGCACTGTGATTGGATACTCTGACCGTGGCTGACTCGTGTCATGATCAATATAAGTAAAAGTCACTTGGATAAAGTTGTGGTCATGGTCAGTGGCACATGCCAACGTTGTCAAGGAGTTGCGCACAATAGCCACACCGAGCCACCATTACTCTACCTTGTTTATACATGCAAGGTCATGCACAGTATATCTGCATTGTGATTGGACACTCTGACCGTGGCTGACTCGTGTTATGATTTATAGCCGTTTAATGTACTTGGAAAACGTTGTGGTCATGGTCAGTGGCACAAGGCATTGTGCACAATAGCCGTGCCAAGCCACCGGTGTTTTACCTTGTTTTTACCTGCAAGGTCATGCATATGATATGTGCGCTGTGATTGGGCACTCTGACCATGGCTGACTCGTGTTATGATCCGTAGACGTTAAAGTCACTTGGTAAACATTGTGGTCATGGTCAGTGGCACATACAAACTTTGTCAAGGCATTACGCACAATACCCACACCGAGCCACCAGTATTCCATTGTGTTTGCACCTGTAAGATCATGCCTAGTACATCTGCATTGTTATTGGACACTCAGACCGTGGCTGACTCGTGTTATGATCAATAGAAGTAAAAGTCAATTGGATGCATATGTGGTCATGGTCAGTGGCACATGCCAACTTTGTCAAGGCATTGAACACAATAGCCACACCAAGCCACCAGTATTGCACCTTGTTTATACGTGTAAGGTCATGCCCAGTATATCTGCACTGTGATTGGACACTCTGACCGTGGCTGACTCGTGTTAGTATTCATAGCCGATTAAGGTACTTTGTAAACTTTGTGGCCATGATCAGTGGCACATGCCAACTTTGTCAAGGCAGTCCGCGCAGTAGCCATGCCAAGCCACCGGTTTTTTGCATTGTTTATACCTGCAAGGTCATGCCTAGTACATCTGGACTTTGATTGGGCACTGTGTCTCTGGCTGACTCGTGTTATGATTCGTAGAAGTTAAAGTCACTTGGTAAATATAGTGGTCATGGTCAGTGGCACATGCCAACTTTGTCAAGGCATTGCGCACAATAGCCACACCGAGCCACCAGTATTCTACCTTGTTTGCACCTGGAAGATCATGCCTAGTACATCTGCACTGTGATTGGACACTTTGACTGTGGCTGCCTTGTGGTATGATCACTATAAGTAAAAGTCACTTGGATACATTTGTGGTCATGGTCAATGGCACATGCCAACTTTGTCAAGGCATTGCACACAATAACCACACCAAGCCACCAGAATTCTACCTTGTTTATACCTGTAAGGTCATGCCCAGTATATCTGCACTGTGATTGGACACTCTGACCATGGCTGACTTGTGTTATAATTCATAGCCGTTTAAGGTACTTGGTAAACTTTGTGTTCATGGTCAGTGGCACATGCCAAGTTTGTCAAGGCATTGCGCACAATAGCCGTGCCAAGCCACGGGTTTTTTACCTTGTTTATACCTGCAAGGTCATGCCTAGTACATCTGAACTGTGATTGGGCACTCTGAATGTCGCTGACTCGTGTTACGATTCGTATAGGTTAAAGTCACTTGGTAAACTGTGTGGTTATCGACAGTGGCACATGCCAATCTTGTTAAGGCATTGCGCACAATAGCCGTGCCAAGACACTGGTTTTTTACCGTGTTTATACCTGCAAGGTCATGCATATTATATGTGCACTCTGATTGGGTACTCTGACCGTGGCTGACTCGTGTTATGATTCGTAGAGGTTAAAGTCACTTGGTCAACTTTGTGGTCATGGTCAGTGGCACATGCCAACTTTGTCAAGGCATTGTGCACAATAGCCACACCGAGCCACCAGTATTCTACCTTGTTTGCACCTGCAATATTATGCCTAGTACATCTGCATTGTGATTGGACACTCTCACCGTGGCTGACTCGTGTTGTGGTCAATAGACGTAAACGTCACTTGGATACATTTGTGGTCATGGTCAGTGGCACATGCCAGCTTTGTCAAGGCATTGCGCACAATAGCCACACCGAGCCACCAGTATTCCACATTGTTCATACCTGCAAGGTCATGCGCAGTATATCTGTACTGTGATTGGACACTCTGACCGTGGCTGACTCGTGTTATAAGTCATAGCTGTTTAAGGTACTTGGTAATCTTTGTGGTCATGGTCAGTGGCACATGCCAACTTTGTCAAGGCATTGCGCAAAATAGCCGTGCCAAGCCACTGGATTTTTAACTTGTTTATACCTGTAAGGTCATGCATATTAGATGTGCACTGTGATTCGGCACTCTGACCGTGACTGACTCGTATTACGATTCGTAGAAGTTACAGTCACTTGGTAAACTTTGTGGTCATGGTCAGTTGCACATGCCAACTTCGTCAAGGCATTGCGCACAATAGCCACACCGAGCCACCAGTATTCTACCTTCTTTGCACCTGCAAGATCATGCCTGCACTGTGATTGGACACTCTGACTGACTCATGTTATGATCAATAGAAGTAAAAGTCACTTGGATACATTTGTGGTCATGGTCAGTGGCACATGCCAAATTTGTCAAGGCATTGCACACAATAGCCAAACCAAGCCACCACAATTCTTCGTTGTTCATACCTGTAAGGTCATGCCCAGTATAACTGTACTGTGATTGGACACTCTGACCGTGGCTGACTTGTGTTATAATTCATAGTCGTTTAAGGTACTTGGTAAACCTTGTGGTCATGGTCAGTGGCACATGCCAACTTTGTCAAGACATTGCGCACAATAGTCGTGCCAAGCCACGGGGTTTTTACCTTGTTCATACCTGCAAGGTCATGCCTAGTACATCTGAACTGTGATTGGACACTCTGACTGTGGATGACTCCTGTTACGATTCGTAGAAGTTAAAGTCACTTGGTAAACTTTGTCGTCATGGTCAGTGGCACATGCCAACCTTGTCAAGGCATTGCGCAAAATAGTCGTGCCAAGACACCAGTTTCTTACTCTGTTTATACCTGCAAGGTCATGCATATTAGATGTGCACTGTGATTGGTTACTCTGACCGTGGCTGACTCTTGTTATGGTTCCTAGAGGTTAAAGTCATTTGGTAAACTTTGTGGTCATGGTCAGTGGCACATGCCAACTTTGTCAAGGAATTGCGCACAGTAGCCACACCGAGCCACCAGTATTCTACCCTTTTGCACCTGCAATTTCATGCCTAGTACATCTGCACTGTGATTGGACACTCTGACCGTGGCTGACTTGTGTTATGATCAATAGAAGTAAAAGTCACTTGGATAAATTTGTGGTCATGGTCAGTGGCACATGCCAACTTTGTCAAGGCATTGCGCACAAGAGCCACACCGAGCTACCAGTATTCTACCTTAATTATACTTGCAATGTCATGCGTTGTATCTGTACTGTGATTGGACACTCTGACCGTGGCTGACTCGCGTTATGATTCATAGCCGTTTAAGGTACTTGGTCAACTTTGTGGTCATGGTCAGTGGCACATGCCAACTTTGTCAAGGCATTGCGCACAATATCCGTGCCAAGCCACCGGTTTTTTTAACTTGTTTATACCTGCGATGTCATGCATATTAGATGTACACAATGATTGGTCACTCTGACCGTTGCTGACTCGTGTTACGATTCGTAGAAGTTAGAGTCACTTGGTAAACTTTGTGGTCATGGTCAGTGGCACATGCCAACTTCGTCAAGGCATTGCACACAACAGCCACACCGAGCCACCAGTATTCTACTTTCTTTGCACTTGCAAGGTCATGACTAGTACATCTGCACTGTGATTGGACACTTTGAGCGTGGCTGACTTGTGTTATGATCAATGGAATTATAAGTCACTTAGTTACATTTGTGGTCATGGTCAGTGTCACATGCCAACTTTGTCAAGGCATTGCGCACAATAACGACACCAAGCCACCAGTATTCTACCTTGTTTATACCTATAAGGTCATGTCGAGTATATCTGCACTATGATTAGACACTCTGACTGTGGCTGAATCGTGTTATGATTCATAACCGTTTTAGGTACTTGGTAAACTTTGTGGTCATGGTCTGTGGTACATGCTAGCTTTGTCAAGGCATTGCGCACAATAGCCATGCCAATACACCAGTTGTTTACCTTGTTTATACTTGTAAGGTCATGCCTAGTACATCGGAAATGTGATTGGGTACTCTGACTGTGACTGACTCGTGTTACGATTCATAGAAGTTAAAGTCACTTGGTAAACTTTGTGGTCATGGTCATTGGCACATGCCAGCCTTGCAAAGGCATTGCGCACAATAGCCACACCGAGCCACCAGTATTCTACCTTGTTTGCACCTGCAAGATCATGCCTAGTACATCTGTACTGTGATTGGACACTCCGACCGTGGCTGACTCGTGTTATGATCAATAGAAGTAAAAGTCACTTGGATACATTTGTGGTCATGGTATGTGGCACATGCCAACTTTGTCAAGGAATTGCACAAAATAACCACACCAAGCCACCTGTATTCTACCTTGTTTATACCTATAAGGTCATGCCCAATATATCTGCACTGTGATTGGACACTCTGACTGTGGCTGACCCGTGTTATGATTCATAGCCGTTTAAGGTACTTGGTAAACTTTGTGGTCATGGTCAGTGGCACATGCCAACTTTGTCAAGGCATTGCGCACAATAGCTGTGCCAAGCCACGGGTTTTTTACCTTGTTTATACCTGCAAGGTCATACCTAGTACATCTGGACTGTGATTGGGCACTCTGACTGTGGCTGACTCGTATTATGATTCGTACAAGTTAAAGTCAATTGGTAAACTTTGTGGTCATGGTCAGTGGCACATGCCAACTTTGTCAAGGCATTGCGCGCAATAGCCGTGCCAAGACACCAGTTTTTAACCCTGTTTATACATGCAAGGTCATGCATATTAGATGTGCACTGTGATTGGGTACTCTGACTGTGGCTAACTCGTGCTATGATTCGTAGAAGTTAAAGTCACTTGGTAAACTTTGTGGTCATGGTCAGTGGCACATGCCAACTTTGTCAAGGCATTGCGCACAGTAGTCACAGCAAGCCACCATTATTCTACCTTGTTTGCACCTGCAAGGTCATGCCTAGTACATATGCACTATGATTGGACACTCTGACCGTGGCTGACTCGTGTTATGATCAATAGAAGTAAGAGTCACTTGGATACATTTGTGGTCATGGGCAGTAGCACATGCCAAGTTTGTCAATGCATTGCGCACAATAGCCACAACGAGCCACCAGTACTCTACCTTGTTCATACCTGCGAGGTCATGCGCAGTATATCTGCACTATGATTGGACACTCTGATTGTGGCTGGCTCGTGTTATGATTCATAGTCGTTTAAGGTACTTGGTAAACTTTGTGGACATGGTCAGTGACACATGCCAACTTTGTCAAGGCATTGCGCATAATAGTCATGCCAAGCCACTGGGTTATTAACTTGTTTATACCTGCAAGGTCATGCATATTAGATGTGCTCTGTCATTGGGCACTCTGACCGTGGTTGACTCGTATTACGATTCGTAGAAGTGAAAGTCACTTGGTAAACATTGTGGTCATGGTCAATGGCACATGCCAACTTCGTCAAGGGATTGCGCACAACAGCCACACCAAGCCACTAGTATTCTACCTTCTTTGCACCTGCAAGGTCATGACTAGTACATCTGCACTGTGATTGGACACTCTGAGCGTGGCTGACTTGTGTTATGATCAATAGAATTATAAGTCACTTAGTTACATTTGTGGTCATGGTCAGTGTCACATGCCAACTTTGTCAAGGCATTGCGCACAATAACGACACCAAGCCACCAGTATTCTACCTTGTTT